>CM060958.1:101488104-102065604 GCA_030765055.1 Mantis religiosa
TGTGTGTGTGTGTGTGTGTGTGTGTGTTTTGTGGTTGTTGTTGTTGTTGTTGTTGTTGTTGTTGTTGTTGTAATTTTACGTCCTCCAACGTTGTCATATCGGACGATGAATGGAATGGGTGAAATGATGCTCAAATGAGCCCGGGGTCCATAGAGCTTAAAGTTATCCGACATTTGTCTTTCAGGATAAGGGAAAACCCCGGAAAAAATCTTATCTAGGTAACTCACCCTGACCGAGTTTCGAACTCGGGACCTCTTGAAAGTGAAGCAGATATTCTATCACCACGCTACCGAGGCGGGCACCTGTTTTGTGTGTTCAAAATGCATATTCATATTATTAATATTATACTTAACGAAGTGGTAACAGTACTGTCATTCCAAATGCATGTGGACGCTAGTGATACGATACTTTATTGTCTCGTTGGACATAGTATACCTACTGTACGGAAGTACTAGAGAAATAAATAAATAATGGATGTGGAAAACGTATAATTGACTGCACATCAACTGCAACAGATGTGGCAGTTTGAAGCAATAAAATTTGTTTCAATTGTTCTTTAGATTGGCACTAATGGAGATTACTGCCTCGTTTTGAAATGAAAAGATGAAGGAAAAAAAAAAAAAAAAACATTGATTCCCTCACTCCGAGATACTGGGTTCGATTCCCAGCCTAGGGGTGGTATTTTGTATTTAGTTGGGATTAATCTCTAATCTTTATATTGTTCTTGAGAGTGGATGTGAGAGTAGAAATTACTTGAAAACGTCAACACCTACAGTAGGCTAACCTAAAAGTTCTAAGAGTAAAAGTTTGAGTCACGGTCTCGTAGTAGTTAAACGGGGGTAGAGGAAAAAACCTCCCCCCCCCCCCGCCTATAATATAACACCGATTAACTTATTGATGGTGTAATTTAATGTATAATTCCCTTCATTAGTAAAGAAACAGAATCTTACTACACAAAAACGTAGATCACGTTTAAACACGTAATTTTTATCAAGTACAGTTTTTTTGGAGGGGGGGGGGGAGAACTATTTCAGGGATATTCGTTGTCATTTTATCTGATTTACCAATACTTATACTTAACTCAAACGAGAAGTCGGTGATCATGTCTTTATCTCTTGGCCAAGCAAAGAGAACGGCATATCAAGGCCATTTCAGAACAACCAGCTGTTATAAAACATTTGACTATCGCTTATTCGTATATTTATCTTACACCTACAAGAAAATTAGCAAAAAGGCGACTTCTGCAAATGTTTATCTCAGGTAATGGAAGTGATCGAAGAGTAAATAAATGTTTGTAAGTATAGTAACAAGAAAAGGCCATGAGATGTTGATGTATGTTTAAGGGCGCTCAACTACTGGATCAGCGCACTTATAAAACAAATCATGACAAAGTTCAGAAATAAACATGAATAATACAAAATAAATACCAAGCAAAAGTCACAAATTTATATAGGTAAACATGGGAAATGCATCCTAGCAAAAGCTAGATTTCATTTCATCGCGAGGTCTACCCGAAAGTCCGAAAACTCCGGCCTCTATCAACACGGGAGTGATGGAAAACTCCGGGGCTCTTTCATTGGGGCAATACCTGGAGTCTAAAACGCCTCCCCCCCATCGACAACAACGTCAAGACGGGTGGAAGTAGATACGTCACTTATGCACATCAGCCCCGCAGGGAAGACTACCGAATAACCTCGGTGGGGCCGCCTGGTGATCTAGCACACCTTCTATTAGCTCTGTAGGGACTTTTATCTCCTGGCCGGAGATACCCGATCTCCCGCGAGTGTCGGGAACACACTGCCCCCTCGAGTCCAACCCAATCCGAACAACTCCCATTCGGGAGCGGCTTGAATGTTCGGCCCGAGGTTCCTCTAGTAACGTCAGAGGTACCACGAGTGCTAAGGGTCCGCAGCGCTCGCACCACAGCAGCTGAAGGGGACGGAACCATCCCCTACGGAGCAAAAGCTAGACATTAAGTTCTGTGTAGCTCAAATCTTATTAGGTAACTGACTAAAGATCCTCTCACAGTGTTCCGTCTATGCTTCCACCAGGAACGAGCCATAGCGAGGTCTCAAACTCTATGGGCTCACCATTCTCCGCTCTGTTGTTTATAATCAACATTGAGCACTACTAAACGTAACGTAACCCATAGCGTAAGAGCGAGGCGAGCCAGAGACTACCAGCCCGACTGCCGGCCTTACGACCACAGAGGTGGGCGATCATCCAATTAATGTGGGGAGGAGATGTGGTGAGCATCATGGCACCCCAGTCGGAAAGTTGGCTTTCTTGACCAGGGTTCGCTAACTCGTAGCTCCTCAGTTTCCTCGCAATGTTAAGTGAGCACCGCTCCTATATCCGGGACTTAAAATCCGCATCCCAGGGTGAGGTCGATCCCGGGTGAATTCCATGGCAAGGAACCAAATCACAACACTCTAGTCTACTACGCTACGGCGCAGGACACACAAACAACTGAACTGGACATGCGTTTCTTTTTTAACTTGTGCCATGGCGTTTTAATTCTCTGTCACTGAAGTTCCTGGCTTGAAACTTGCTCACCTCAGGGACCCAATCGCTTCAGGAGTGCATCAGCTCATACCCCTCCCCGGGACTGACCTTTATCAGTAGATACGAACACAACCCTCCAGTCTGATTTTTAAAAGAAGATACGTGAAGGTCATCAAGCAAGGGACGCGAAGGGTAAGAAGGGAAGGTCGTTGATATGGAAACGTAAACAATGGTTGTCAGATTGTTACTCTGGTGAATCACATACTTCTCAGCTCAGTTATTGCTGGTTGTATGCGGAAAACAGAGTTTGCTTGAGTATTCAGTTGCGCTGTGTATTGTTAGCCTACTTTGTTAAAACACAATTAAGATACGTTGTTATGGAAGGAAGACGTAGCGGCGGTAGGATTAGAGGTGGACCGGGGATTCATGGCCCAAAGCAAAGATTAGCTTACTTGGGTTGATGCATTGCATAGTCAAGCTAGAGAATTTGTCTGTTCTCTTAGAGAATTTTTTCAAACAGCAAGACGAGAGTTTGCTCCTTATCAATGAACAGCTTATTGCTTTTATTCTAAGCGGCAACCCCAGGTCAGTAGATATGCTTGCACGTAAAAGAATTACTGTGGGTCAAAATCCCAGCGACGTTGATAATAACATGTCAATTAAAAAATGTCGTTATTATATTGGGAAACTAATGTATACGGATCGAGGAAATGTTTGAAAAAAAAACGAGGCACTTGCACCGAGTATTTTTCAGTTCTGGAGATTTCGTTATGTGCTTACCACATGTGTATTGCACATTATTTTTGCACTATGTGTATTTGTAGGTATCAATCTGTATTTTAGTAGTTAAGATATTAGCTGAAATATTAATAAATATAATTGAGATAAATGTTAGATTTTAGAACGTGCATCGCCTATATGTGTTTATATGGAGAAATACTTAGCGCACTGTGCGGGAATGTTAGCTTACGATGCATAGCAACAATAAAGGTAAGTAAGGAATATTAGTTACATAGTGCAAATATTATTTAAAACAACTCACACATGTGAAGACCCTACAACTCAGTGAATGTGTGAACAACTTATTTCTGTTTTTAAAGTAGGCTAATACAGATTAACTGTGCATATTTTTGTTGAGGTAAGTCGAACCCTTGTTTATGTTTCGAGTGTTGAGAGGATTAAAGAAAGGGGATCTGCTGGGCGACATTGCACCACCGACGTGGAGAAACAGATGCCCTTCTTCATTTAAAAATCAGAGTGTACATGAGCTGGGAACTATGCCCTTCTCCCTCCGGACAACGGTATCCCCAGAGTAGTTCAGGGAGAAATCGACAATAGGTCAAACGCGATTGTGCAGCAACATTGTTTGGGTGTTTGGCATAAGTCCTCTCACCATTTAGAGGAACCCATAGAGAGATTTTGGCTCGGGGTCCCGGGATCGCCAATCCCGTACCTACTGCAGTAGGCCCCCTGGGGTAGAAAGTGTGCACGTCAGATTTTTTAAAATACCACAAAACTTTGTCTAAATGAAAGGCACGTTTAAGGAAATACCACCTGGATGTTATATTACGGAGAACTAGCTACAACCGATTCTTTCAAACGTAACAGCTTGGAGTCATACATCTTTCTCTCCTGACTATATTCAGTTTCCTGTAATCTATTCGGCCTTACGGTCTGTACACACATGAAAACATTACGCCGTAGTACAACTTTCAGAGCAAGTGACACAGAGAAGCGCGAGTGGAAATAGTTCGTTACTACAATACTCGTACATTGCATGCAGAGTTCACAACACCTTTGATTTAAACATGAAACAAAAACTATTAGATTTAATGTTATTTATATGCTCCTAAAAATGAAAGCTGACTACGTAACATGGTGTACAACACCAGATACGGTATAGATTATTAAGGGTCACAAAGCTAAGCATGATCCCTTATTATCGGATTATAATTATTGTGTCTTTGACTTACAACTGAACCAATAACAACAATAAATAAATTGGTCACTAAGAGACAGCCAGTAAAAACTAGAAAAAAGAAAAAAAGACAATGTGACGTCTTTTCGAACCTATCCTTTACATCGTCATAAACCGCTGCTAACCCGTCGACCACCTGCCACGTACTCTCTGTCACTCTTGGCAAAAGTATTCGTTTGTCACCTTGCTAGTATTATATGCATGAAAAGACTTCGTTTATTTAAGCTTTTCGCAGCTTCTTCGTCCTCATCCACGTCTGTAAGTATTAACGCTTCTTCTTCTTCTTCTTCTTCTTCTTCTTCTTCTTCTTCTTCTTCTTCTTCTTCTTCTTCTTCTTCTTCTTCTTCTTCTTCTTCTTCTTCTTCTTCTTCTTCTTCTTCTTCTTCTTCTTCTTCTTCTTCTTCTTCTTCTCTTCTTCTTCTTCTTCTTCTTCTTCTTCTTCTTCTTCTTCTTCTTCTTCTTCTTCTTCTTCTTCTTCTTCTTCTTCTTCTTCTTCTTCTTCTTCTCTTCTTCTTCTTCTTCTTCTTCTTCTTCTTCTTCTTCTTCTTCTTCTTCTTCTTCTTCTTCTTCTTCTTCTTCTTCTTCTTCTTCTTCTTCTTCTTCTTCTTCTTCTTCTTCTTCTTCTTCTTCTTCTTCTTCTTCTTCTTCTCTTCTTCTTCTTCTTCTTCTTCTTCTTCTTCTTCTTCTTCTTCTTCTTCTTCTTCTTCTTCTTCTTCTTCTTCTTCTTCTTCTTCTTCTTTCTTCTTCTTCTTCTTCTTCTTCTTCTTCTTCTTCTTCTTCTTCTTCTTCTTCTTCTTCTTCTTCTTCTTCTTCTTCTTCTTCTTCTTCTTCTTCTTCTTCTTCTTCACCTCCATGGTTTGGGCATATCGCCCGTTCCGGCTTCATACATTTCTCCAGCGTTTCCTGGGATGTCCTCTGTCTCTTCTTCCTTTTGGATTATAGTTTAGTACTGCATTTGGATATCTTCCATCCTCCATTCTTAATATATCTTCATGCCATTGTTACCTTCGTTCTGATATTTTGTCATGGATTGGTTCGATTTCTAATTCCTTTCTAATATCCTCATTTCTTATTTTGTCCAATGCTGTACAACCTTTAACACTTCTTAAAAATTTCATTTCTGCAGTCTGTATTTTATTAAATCCTTTTGTGTTGGCACCCAGGTTTCGCTTCCATATAGTAAAGTTGGAATAGCCCTTTACCTTATACATTTCCATTTTTGTATACCTTCTCACTCTGTTTTTAAAAGTTCTTTGGATTGTCCCACATATTGCTCGGAATTTGTTGATTTTTTCTTCCATATCAGCATTGTTTCTAAAACTTATGTTACATCCTAAATATTTAAAACTCGATATTTGTTTTAAAATCCTATTTCCTAAACAATTTTTGATCTTACATTATAATTTCCTTTAAAAGCCATAATTTTCCGTCCTGCTGAAATCTATGAAGCTTTTGAGTAGTAGAATGCTGGGTGCGTATGTTACCGAATAAAAAGGCAAAGCTGCAATAACGGCTTTTGTGTTAAAAGGGTCAATGTTTTCACATTTAATTGTAAAATGCGAGTTGCATAGATTGGAATAAATAGGGACAGCTGACTCACCTTTGCCAGGATCATATCAGCGCCGCCAGTGAGCCGGAGTTTTTCCTGCAGAAAATTACGGTGCATTTCTTAACCACAGTTAAAAACCATCGCTCCGTCCCGGTTTGAATCTGCAACCTTGGGATCAGAGGCCAGCATCTTACCAACTGAGCGAGCAAGGGCGCACAATATCAATGTACACTACAGGACGATTGTCATTTATTATTGTTGGTTTATGTATACTCGAAACAAAAATGATAAGAGATGCTTTAGAGATGTTATTTGTTGTAGGCTTCAAATTCTTATAACTTTTGTTCTGAGAATTATAGAGAACTGGATATTTCTAAACTTCTGTATTAATTCACCATTAAGCTCCATGTTAACAAATAAATACTGAAAAACAAAGAACCGTCTGATGATCAATAAACCGCTGCATCCCCCGAAATGTCTGTCCCTTCATTTCAACTTCATTATCATTTCACATCCCCTCTCACCTGGTGGTCTCTTTCAGGGTAGAAGTTTCGGTGGGAGTCTCGGCGCTGCATGGCAGGATGATATCCTTCTGGTAAACACTTCCTCCTGTAGGACGTCTCCGGTCTCCGAACTGGCAACTGCGACCACTTCCGAATCACAGTAGGGGAAATGTCCCTTATCTTGGCTCATAGGGGGAGGTTTCCATCTAAGTAAAATGTAGCAATCCTGCCCTCGGCAATGTCGTAGCTCCTTAGGACCACCGTACTCTGTCTCCTCTCACCTTATCCTTCCTGCCGGGGATGACCTACTTGGGGGCATAGGTGCAATAAATCAACCCCCTCCGTAGTAATACTAATCCTAATATTACGAGGGCTGTTTAATAAAGAATGATCATAATTTTTACGGTCATAATTTTTCGCACTAAAATTCAATCTTACTATATTCTGTTAACTTAATGTGAAACAAACACGCCGTAGTAATTTCATTGTTGGTGCTCCTGGTTCCCGCCTATGAGAACCAGGCAAGTTCGGACCTGTTCAGTATCACCTACCGCTGCAATGGAGCTAACATGCAGATAAAGTTGATGTTAGAGGAAGATCCGGAGTTTCTTTCAAACGTAATCACTGCTGATGAAACTTGGCTACATCATTTTGATCCTGAGAGCAAACAGCAAAGCTCAGTGTGGAAATCTCCTTCATCACCAACCCCCAAAAAAGCAATAATGGTTGCTTCTGCTGGGAAAGTTATGGCCATCTCATTATTTGATATTCACGGAATGGTTTATCATCATGTTGTACCTGCACACACATCAGTAACTGGATAATCCTAAAGGGATGTCCTGAAAACATTGCAAGTCCATATCAGGCGCAAAAGACCACATTTCCGTGAAGCAGGCTAGATACTGCACCACGATAATGCGCGGCTGCATATTGCCAATGTTGTTGCTGAATATCTTGCAAAAATAAACGCGAAATACATCCCTCGCCCTCCCTACAGTCCGAATTTAGCTCCATGTGACTTTTTTCTATTCCCTAACTTGAAGAAACGCCTTCGTGAGAGACATTATCCATCATCAGAAGCAGTGGTGAAGGCTGCGGAGGCGATTTTGAAAGATCTTTCAAAAATGGTTTCCAGCATGTCTTTGAAGACTGGCAGAAACGCTGGGACAAGTCCATCGCATTCAGAAGAGACCATTTTGAGAAGGTCCATCAAAATTATGAGGATAAGTAAAGATACGTTGTTAAAAAACATTGTGACCATTGTTTATTGAACAGCCCTCGTAGATATTGTAGTTCATAGAAGCAAGCTTACGAGGACGAGCTTACCCAATAAGTAGCGCCAAGCTCGTCCTATCAGCAGGTAGGAGAACCTTGCACTTCAAAGGGAAGCTAAGGGCACTATCTCTAACCCCCTCATATGATAATTACAATTCAAAATACTAAACAAACAGTTCAGCTTCATGGGATGCAATCTCGCTTCTATTTTTTTTTTTCTTTTTTCCCCTTCCCCCCCTTTTTTAACTTTTAAATGCATGACGCTAATTTTCAAACGATAACTTTCTGTTGACAGATGAGATGGCGGTCAGCTGGTTCAGCTTCCTCATAATGGCTGCAGTATTCGGTAAGTGAACTTAATGTTCGTCTACTTGGGCGAATCACACTACTTAAATGACTACCAGAGCTGTTACTCATACACAGCCTAGTTCATTTTTCTTTTCCTTGTTGATTTTTCGAGTAGATGCCATTAGCCCTTACCGGTCGAATACGCTGGTAAAAGTTTTCGCCAGCTGGTCGTAGGGATTTCCACATTCCTGTACGACGGTTTTCTAAAGGAAATGTTTGTGCAATAAGGACCTAAGTGGACTGACCTTGCAACCCGAGAGTCAGGTAGACGGAAGAAACACACAATGCGGTAAATCTCATGCAGTAAATATTAACCATTTCCGGTCGGATGTCGATACTATGTCGACAGGGTAGGCTGGCCGCTGCGGTCGTATGTCGACATATAGTCGACAACGTTGGGATGGTATTTACAAGGTGTTTTTTTTTTTTCTTATTCTTTTTCAATGAACTGCGAAGATTTTTTCCAGAGGGCGGCACGAACTAGTAATACAGACTAGTACGTCTGTCCTGATGTGCCCTCTAGTGGATAAATTTCAATTCATAGCGTTTCTAGAGGGAAATGAAAATAGTTGTTTTTGAACTTCATCATGGCTTCAACAAGTGTTACACCTGTGCGTGTTAAACGTGTTTATAGAGTATCAAATCCTGAAGATGAAGAAGCTTTGGGGTATCTTCTACAGGAAGTGCTAAATGATAACTGATGATTTGGATTTTGCGGAAGAAGCTGAAATTGCGAGTTCTGCTTCAAGTAGCGCGTCCAGTGACTATGAGGACAACAACGTGCTAAGTGCAGTTGGTACCGGTATTCGCGATAGCCAGGCCGTCGGAAATGGGTGGTATGCAGTAAGCGCGAATGATTTAACGCCTGTAAAGCATAACTTTAGCATAAGTTCAGGCCCTACGGTAAATTTGAGTTAAGATGCTACTCCATATGACTATTTTTCTTTGCTTTTCGATGATGAACTCATTAATGAAATAGTTGCCGAAGCAAATAGATATGCAGAAGAAATAATCTCAAAAATAGAAATGAGCCCTCGTTCTAGTTGGCTGAAATGGACCAGTGTTACTTTAAGCGGAATGAAAGCCTTTTTGGGAATGATAATTAATATGGTTATGGTACCAATGCCAGAAATAAAAGATTATTTTTCTTCAGACTGGAAGACTGAAATAAAATTTTTTCGTTATGTAATGGCTAGGGATTGTTTCTTACAAATATTTTGGATGCTTCACGTGGGAAATGACACAGTAAATGAAATAAATTCAGTACTGCGGCGGACTAGAAAAGTTCATGGAGTTGTTGAACATATAGAAAAAAAAATCCAGCAGCATTTTGTACCTGGTCAAAACATTGCCATGGATGAATCTACTGTTGGTTTTAAAGGACATATAATTTTTCAAACCTTTGTTTGTTTTAGCTGACAGTGCTACAGGCTATATTCATAGTATTATCCCATATTATGGCAAAATTACCCCCGATGTATGTAGTTAACCTTTTGAAAATAAAAATTTCAGAACCAGGATTGTGTTGTCTCTAATGTCACGCCTCCAGAGATGTACAAATGACATAAAAGGGTATCATTTATTCACAGATCGTTATTACAGTAGTGTTGATCTGGCACAAGAACTTTATCAGCGCCAATGTCATTCAACAGGCACAATAATTGCTGGCAGAGCTGGGAACCCAGGACCTGTTAGGCAAGGAGCCTTCAAGAAGTTGAAGAGTGGGGATGTGTCTGATTTTCGTAAAAATGAAGTTCTCATTTTAGGGTGGAAAGATAAGAGACACGTTATTATGATTTCCAATTATCACGACACTTCGATGGAGAAGGTTAGCACAGTTCAAAAAGGAGGACTTGAAAAAGACAATGAAACCAGTTTGTGTGTTAAATTACACTAAGAATATGGGTGGGGTTGACCGAAATGACCATTACTGTGCAACGAACGCATTTTTACGAAAATCCTTTAAATGGTGGAGAAACCTGTTCTTTTGGTGTCTTGAAGTGAGCATCGTAAATTTGTATATCCTTTACAGCTGCCACACACAAAATATGCAATCCAGCAACAAGATAAGAAGCCACCTTCAGTTTCGCCGATCTCTAGTTCAAACCCCGGTACAGCGGAAACAGAAGAACGATTCAACCAGACCAATCTCTTCATATACCTCTTTGAAAATAAGAAACACAAAGACTGCATGGTCTGCAGCAACAGGAAGGTAAAAGGAGCAAGAAAGGAAACATTATTACTGCAAAACATGTTCCAACCGTCCTGCTTTGTGTCCCGGCGAAAGTTTCGAACGGTATCATATCTTACAGGAATATAAACGCGACTAAGGAAGTTCGTCATTTCCTCAGCTCCTTCTCCCATATTTAGTGTTCACGTATATTAAAAAAATGTGAACCATTTATATAAGCGTAAATATGCATGCGTTAAAATCGACCAAACATTGCAGTTCAGAGACATACAAAAACTTTGGTTCTTCAAGGATTGTTTTGTGTTTTCGTACATTTACAAAAGTGCAATTTATATAGTTTTAGATATGGAAATAAATGATTTAAACATTACAGTGCAGTGATAAACAATTCTGGATTTTCAAAGGATATCGCCCAGCACCATTTGCCTCAGAAACATGTGAGTACAGTTTTATCTTAGTTTCTGTTAGAAGATAATGGACGCTGTGCACAGATATAAAGCATCTATCTTTAATAAGTATTTAAATTCATTAGACTAATTTAAATAGTACAGAATAAAGGAATTGGGATATACGAAATAGCTAAAATGGGTTAACATAAGTAAAGTTTCGCCAGTATTTTATTAGTTTCTCTAGCACTTCGAAGCCAAAAATTATTGTGAATGTCAAGGACACAAGATTGTAGATTCCCTGAATTCAAACAAGCACTTTTAGAAAAGTGTGTGGGGGGGATCGGTAGGGGGGTGTTTTGTTAACAGTATAACTAAAACAAAAGTTTTTCAAATAAAAATAACTTGTGCCTAACAGTAAATAAATGTTGTTCCTTAGAAGTCTATACCACTTGAGCAATAATGTTGCTTCCTTGTATTACATCACAATTGATACAGAAACTACAGGCTATGAAACTTCTCTTGTTTGTAGCAGTTTTGTTGCTTCATTCACAACTCTTTTCCACAAATAGAAACATCTTATATGCCTACACCACCTCGATTTACACTATACAGATAGTTCTTGCCAATCTGAAGAACCTCTATGGTCCTTATTACCTATAGAACACTTGCAAATGTACGAGGTGCGTTCAAGTCAGAACATCTCCTATTTTATTTCAGGCCTGGGACCAGATAGGAACTTCTGTTTATTTTAAATACACGTGGACTCTGTGTATGCGTGACAGAGATGGCAGCACTGTACAGTGCATAGAACTCTAGTGGCAGTGACGAGAGTTAGGACAGTTTTTTATACTTAAAATGGTGACGTTTTCATTGCAATAACAGCGTGTAAACGTTCGTTTTCTCCATTTTCCTGGTATGACACTTATTGAAATTCATCGCCAGTTGAGTGAGGCATGTGGTGATAGTACCATGGATGTGTCTAATGTGTGTTCCTGGGTGCGACAGTTCAATGAAGGTAGAACATTGTGTGACAACAAACCAATACAGTTACAGACATCACCTACAGAATTGGTATTTCCTTGGGATCTGTGCACAGTTAAGTGCATGCAGAGGTTCTACCCAATTAGTCCAAGACCCGCAGGTCGTAGGACCCTGGCCTTCTTCAACCCAGGAGCGATGGGTACTCCAGGGCTCTTTCCATAGCACAATATCTGATTTCTAAAAAGCCCCCCTCGTTGACAACGTCAAGACGGGAAGGGAAGTAAATACGCCACTTGCGCGCGTCAACCCCGCAGGGAAGACTACCGGTAACCTCGGTGGGGCCACCTGGTGATCTAGCACACCTTCTACTAGCTCTGTAGGCTAGTACCCGGGATTTATGAGGCAAACCTCTACCACCTACGGGCGGCCATTGCCTGGCCAGAGGTACCCAATTCCCCGTGGGTGTCGGAAACACGCTGCCCCCCTCGAGCCCAACCCAATCCGAACAACTCCCCTTCGGGAGGGGCTCGGTAGTTCGGCCCGAGGTTCCTCTAGTAACGTCAGAGGTACCACGTGTTCAGTCAGCGATCCTCCAAATCAACGTTCTCCACTCGCTGAGTCATGTCGTCAGACCGGCTGGTGCGAGGCGGTGACTGTTGCTTTATTGTCACACGATGTTCTGTCGCACCCAGGAACGCATATTAGACACATCCATGGTATCATCACCACATGCCTCACTCAACTGGCGATGAATTTCAATAGGTGTTATACCACGATAATGGAAAAAACGAATGATTACACGCTGTTCTTGCAATGGAAGCGTCACCATTTTAAGTATCAAAAACTGTCCTAACTCTCGTCGCTGCCACTAGAGTTCTATTCACTGTACAGTGCTGCCATCTCTGTCACGCATTCACAAAGAGTCCACGTATATTTTGTTTAAAAAAAAAAGAAGTTCCTATCTGGTCCCAGTCCTGAAAAAATAGGAGATGTTATAACTTGAACGCACCTTGTACTTGAGTTTCCATGAATTTATAGAATAACAAGTTTACCTTGTGAATATCTTAAATTGCAGGTTTGGCAAACCCAGAAGAAGGTCCAATCGAATCTGGAATACTGTTACGTCACATGGGCGAGGTGATTGTGAGCGGAGATTCATGGACGGCCGTGGCTACTGTCAACATCGAACTAATCGTAACTCTACTACAAAGTGTGGCTATACGGCTAATTCAAGTACAAGAAATAGTGAAACGTATGACAGCTGGAACAACTGTGAAAAATACGATTACACAGTAAGTGTCGCTATTCTGATGATAAGAGTAACTGGCACTTGAAGTTTATAACATTTCTGTGCAAGTATGGACTAAAATACTGTGACTTTGTGGGTTCGTGAAATAAAAAGTCCAATTACACCACTCAAAAATGTTCTTTATTTCCACCGACTTACAGTTAAACTCTTGCCAATTACACAGAATTACGTGCTGCAACAATTACAATTCACCAGTTCGTCCGTTACAACTTCACTTGTACTCGCGATTACATAAACTCCGATACACATACACAGTTCGTACAGTCTTCCGTTGCACAACCCTTTCGTTCATTAACACGTCACTGACTAACACTGCCTTCTTACACCAAGAACTGTCCTCACTCACACACTAACCAACTGACTGACTGACCAAACCAACAACTGACTAACTAACTCCGTCTGTCTGTAACCCTCTTTATATCGGAATATCCCGCCTTCTGGTGTTTACAGGATTGTTCTAGTAACAGAAAGATCGAGAAACAGGTGTAGAGAAAACAGGCGACACAGTCATGTTTTTTTCCCTGACCACAGCCTGTCACCACTACAAGACAAACGAGGAGGAGGTGTGGCTAACCGAACCTCCCCTGCCTTCCGCTGCCAGCTGCTTTCACAGGGTGTTCCAGCGCTCCCGTTACACTGCTCCCTCCTCAAAGCTGTTCGCCTCGAACAGCCCCATCGTAGCGTGCGAGGCGGTCCAGGTGTACCACCAGCATCTGCTCGGAGTCTCAGCCAGAAGTAGCGCTGCCGTAGTTTGTGAATCGTTCGGTTCGCTCCCAGGTGTCCTCCTGAAGTACCGGCGTGCACTTCCTCCAAGACTTCCGGGACCTTGCTCCGGGGAAGTACCAACTGTTCTCTCTGCGCCTTCCCATCGGGTGACTCCCATACCCGGAACAGCACGCCCTCTCTGGTCTTCAACGAGTCCCATCGGGCCCAGTGCGACTTGAAGGTGGCGCTCCTCGGTGCGATGTCCTCCCAGGTTGGTCTCGTCCCTGCGTCCACTTCCCTCAAGAGTGGCCCCAAGTCTGCGTCCGCCAGCTGCTCCCTCCTCAGGCCTGCGCTATCCCAGCCTTCAGCAGGCACTGCCACAACTACTCGGACTGCTGCGGCACGCTCCTCCTCTTCCACTCTTGTGCGCTCATGGCCGTCCTGGATCTGCGGTAGGACACCTCCAATGTAATGGTCGCTAGCGTCGGTGTCCACAATGAAGGCGCCACCCGGTTGTGGGAAACCCAAAATTGGAGCACTGCACAGCGTCCCCTTCGGGTTTTGGAAAGCGTCTTCGGCGTCCTCCGTCCACACATAAGGCCGGTTTTCCTCCGTCAGGCGGGTGAGGGGTTTTGCGATGTTGTCGGCCTTTTCCTCTAAATCATTAAGGCGGTCGTCTACTTGACCCTTCCGCTTGCCCAGGTTCGCGACGTCATCCATCACGCCGGCCAAACGTTCCTCAAACTTTGCGGCGAAAGCCTCGTTCGCCGCCCTCATCTCCGTTGTCAGTTCGGCCATCTTTGAGGTCATTGTCGTGGCCAAGTTGTTGTTAGCCGTTTCCGTCTTCGCTGTTAATTCGGCCTTCATTTCTTCCATCTTCCCGGTGATGTTGTCCTTAGCCGTCCTGATTAGTTTCAGTTCCGCGGCCAGGTTATTTCTAGTCTCCAGCTTCTCTGTTAATCCGGCCTGCATTTCTTCCATCTTCCTGGTGATGTTGTCTGTAGCCGTCTTCATTTCTCCAGTACCGCTAAAATCTTTTCTAATGCTGCCTCCATCGTTGTAATGTTCGGTGATGTTGTTTTCCCGCTTCCTGACACCAGTGTGACTTTGTGGGTTCGTGAAATAAAAAGTCCAATTACACCACTCAAAAATGTTCTTTATTTCCACCGACTTACAGTTAAACTCTTGCCAATTACACAGAATTACGTGCTGCAACAATTACAATTCACCAGTTCGTCCGTTACAACTTCACTTGTACTCGCGATTACATAAACTCCGATACACATACACAGTTCGTACAGTCTTCCGTTGCACAACCCTTTCGTTCATTAACACGTCACTGACTAACACTGCCTTCTTACACCAAGAACTGTCCTCACTCACACACTAACCAACTGACTGACCAAACCAACAGCTGACTAACTAACTCCGTCTGTCTGTAACCCTCTTTATATCGGAATATCCCGCCTTCTGGTGTTTACAGGATTGTTCTAGTAACAGAAAGATCGAGAAACAGGTGTAGAGAAAACAGGCGACACAGTCATGTTTTTTTCCCTGACCACAGCCTGTCACCACTACAAGACAAACGAGGAGGAGGTGCGGCTAACCGAACCTCCCCTGCCTTCCGCTGCCAGCTGCTTTCACAGGGTGTTCCAGCGCTCCCGTTACAATACATTCTCAGCTCAAGTGACTAGAGAATAACTGAGCAAGGGTATATACGAGGTTTGTTCAAAAAGTATAGCTAATTTTATGTTTTTTTTTTCAAAAAGCATTTATTTATTCATGAATATATATTTTATACTCTTCAAAGTACCCAACCAGATATTATACACTTATGCAAATTTTTCCAATGCTTTTTCCAATCGTTTTTTGCGATCTTGTTCAGATTCTCCTTCGATGTCGAGTTTATCTCCTCATTCGTGGCATATCGTTGTCCATTCATGGGGCTTTTCAGTTTTGAAAACAGTCACAAGGGCCCAGATCTGGGGAGTACGGTGGCTGTGGCATTATAAGTGTGTATTTTTTTGCCCAAAAATTCACGCACAAGCAACGATGTGTTAGCAGGCGCGTTATCATGCTGCAAAAGCCAATTTTTGTTCTTCCACAAATACGAGCGTTTCTGGCGGATTACTTCGCGCAAATTTCGCACACCCTGCAGGTAATACTCCTTATTCACCATTCTACCCTCTGGCAAGAACTCGTGATGCACCACGACCCTGTAATCGAAGAAAACTGTAAGCAAAACCATCATATTCGACTCAACTTGGCGGCTTCTTTCGTTTTTGGCTCGTGTGGCAAAATCCATTGGGATGATTAAGCTTTAGTTTCCACGTCATAACTATAAGCCCATGATTCCCACCAATTACGACCCTCTGGAGCAAATTTGGGTCGTCGCAGACAGAGTTCAACAGCTCCTAGCAACGTTAATGCAATGTTGTTTTTGGTCGAAATTGAGCAACTTTGGTACGAATTTGACGGGGACTGTCTCATACCCAAATCATTGGTACGAGCCAATCTATATGTTTAGGTCCTCAGAAACTTTTCTAACGGTGTTTCGACAATTGGCCAATGTTATTTCCTGCGCTTCTTCAATGTTTTCATCTGTTTTCTGCTCGGACGTACAGGACGCTCTTCGTTGTTCGCATCTTCTTGACCCTTCGAGAACCTTTTGTATCACCGACAAACGTTCCTTTGGTCCAAGAAGCTTCACCATATCCCACAGTCAACATTCGGAATGCATCCGTGCAATTAATTTTGTTTTTAATACAAAATTTGATACAGACTCTTAGTTCCATTTCTTAGTATAGGCAAACATCGAAAACGAGCCAAAACACATCCAAGCAAAATAGATGTCAACAATTAACCGAACATTTAAAATGGCCGAGCTTGTCAACGTAAGTGAGGGACATGAGTACCAACATAATGCCGCAAAAAAATTGAGAATCGAATATACGTAGCCCGCGAAAATTGGAAATTCGCAATACTTTTTCAGCATATTTCGTATACAGATAATGTTTGAGCATTTTGCAACAGAACCTTTTATCTGCTGCAAAATGCGCCTTTTCGTTCGTACTTGTTTCCACTGTAATTCAGCTATTACCCGGGACATTTAGGAAGATACTTGGCAGTAGAGGTGCTGTTATCTGTTTACACCACATGGATGGCTATCAGAAGAGAGGAGATGTTAACAGCATATCACAAAAATATGTATGTACACTATTGAAGGCAGACGCTAAGGTGCAGAACAAAATTGACTTATTTAATTCTGATGTGAAAATTCCGACTCCTGTACATCCATTTCACTTGCTGTGACTGTAGAGATTCCATCTGTGCCGAGATCGTCTAAAGAATGGATGTAAGCTGTTACATCTGCAGAACTGCCATTGTGCTTTCTGGAATCCCTAAAACCGACTAATATTTGTTTCCACTTCCTCTTCATCACTGCTATCCAAACCCACATTGATTAATATACTTTCTATTTCTTCTTCCATTAAGGTATCTCGATGCCAGCATTCTTATTGCATAGACTTAATTTTGATGCACTCATTTTTCCAATCCTCTTCAGTGCTGTCGTTTAAACACTGTTTGGTTAGTTCTTTAATTGCAATTTAAGTCATAGAACATACTTTTTCCTGCTGCTTTTTTGCTTCATGATATTCCATATCAGTTCAATGGGGTTTAAGTCGTAGTAACAAGGCGGCGGTCTATATCCTGGCGTTCCACTAAAATGTAATGCATATTCTTACATTTTTTAAGTAAATCCCATTTCCTTTAATATTCGCCAGTGTTTTCTGTCTCCCATCGTAATTAATCTTCTCATTTACTACACAGAATAACTTCTTCACTTCAAAATACTCTAAAAAGGTGCGAACGACATGCTTAACGAAATCGCCCATTTTAAACTTGTTTTGCCGATTACGTTGTTTTTCTGGAATAGTGCCTCGTGTATCTGAAATGCTAGCTTTCTCAAATTCTTTAGCGATTCTTGTTATTGTGTCTTCACTTTTGGACGTTTTGAACTGGACGTTTTACTTCTCTCCGTTTAGAACTGGAAAACATTGTGAATCATCCTGAATAATCCTTCTGCTTTGGGAATTAAAAACTCTCCGAGGTGTCCTTTCTTGAAGTTTCCATGTTTGAAAGTTGCTATTAGAGACACCTATTTTGTGATAGCACACAAGTCACACAATGGTTCTAGAACACTGAAGTTCACGCATAGAACTGCCAGCAAGTCCCGGTCTAACCTTCTTTCTCTTTTATCTCCTTCCAACTGCTATACTCTGGTAACTTATCGTACCTGTTACTTGTTGCAATGTGCGGTGTGAATCGCTGGCCATCCCCGCCCCGAGTACAGTTGACTAAAGCACTGCAACAGCCATACACAGTTGACTGTTGCAGTCATATGCAATACTGTTGCATTCATTAAAGAAATTAATAGTGAAAGTTTTGTTAAATGGTTACGCACAACGTTAATTCCAAATTTACCCTTTAACTCAGTACCAGCAATAGATAATGGCTCTTACCATAATACACAAGCAGAAGTATGTTTGATAATGTAAGACTTGAAGCTTTCCTGACGAGCGTTATTGATTAAGATTTCACATTTATGAAGATCGAGCTTTCGGCCATTGTGCTCACCATGGCCTGATGAAGATTCCTGATGAAGGACATTGTGCACACCATTGCCTGATGAAGGCCATTGTGCTCACCATGGCCTGATGAAGATTCCTGATGAACGACATTGTGCACACCATTGCCTGATGAAGGCCATTGTGCTCACCATGGCCTGATGAAGGACATTGAGCACACCATGGTCCGATGAAGGTTCCTGATGAAGGACATTGTGCACACCATTGCCTGATGAAGGCCATTGTGCTCACCATGGCCTGATGAAGGACATTGAGCACACCATGGTCCGATGAAGATTCCTGATGAAGGACATTGTGCACACCATTGCCTGATGAAGGCCATTGTGCTCACCATGGCCTGATGAAGATTCCTGATGAAGGACATTGTGCACACCATTGCCTGATGAAGGCCATTGTGCACACCATGGCCTGATGAAGGCCATTGTGCTCACCATGGCCTGATGAAGATTCCTGATGAAGGACATTGTGCACACCATTGCCTGATGAAGGCCATTGTGCACACCATGGCCTGATGAAGGACATTGAGCACACCATGGTCCGATGAAGATTCCTGATGAAGGACATTGTGCACACCATTGCCTGATGAAGGCCATTGTGCTCACCATGGCCTGATGAAGATTCCTGATGAAGGACATTGTGCACACCATTGCCTGATGAAGGCCATTGTGCTCACCATGGCCTGATGAAGATTCCTGATGAAGGACATTGTGCACACCATTGCCTGATGAAGGCCATTGTGCACACCATGGCCTGATGAAGGACATTGAGCACACCATGGTCCGATGAAGATTCCTGATGAAGGACATTGTGCACACCATTGCCTGATGAAGGCCATTGTGCTCACCATGGCCTGATGAAGATTCCTGATGAAGGACATTGTGCACACCATTGCCTGATGAAGGCCATTGTGCTCACCATGGCCTGATGAAGATTCCTGATGAAGGACATTGTGCACACCATTGCCTGATGAAGGCCATTGTGCTCACCATGGCCTGATGAAGATTCCTGATGAAGGACATTGTGCACACCATTGCCTGATGAAGGCCATTGTGCACACCATGGCCTGATGAAGGCCATTGTGCTCACCATGGCCTGATGAAGATTCCTGATGAAGGACATTGTGCACACCATTGCCTGATGAAGGCCATTGTGCACACCATGGCCTGATGAAGGACATTGAGCACACCATGGTCCGATGAAGATTCCTGATGAAGGACATTGTGCACACCATTGCCTGATGAAGGCCATTGTGCTCACCATGGCCTGATGAAGATTCCTGATGAAGGACATTGTGCACACCATTGCCTGATGAAGGCCATTGTGCTCACCATGGCCTGATGAAGATTCCTGATGAAGGACATTGTGCACACCATTGCCTGATGAAGGCCATTGTGCACACCATGGCCTGATGAAGGACATTGAGCACACCATGGTCCGATGAAGATTCCTGATGAAGGACATTGTGCACACCATTGCCTGATGAAGGCCATTGTGCTCACCATGGCCTGATGAAGATTCCTGATGAAGGACATTGTGCACACCATTGCCTGATGAAGGCCATTGTGCTCACCATGGCCTGATGAAGATTCCTGATGAAGGACATTGTGCACACCATTGCCTGATGAAGGCCATTGTGCTCACCATGGCCTGATGAAGATTCCTGATGAAGGACATTGTGCACACCATTGCCTGATGAAGGCCATTGTGCTCACCATGGCCTGATGAAGATTCCTGATGAAGGACATTGTGCACACCATTGCCTGATGAAGGCCATTGTGCTCACCATGGCCTGATGAAGATTCCTGATGAAGGACATTGTGCACACCATTGCCTGATGAAGGCCATTGTGCTCACCATGGCCTGATGAAGATTCCTGATGAAGGACATTGTGCACACCATTGCCTGATGAAGGCCATTGTGCACACCATGGCCTGATGAAGGACATTGAGCACACCATGGTCCGATGAAGGTTCCTGATGAAATGAAATGAAATGTGTAGTATGAAACGCCCGCTTTTACTACATAGGGCACCGCAGGCGGTGACACTGATGATACATGAGATGAAGATGGAGCACCGGTGGAATGAGATGGCGGGGGAAACCGGAGGTCCCGGAGAAAACCCGCTCCAACGCCGTGTTGTCCACCACAAATCTCACTTTGCGGTCGCCTGGGATCGAACCCGGGCGGTCTAACCACTGAGCCACGGCGTGGCCGGTTCCTGATGAAGGCCATTGTGCATACCATGGCCTGATGGAGGCCATTGTGCACACTATGGCCTGATAAAGGTTCCTGATGAAGGCCATTGTGCACCCCATGGCCTGATAAATGTCCCTGATGAAGGCCATGGTGTCCACAATGGCCAAAAGCTCGATCTTCATAAATTTGACGCGGCTGATCACCTGTGAAGTCTTAGTCAGTATGTTTAATTATTCCTCTCTTGGTATAGAACACAGTCCTGTTCATTAATTATGGTACTCTACCCCTCATGACACTTTAGAAGTCGGGTGAGGGAGTCACAACTACAGCTCAGAGAGAGAAATCCAGGGATGGGTGATCAGCCCGGTCCCCGGAATGAGAATGAGATAAGTAGATGAACGGAAAGAGGGCGAAGTGGATAAAGAAAAGATGCTAATGGAATGATGGCGGGGAAATCGGAGAAAACCTACCCCAGCGCCATGATGACCACCACAAATCTCACTTTGCCATCACCTGGGATCGAACGCGGGTCACCTTGGCGAGAGTCGAGCGAGCGTGGCCGTTTAATAGTTTTCAAGACAAATGCATTCTTTTGTGCTGTTTAGACAAGTAGCTTGGTAATTAGCTACGAAAGCAAAGCTTTTGTTCTTCCGCTGAGAAGCTAATTTATTCACTGCAATAGTTAATTACAAAACATACCAAATGGACATGTAACTCCAAATCTACTGTCCTCTTCATGTAATATCGTAGTTATTTAAAATAAAAGTGTAGTATCAGATATTCGGATTTAAATCGGATTGGAAGTCATAGTTGGCACATCCTTTGGTATGAAGTTTTCCATCATAAAAATTTCGAATTATTAATCATGATTATAAAACGTTTGTAGAATAATGAGGAGTTTGTTTTGAAGTATTCTACATTGTTCTGAATTGCTTGAGTTTTCATTTCTTATTAAAATGTGTATTTTGTTCTTTTCTTTCCAGAGAGATCAACATACATGGGAACAGACTACAGAATGTGATCTCTAAAGCAGATTTACTCAAAAACATGTTACCAACAAAAGGTCGTCGTCGAAGGAGATCACTAAGTAATATTGTGGGACTGTTTGAAACGACAGGCGAGTCACGTGGTATTCCAGTCAGTGATACTAATAAGACGTTGACAGTACTCACTACACTTGAGGACCGGATAAAAAGGAACGTCGACATAATTGCAAACAATATAACACTAACAGGCAGCTACGACATCCAGATGGCCAATTCGGGTCTCAGAACGCTTGGGTCAATTATCGAGGATATAGACAGTTTCCTCAAGGACACACTAGAAGGTATGATAGCTTTAGCCAATGGGAGACTAAGCCCAAATTTGGTGACACCATCAGAGCTGGTCAACATTCTCCGTACGGCAAAGGATGAATTCTCCGGTAGTGTTAGGCCGCTCACTGAATTAAGGGAGGATGACGTTTACGCCTACTACATATACGCCTCGGTTTACGCACTAGCCAATGCTACCTCCATCACTGTGTACATCAAGCTTCCATTTAAAGCAGATGGACGTGTGTTCGACCTTTATGAGCCTCATCCGTTCCCTGCGTATCATCCAGTGGCTGGAGTCTACTTAGAGGTGTCCAGGCCCTCAGAGCTGATGCTTGTTTCCAAACTGAAAGACAAAGCGGCGGAGATACACTCGGGGCGTATCCTCGAAGATTGCAGAAGACGCGGGGACACCTTTCTTTGCCCAGCGGATATCACTTTGGATGACAGTGGTTTCAGTTGCACCCTGGCGCTCATACTGGGACAAGAGGACAGAGCGGCAAAACTGTGCGAACGGAAAGTCGTACAGTCAGACTTCGAGCCTCGGTGGGTTCGTGCACCCAATGGCTGGTACTACAGCGTTTCAGCACCCACCAAAATACTCCGTATTAGTGAACATCAAAAGATCCCAGTGGTCCGCTACTTGGAAGGAACAGGGTACGTACAAAAAATAATATATTACGAGATAGTCTTTTCTATCCTGAAATTGTATTGCCATGTGATCTGACCAACTCTCCTTTACCTTTTATGTATTTATTTCACTCACCATTCTGCTTCAATTACAGAAATGGTGTTAAAGCGAGATCCTTTGAGTCTAATTTCAATTGAGAACACAACATAAAACTATATGTAAGGCCAGATTAGGCAAATAGCTTCGGTAAGGGGCAGTCCTTTACTTTAGATTTCAAGTGAGAAAGCAAATGCAGGAGCCTCAGAGAAGGAAAGTGGCATCGGTGAAGTGAAGCACTTTGAATTTAGTTTTTAATTGAGAAAAGAAATAACTTGCAAAAACCCAGCCGGATGAATCAGGTGGTTTCCTCTGGGGCCCACATTTGGGAGGTCCGGGCTCGATTCACATGGTCGACCTACCTCATCCATTGAGTTTTTTCGGGGGTTTCCGGGTTCGCCAGGTGAATTCTGGGTAGCTTAATTGCATCCCCGAATTTCCTGTCCTCCATTTCATCTCCATTATTATTTCACATCATCTCTCATCTGTTATAAGTGTCGGCGCTGCATGGCAGGATGATATTGTTCCTGGTAAACACTTCCTCCTTCGGTATGACGGTTTTTGGTCTCCGGGTCGATCCGAGAGGAAAGATGAGGGGAGAAGAGACAGAAGGCAGCCGACTCCAAGGAGTCACAATGGAGAAGGCAGGGTCCCTACCACTTACCAGCTTGAAACTCCCCGGCAGTCCAGTACAGCCCACCTTCCTCCTACCATGGCCCCGAAACATTCCACAGTTCGGCTTGAGACCGGAGGCCACCGCCAGAGCAGGGAATACTCGCTATAGGCTTGCCAGCTGGATCCCTCGTTCGTGGTCTTGAAACGGACCACTAGGAGAACGAAGGTGTTAGCTCAGAGCATATCATCCTGCCATGCAGCGCCAAGACTCCCGCCAACACTTTTACTCTGAAAGGGATCACCAGATAAGTCATATGAAATGATAATGGAGATGAAATGGAGGGACAGGAAATTCGGAGGACGTAGTTAACGTATCCAGCCTTCGCTCGAGACCCAGGAAAAACCACGGAAAATTGGAATCGAACCCCAACCCTCCGAAAGCAGGCCATAGACGAAACAGCCTGAGCCATTCCGCTGGGTAACGTATCGGAACTCTTACACAGAGCTGGATGTGATACCCACCTAAGCTTGAATCGAGACATTTAAACACCTTCATATGCATAACTCGTGTTTTATCTTTGCTAGATGCCTAAAAAGAATATTTTCTGTAGTACTTGCTTAAATGTTTTGGTGCCAGCTCTTTCTTTTCTATATTCTCCGGTAAGATCTCCACAAGTCAGTTGAAATACTTTATAAATATTCAAAGTAAGCAGCACGAGTATGTCCAAACACGAATTATACTGCTCTACTATGTTAGCTAACATGGTAACACCACTTCGGTTAATTATAATGCCACCTCATATTATTTTCTAATATTAATTAAATACATTTAATGATAATTAGGCACAAGAATTGTTAAAACAGTTGCGTTCAAGTTATCTATATTCAAACCAACGAGTGGAAAACAGCAAAAGCCAGGTGTAGAGACAGGACTTAAAGACCGATCCGACTAAGACTATTACTACCTGTAGTCCAGAGACAATTGAACACTATATCCTTCTCCTGGATTCAGTGCTTAGACATTCTTATGCCTTGCGATGATCGTTGGGAAAGCAAAGCATGTTTGTTAACTACGTAGCAGTTTTGTGTCCATTTATCATTCGTAGACGTAGACAGAGAATCAGAACAGTCAGTGGAGCTGATCTTTTCACCCGTTGAGTGCAATGGACAATGTTAATGAAGGTAGCCATACCAAAACGATATGGCATTAGACTCGTGAAATCCACTGAACACCTCCATTCAGTCTTCTTCAATGATACGATTTATCTTACAGTATTTTCGAACATTGGTAACGTACATTCCGCGTTGTCAAATTATGATTTATATATAAGGGCACTCAACTCCATTGTTATCAGCGCCCTTTCAAAAACTATATTTTATTTTTCTATAACTTTACTTTGACTTTACCTTAACTTTATTTTATCTTTGCTTTGGCTTTGCTCTGACTCCGCTCTGGCTTCTTGCCGGCTTCGAATCTATCTAGCTCTAACTTCACTCTAACTTGGCTCTGGCTAGGATGCGGCCCCCTTTCCGGTCCCGCTCTGGCCTCACTGTAACTTCATTCATTAACTTATCTCTGGCTTCGCTCTATCTAGGCTCCGTTCACCACTCCGGTCCCGCTCTGGCTTGACACTGGCTTCAGTCTAACTTCATTCTAAATTCACTCTAACTTGACTCTGGCTAGGCTCCGGTACACCTTCGGTCCGGCTCTAGCCTCACTCTAACTTCATTCCTTAACTGTGCCTAGGCTCTGGCTAGGTTCCGGCCCCGCTCCGGTCCCCCTCTGACTTCGCTCTGGCCTCACTATAACTTCATTCTGTAACTTAGCTCTGGCTTCACTCTGGCTAGGCTCCGGTCAGCACTCCGGTCCCGCTCTGGCTTCACTCTAACCTCATTCTAACTTGGCTCCGGCTTGGCTTGGCTAGGGTCCGGCCCAACTTCGGTCCTATTCTACCTTCGCTCTAGCCTTACTCTAACTTTATTCTGTAACCTAACTCTAGCTTGGCTCTAGCTTTGCTCTGGCTAGGCTCCGGTCACCACTCCGGTCTCGCTCTGGCTTGGCTCCGGCTCCGCTCAGGCTCCACTCTGGCTTTGCTTTGACTTTACTGTAATTTAATTTAATTAACTTAGATTGGGGTCTAAAACAGATATGGACCTTATTTGGGCGTTTGGCATTAGCTCTTTCACCACTCAGAGGCACCCAATCCAGAGATTTGGCTCGGGACCCCGGGATCGTCAGTTCCCGTACCTACCGCAGTAGGTCCCTGGGGGGCGCATTGTCAAAGAAAGTAAAGTAACATACCTTCAATTTATTTTACTGTGTGTAACGCTTTTCATTTGGGGGGGCAGAAAGAAGTATCTTGCTTTCTCGTTTGTATGAAAGCTTCACTTCAACAGTATCAATTGGATATCTGCACCTTACTGCACACGGGGTATAACTACCCGCTGTGTTACTTTCCGAATGATCCTGGTACGTACGATATTGTAAAGACCATGCCACATTAAAATTAGAGACGGTTAGAAAATAACAATTAAAGTATAGACTAGCCCACTTTCACGTCTGCCCATAATGCAACATTATGAAAGATCAGTTTCCTGGGTAAGATATTCTCTGGAGTTTTCCCTTACCTTGACAGAACACACGGTAGACAGTTCTCTGTTCTGTGGGCCCCCAATTTGGAGAACCATGTTCCGATGTCACCTGTCAAGTTATAAAACGATAAAGGTACAAAGTATACATATCATGTCACAATAATTTCTTTCCATTGTTTAATTCGTTGGTTAGACAGCTGGGCTATCCTTTCCTAGAATTTCAACTAATACTTTACGTTTGTTCCAAAGTACGATATTCTTTTACGAGTTCCAACTTGCTTTATTATTAGAAAAATATATGAATAAGAGTTACATTTCCAATCTGATGTATCAGGCAAGAAGATATTTCAACATTTTATGTCTGTATTTTCATTCTTTCAGGTTTTTGAAAGATGAACCTGGTACCTACACAAAAACTGAAAAGGGAGCTGTACTTTTCCCAGCCGATATGCTGGGAGAACGCTTTCACGTAAACAAAGGCGAAATAGTCATTCCACCATTGATCATTACGAATCTGCTGAAGACCCGAGAGGTCGACGCAATCCTTAGAAGGAAGGAGGACCAAGAAGAAAGAGATGGATCAAGTGTGTCGATACTAGCTCTTCTCGCTACTTCGGAACGACAACACGACATCGATAGAGGCATACTATATGCAGCTCTCGTGGGAGCCTATGTCTTCCTAATCATACTCGCTTTCGGAACACGCCTCAAGGAACTGTTCTTGGACAGATTCACCAAAATAAGAGAAAATAAGCTTCTTCTGCCTTCCACAAATACGCAAGATACTCGCATGTCAGATAATGAAGGAGAATCCAGTAAGCTGGTTGTTGCAATAACAAGCGGCCAGAAGCAAACTGAGACTGCAGGAACTGAAACGGAAAAACCTGAAAAACGTCGGAGACGCCGTGTTGTGACTAAACCTTCCGATCAAGCTAAACCTCCAAGTGTGCCAACACTACCTCCTAAACCCAACTTACTGTCTTCCAAAAACACCCGGTAACCTAATGAAAAGTGTTCCTTCCTTAACCACAAGAAGAAATCAGAAACCCAGGACATCTTTAAGTCACGATTTCAGTGTCTCAGTTTATATGAAGCTCATATTTCTAAGCATCATATTTCATAGTGATTCATAAATACAAAATTTCTGTTAAATACCTATACTTAGAAATATTACTGAGAATTGAATTCAATTCAGTGCTTTATACTGTATATCCAAAATAATCAAATACATGCTAACATAGCAATATTTTTATATTTATGTTGGAAGATCTGGTGAATTGTATAAATAAAGGTACATATTGGACTTTTTCTTTAGTTTGTCCCTATTAGGACCACTTACAGTGATGTTAGGGGATTCTTGTTCCTCTATCCCTTAAGGTCAGGTCTGAGGAACCGAAGCTTTGGATCCAACAGAAAACCAGGATGGGTGATCAGCCGGATGCTTGGTGTGATGGTAAGAGAAGTGGATTATAGCATGAGGGTGATATGAAACATAGTGGACTTTATTTTATTTATTCTCTCAGTGGAAGATGTTTAAGTTTCTATGTCCCAACTGAATACCACCTTAAAAGATAAGATTAAAATAGCCATGACTATGAATCATTTACAACAAATGTTTAAAATAAATGTACAAACTGCTCATATCTGCTATGCTATGGAGTCAGTATCCTTTATAAGACCACTCTTATTTATTTGAATAGTGCAATGTACTTATTATCAAGGAACTTTTTCTTCATATTTATAAACATAATAAGCTGTGCTGTAATCAGGAGCCAATGAGAGCATTCACTGCTGCCTTTTTTAACTGAAGTGTGTAGAGTATAACAAAACTTCCCAGCATTGCTTTTTAGAGACAAGCAACAGAGTCAGACGTAATTTCTGCAAGGTCTTATTTGAATTTTTAAACATTTTATTTTATTTAAAATATAAGTCCTGATGAATGTTTTACAGTGCAGGAATTTGAACCCATGAAAGAAATAATGACAAACTAACATGCTGATATATCAATACAACAGAAAAAGACACAAATAATCATAGATGCGATTAGAATTGACAACTTCATCCTACTAGTGTACTGCCCCTACAGAACTCCCCTAAATTGCTAGTTATCTTACATATTAATATTGCATAATATTAAAGTGTAGATGTAATGTAGTATTTTAATCCTAATGCACCTTAATTTCATAAATACAAAATATTAAATTTAGAATTAAGGCAAACTACTTACCAGTATGGTTAGTAGGGACAAGATTCTGTTAAAATCTCATCTTCCACACCCCCCTTAAACTCTTGAACGTAAATCTCTGATAATAAAAATATTAAATAAGGACTCTTTTTAATTTTCAAGTCAAATTTTGGTCGTTTCTTGCATTTTACTTCCTTACTGTTCTCTCCCTCTTTTTTTTCTTTCTATTTTGTAAGAAATTAGACTAGCTAAAATTATTAAATTATTGAATAATTCATAAAAACTGAAGCTAATAACAGTGAAGCAACACACGCACGCACACGCGCACGCACATGCGCGCACGCACGCACACGCGCGCACGCACACACGCACACACACACACACACATTATATATTTCTTACAAACTTCACTTATCTTTTCAAAGATAAATTTGTCTGCATACTGTCCGGAATGCATAATTTCTTGGAAAGATAAATGGATTTTGTAACAAATAATTACCTATGTGTATATTAAGTAATACATTATTTAATACAAAATTGAATCGAGAATATATTGACACATTGCTTCACTCACACTGTTTATTCACAGGACATGTTTCAAGAGCTCTTGCTCCTATCCTCAGCTGATACTCGACTAGTGCAAGTTGTAGTGGTTTCTTCTTTCTCCGTATTGTCAATAGATGGCGTGATGTACTTGTCAAAGATGTCCGGTGGTGGAGTTTCAAAATTCATGACTCTATGACGATTTTTGTTAATGAAGATTTTTTCCCATACGGAAAGGTCTATGGGGTGATTAACGTATTTTATTAGAGATGTTTCCAAATTGATGTCATGTCTAGTATTCAAAAAATGTCTAGAATACTAGACATGACATCAATTTGGAAACATCTCTAATAAAATACGTTAATCACCCCATAGACCTTTCCGTATGGGAAAAAATCTTCATTAACAAAAATCGTCATAGAGTCATGAATTTTGAAACTCCACCACCGGACATCTTTGACAAGTACATCACGCCATCTATTGACAATACGGAGAAAGAAGAAACCACTACAACTTGCACTAGTCGAGTATCAGCTGAGGATAGGAGCAAGAGCTCTTGAAACATGTCCTGTGAATAAACAGTGTGAGTGAAGCAATGTGTCAATATATTCTCGATTCAATTTTGTACTAGTTTGTGCTTCACTGTCCCTACGCTTCTTTCAAGTTTATGCATTATTTAATGTTTATTTTTAATCTAAAGAAATAAATGGATGTTGATCTGTGGGTCAACAATGTACATACTGGGAGTCGGTTTCTAAAATATACTGTACATTATGTTACTGTATCAAACAATTCCCCTAATTGCAATGTCTTTGGTCTTAAAAAATAAAGGATATAATAATAAAAAGAAAAAGCTGCTCAGCAATGTGCTCAAACGTTTTATTTGTTATTTTTACTGTCACAGATTTAATTATTTACAGATTTTCCAAGAGGAAAGCTATGTGATCAGTTCAGTTTTCATAATTTCATTCAGCCATGTGGTTTGCCTTGTATGAATGATGAAAGAAACTTTTTCAAGGCTCCATCTTGTAAACAGGTCAATAGCTTTCTGTATTCCACTCACACTAGAATCTGTTCTCGGTCAGGGTGAGTTACCTGTATAAGGTTTTTCCCTTATCCTGAAAGATGAATATCAGGTAACTCTAAGCTCTATGGAATCTGGGCTCATTTGAGCATCATTTCACCCATTCAATTCATCGTCCGATATGACTTAATGTTGAAGAGCGTAAATTTAAAAAAAAAAAAAAAACACCTGTTCTCAGCTGAGGCGGTCCTTGCCCGTTAGGAAAATGGTTGAGTCCTCCCAGCAGTCAACACCTTACAATGTAGGGAAGGTAACGGGTGAGGGTTACGGATGGGGGAGGTTTACTGGACAGGTCTGGGTTTTCCTCAGGGTTTGCTCTGCATGGACTCACTTCTCTGTTCCAAGGTCTGGGATACATCCTGACTGGGTGTGGTGTTATTAGCGAAGAAAACACCTCGACTATTCCATGATCGTATTATTTATTCTCAATTGTAATCAGGTACCTCACTCGTCACCTGGAAAGTCGCTGCTTGCAGACTCCTGTGATGTGTTTGGCAGTAACGACAGAGCTCTTTACATGTGTTGTGTATTCTTACCACACTTGTGTAACGTGACTTCACTACGACCTGACCAAGAGAGAGAAAGGGTTTGTTATCAAACTCATGGATCCATGTGTTATGTATTCGAGGTATTCTTGCCGCACTTATATGTACGACGTGACTTCACTATGCCCCAACTGAGAGAGTGTCTCAGCTATCAAAATCATGGATCCGCCATCCCCTGGATTTCCCCCTCTATCATTACATTTTGAATTTTGTGGGAATCATGTGTTTAAGTTCTAAACTGTAATTGGTTGGTTTCAATTTATAGTTTGAACTATCGTACGAATTTTGTATGAGCGCATTTCCGAACGTTGGTAGAAATGTTCCCACGGCATCCATTTACTTAATTCCGAAGCACACATGGTGCAAAAGTTTAGGAATGCAGCTAATCTGCAATGTAACTGTATCGGGCACGTACGAGTTTGGAATCAAAGAGAGGACAGAGCGACAGGCTGACGCTCCAAATCGCTCGCAGGCATTTGTTCCTAGGGGTTGGCTTTGTTATGAAGAAAGCCGACCGACCTGTGTTTCCTGTTTCTCCGTTCCTCTACATTTCTATTGTGTCAAACACTTCTTATTTTATATATATGCCCTATCTGCTATATGTTCTTATAATAATTGTGTATTTCCTTTCAATGCAAAATATTCAGTATAAAATATCTATGCTAACGTAATATTATTTTGATATAACACATATTAAGCGATTTTATGTTCATGACCAAGGGGAACAGTTAAAACTGATGGGGCACCTGGACGGATTCAGCAATTTATTACTGCAATAATTTTCCAATGGTGAAACAAGTTATCAAAACACAAATCCTAATGATATTACTGCAATTGATATGGCTAAAACACTATTTTCAAATGTGAAATTGAAGGATAGCTAGACTTAATCTTCAATTAAGGCTTAACTGTTATTTTTCGTGATTGGGCTATAAAACTCACCTTGGAGACAGAAAAAGATGAATGGTTAACTTCTCTGGAACCCAAAATTATGAGACTATAACATCTTGAATTTGGGATGCACAGAAAACCACTGTTGCATTGATTTCTAAGCTTACCATTCCAAGAAAATGAATATAACAACTCATGTTTTAGACAAACTAGTACAAAAATGAAAATATAAAAAAAACAAAAAATTAGGGGGTATTACTAATCTCAACAGCAGATATAGCTAGTTAAACAGCTATAGCATATTCAAGCATCACATAAAAATTGAAAACCAATTCAATAAACTGTGTGTAGGTATGGCATAAAATTGCTCTATTTATCATAACCTTGCTTGTCTCGGTAGCGTAGACAGTAGTATGTCTGCCTCACGTTCAAGAGGTCCCGAGTTCAAATTTCAGTCAGTGTGAATTACCTGGATAAGAATTTTTCTTGATTTTCCTTTATCCTGAAAGATGATTTGTCTGGTAACTCTAAGCTCCAGGACCCTGAGCATATTTGAGAATTATTTCAGCCATTTCATTCATCATTTGATATGACTTTAACTAAAGGGCATAAATTAAAAGAAAACAACCTTAAAACTTACTTCACCATTCACCAAAGTTCACTGAACATTAAGAAATTAGCCATCTTCTAGACTAATTGGAAAAGCTATTTGTAGTCGGTTTATTGACACTTCGTCACTTACATTTTTATATTATTGAGAGACTAGTTTCGGAAGCCATTGCCTCCATTTTCAACCTCTCTCCACTAGCATCTGTTGTTGTCTGCTCTCCTCTCTCTAGCGGTGGAACTATGAACTTCTTTGTCAAATTGTTTTCTGGTGGGATTTCAAAGTTCATTACTTAGTCCTTATTTTTCCATATGAATATGTTCTCCCATGTTGTCAATTTATTTTGGTTTATCACTCCTTTTAGTAAGTTTGGATTTGGATCAATGTCATGATTTCCGTTCCAAAAATGAAACGCTAAATGAAATAAGTTAGCAGTAGCATTTCATTTTTGGAACGAAAATCATGATGATTCAAATACAAAATTACTAAAAGGAGTGATAAACCAAAATAAATTGACAACATTGGAGAACATATTCATATGGAAAAATAAGGACAGAGTAAAGAACTTTGAAATCCCATCAGTAGATAATCTGAAAAAGAAGTTCATAGTTCCAGCACCAGAGAGAAGAGAGCAGACAACAGATGCTAGTTGGAGAGGGGTTGAAAATGGAAGCAGTGGCTTCCAAAACTAGTGATTCTGCGATTCTGATTCTGTTTATTTCATCCATATGATCCAAATACATAGGATACGTCAACAGGTTTAACAAATACAATCTGTACATAACAATATTAAAATAATAATATAATAATATTACAAATATATAAAAATATATATATATATATATAATATAAAAATGTAAGTGACGAAGTGTCAATAAACTGACCACAAATAGTTTTTCTAATTAATTTTGAAGTCACTGTTACTAAATTCCTCCAATTATGCCTATCTTTAGATTATTTATGAAGACTACCATGAAAACATACATAAGAAAAATCATACTAAAGGAACAGCTAAGACATTTAAAATTTAAGCCAATATTTTTGGCAATAGAACACATTAAACTGGAAATTAAACTTCAGCATGTCAACAAACTGGCAATATACACAGTATGGATAAAATAAACAGCACCAAAAAGCACACTGTAATGACATTTGAAAAGCTGGTAGATAACATGTGAAGGTCTCCACTACAGAGCTAGATGGCAGTACCATCAGTCCTAACAGATGTCATTGGAAAATAGGGATGTTGCAGAATAACTGACTCAATTATAGGAGCAGAAAATGGACAGCCATTATTTTCATCTTAAATTTATTTATAATTTACAATGTTGAACAACAATTATTTTGTATTTTGTTTTTACCATTCTCTCATTCTTGTTTTCAATACAATATGTCTAATGCTACAATTTATTTTATTTTACATGCATTCTCTTCAAGGAACAAATGAACAATATTTATTTCCTTACCTTAACAAAATGGACTGGGCTAGAAACTATAAATGCTAAGTTACAAATATTTATATTCATTTTTACAAGAAGTTTAGTCAGTTGCAATGACAACAGAAAGTGATTATATGGGAGAGTGTTCAACATTTAACAACACACAACAAACCAGTTTATTTCATATCAAGTTGTGGTATAGAGGCAAAGAGATATCTGGTACTTGTTGATTTGTCATTTAACACTAGCTCCAGCCTCTTTCCCACAAAAATAATTTACTTTTATTTGCAATAACTATATTTAACAGTATTATATTTCATCACTGATATAATGAACTTTCTATGTTTCTTTTATTATCAACAATAAGTTATTACAGATTTCAAGGAGTTTCGTTCACTGGGTATTATACCAATGGCACTAATGTTTCTCAATTTACATTTTAAACAGTTACCATTCATTTCAGTTTATTGGTTTTGTAGATATAAAAATGTGTCTTCTCCTTACTCTTCTGATAATTTAAGTATTATGAATAAAGTATAAACCAAAACCATTTGCATTATGCAATGTGAATACATTTTTGAAAGCACTACATACATAAGTTGCAAAAAAGCATGGATGGAAGAACATTCAAGTATGCAAATAAACAGATATACGTGATTGCAACAAAATTTTCTTCCTTTTTCTCTCTGAATCTGCAATGCATTTGACTGTGTATGTATATAATTAGCATGGTTCTATAATATTATTTGGTCGTATTAGTTTTGAAAGAACAATCTCCAGTAATTAAACTTTTTTTTTATTGGAAGAAACTGAACAATTTCTTTTACTAAAGAATTAAAATTCTGCAACAAATACAACCATTTTTTTACAGAAGGAAAAGATTACGTTATTCCATCATAAAATTGAATACAAAGTGCCTTTTTTAATTCAGCACATACTAGATAATTCATAAATAAAATGTTATAACATTTTTAATTTGTCCATGTTGCATGCAGCAGCTACCACTAAAACATGACGAAAAATGGTTTCAGCAATTTACATATTTAAAATGTATTAATTTAACAATGTAAAGCCCATATAGAAATTTGTATTCTTGTTCAGATGATACCAAACTATCTGACTGCATGACTTTGATAAAGTTGGCACAATCCAAATATTAGACTTTAATTTCCACACATTAATTCAATGAGCCTGACCAAATAAAAATAGCAAATGTTTCATCTTAACAAAATGTCGTATACAGGTTCTGTAATATCCGTAATGCACACATACAGTAAGAGTGGAAAGTATTCAGAACATTAGATGAGGGTTGATATTCTGGAGAATTTTTAAAGGATACAGCAGCGTTTATTGAACTGCCAGTTGGCGGCTTCAATAAGATTGTATTTATTACAAGAAAATACAAGTAAGTTAAAACCGTGCTCAAGTTCTTCTTGGGAAGCAAGCCAGGTGAAAATACGATTAGAAATTGACGTTTCGGAAGTGTACATCTCGCCCATCATCATGATATTTATTAAATGTTATAACCTCAAATGAAACACTGGATATAACACAAACATAAACATTTATATTTGTGTTATATCCAGTGATTCATTTACGGTTACAACATTTAATAAATATCCTGATGATGGGAGAGATGTAGCTCCTGCTACGTCAATTTCTAATCGTCTTTTCACCTTGTTTGCTTCCCAAGAAGAACTTGAGCATATTCGTTGCCAGGAAAGCTTCAGGTCTTATTTTAAGTTAAAACAGTGGTTACGCCACATACTACCCAATTTTTCTGAGTGACCTGCAAATACAGACTGATTTCAAGCACAGTGGTTTGCAAAAGTGCAATAAAATGTGCTGAAGAAGGAATGAAACGATCATTGAAGAGAGAACAATTATAATTAGATCACACAATCATCTCAAAACCCTCTCTGAGATATCACAAATAGTAGAGGGATCACAATCAACCATGTGGAACATCAACGACAGGGTAGGAGCCAAGTAATCTGTCTTAAAACAACCTACAAGTGTTTGGTTTAAAATCCTCATGGCTAGAGATGAGAACAGTATTCTTTCCTTTCATGGAAGTGTTGAAAACAGTGTTGTTGTAATAAATTAAATTTAATTAATGACACTAAACAGCACTTACTTTTAAATTACCCGGAACATGTTTCAGAGACTATTTGCCTCCATTGTCAACCAGACAATTCTTTGCTGAATTAAAAAGAATCTGCGAATAACTGCTCCCCAGATTGCTACCAAGTTGAAAACGGCAGACATTATAGTTTCACTAGGCACTGTACAATCTCTTTGCAATAACCATTTGCTTGACAGTTCTGTGAAAAGAATATAAACTTCTCGGAAAAAGTGGTACAGATCAACAAGAGCTGTTTAAAATGTTTGGATACGGCTACAGCCACAAAGAGTGGAGGAAAACAAATATGGAACTGCAGTCAAAAAGTCTAATTCCCACAGTGAAACATGGTAGAGGATCTATCCCTGTATGGGGTTGCATCAGCATATCCGGTGTCAACAATCTCCATATTATCAGTAAATAATGAATCTCAGGAAGTATATGGACATTCTGAAGCAGCAATTGAGTACCAGTGTGAAGAAAACGGGCCTCCAAGAAGACTGGATGTTTGTGCAGGATAATGATGCAAAGCATACTGTGCTTAATACAAAAAGTGGTTGTTATACAGTGTTCCTAAGCAGCTTCACACCCCTCCCCAGTCACCAGGTATTAACCCTATCGAGCACATGTGGAGCATCCTGCAAAAATTCATAAAGAAAAGGACAATGTTCAACAAAGAAACACTGAAAATGGCACTTGTTGAAGAATAGGACAAAACATCACACACAAAGATTAAAAAACTTGTCTACTTCTCTACCAAGAAGATTAGAGGCTATAATTAAAGCTAAAGCCTACTCAGTGAAATACTGAATGCCAATAATTTTATAATAAAGTGCACCACTTCTGGAGTGTATGATTGCTTTTGTGCCTCAGAAATGTGCAGTTTTTTATATGTATATAAAAGTGACATATTTATAAATAGTTTTGTTTTAGTATAGAAAATAAAGTGTTATTGAAGCTTTTGTCTGTTAGTCTAATGAAGGTTGTAATTTTCTTTAAATATTCTTCAGAATATTGATTTTCTTTAGAGATGTAGTGGTACATGAATACTTTCTGTGCTCTCTGTATTTTAACAAAGGACTTTCTATTTTATTATATATATGTAAGTAAGAAAGCAAGTTTTGGGAAAAGTTTCTTGATAGGAAACAAAAGCTAAAGGCTTCTTGTGTTTATTTATTTGTAATTTAGAAACAACTGTTAGTTTTAATTAACTTTTATTACATTAATTTTCAATAAGAAACACACACATCTGTTTCCAGGTTAATACTTCCCGACTTGCAAAGGTTACGGAATGACTACACTGAAAGTTAAACACAGAACTCTGGGAAAGCAGAACAATGACCACTCAATCATGGAAGCAGGTTTTATTTGCTGAATAAAAACCAAACAAAATTGTAGAAAGATTTTAACTTTAACCTCAAAAATCGTTCTGACATTTAACATGGGGGACAGAAATTTTGCAAATTGCAGCTTAGAGTACTATCAAGTTTGAAAACTGAAACCATAAGCGTTAATTCTTGGAGCCTCTTAATACTGAGTGTTAGTTATATTTCTGTGGTTGGAGTTTGCAAAATGATTAACATATTCACCTCTTTACCTGCAAAATGTGCTTTTATCTAAATGGCTATGGTGCAATGCAAAGTAACAGTATATCGCAGTAAGTATAATCCTGAGTTTACACATAAAAATCCCTTCCACAACAGCATATTGTTTAAAATATACTTAGAGCATTTTTTAGAACTGTCTCACAATTGAGTATCGAACAATATGTAAAAAACTGAAGTTAATAGCAGTGAAGCAGCACAAATATTTATATTTTATCCTAATATTTGGATATGAATTGGAGGGAGGAAAAGGACAAGTTGAAAATTCATTGATTTGATTTTAACATATGAAACTTCTGATTCATTAGTACAGGATTATGGTTCACATAGTCTCCTCATATTATAATAGGTGATTTCTTATCTATGAGTAAACTGTAGAAGACATAATAAATATTAGAGCTTAAAATTGGCAAAAATTCAGAAGTTGAATTAATGTGTAGATAACAATGACTGTTTCCTCTCAATACTTAAGAGTCTGGATGAAGAATAAATCATTTTCAACATATCATATATATTTTTTTATGTCTCCCTCACCAATGCTGGTGTTAGGAGTCGCTTGGGTCCCCTCAGAGCGAGGGAGCCTAAGCATATTGACCGGATAAGATCTGGGTTGGGGGATAAGCCCAATGCCTGGGATGAATGAATGATGGAGCAATTGGTGGAATGATGGTGGGAGAAACTGGAGGATCTGGTGGAAACCCACCCCAGTGCCATGTTGTCCACCACAAATCCCAATTTGCGGTCACCTGGGATCGAACCTGGGCCGCCTTGGTGAGAGCCAACCGGTCTAACCACTCAGCCATGGTGCAGCCCATATCATATAATATACATGTCATTAATTTGAGAAAATTAACAAAAAATAATTGCATAATGAGAAATAATGAATTAAAAGAACGCCACGGTTTGGAATACAGAGATACTAAGATGTTTTACACATGAGCTGGCATGTTTGTCAACTGCCAAATTTGTCACCTCCAAGACATGATCACATAGGAAGTTCTATATGTAATTTACTCTAGTACTTTTATCATTACATTACATTCCTGTCAAAATGCTAATTAATGTGTTGATTATATGAAAGAGTTAGAGTGAAAGGAATGTAAGAATGAGTGAATAATAAACCCAAATAGAACCAGAAAAAGGTTTGAAAAACAAAGGACAAAGAACACAAAGAAAACTTGGATCCTTTCGAACAAGATTTTTACTTTTTCCCCCTCTTCAGATTAATAACACCTTGTTTTCCTACTGAAGCCATTTTATTTCCATTTTGCAAAACCATTATGATGAAAAGGTGCTGTGGCATAGTGGCTAGAGCCCTGTGCTTTGGTTCCCTGCCATGGAAGGCCCCCAGGATCTACTCCACCCCAGCAGGTTGTGGATTTTAAGTCCTAGGTATAGAACCGGTGCCCAATTAGCACCATGAGGAAATTGAGGACCTACACTAGATAGCGAACCCTGGTCCAGAAAGCCAACTGGGGGTGCCATGATGCTGACCACATCTCCTCATATCGGTTGGATGATCGCCCACCTCTGACCCATGTCATCACTGTTACGTTATGTTAGTATAATGAAAACAGAAAAGATATCAGATATAATAGGATATCATCATGTTCACTTCTTATCGTCTTCAACAGAAGTCACATGAATTTTTGCTGCATACTTGTGCTTTACTTCAAAGATGTTGCTCAGCTTTAACATTCCAGATGATACACTTGTACCACATTTAATGAATGTGTGATGCAATATACGTTTGATATGCTACCACTTTCCTCTATATTTTATGTCTTCCATCTCAGGAAACTTTTTTCAGCTGCATTAATATCATTTTACATACCTTTGCCTTTCTTTAGGGTAAACAGAAGTGGCGTGGTCATGAACCTTCTCATTTCACAAATTAATGTCAGAACTGCAGTTTATATTTTCCATGAGATTTGGATTATTACTTCTTACTTTAAGGCCTCTTTAACAACTTTTGCATGCAACACGAAGATGGCATTTCCACTATCACAAATGGCATTAACAGAACCAAAAACCTTGAGTTTCTGATTGGTACCGAGATTTTTCTTCAATTTCACAAACACATTTTGTTAAAGGATACATGTTCTATTAATATTGTTAGTTTACTTAAAGCATTAGCAGATTCTGGTCATACCAAACATGCATTCTTATTAAGCATGTGTCACAGAACTAGCAATTCATTCAAAAACACTATCTCATGCATTTTCCACATTCTCCTGACCTGAACAGAGCAAACATAAATGCTTAACTCTCTTGTTGCCACAGCAATCTCAATGAAGAAAACCATTTTTCAGACAACACTTTGCAAAACTGCTATCAAAATAATTTTCAGATGTTCATCATCAGATGTCTAAATCGTCCAATTCTGATGCTCTCTTCTACCTGTGGTGATTGGAAATATTTCAATATGATAACTCTACTAGTGGAAAATTGCAAAGGAGGTGGTTATACTGAAATTAGAAGCCATCTAGATGGGTTGAAGGTGGTCAGTGACAGATAATAGACAACAGATGATAGATGTAACCATTTTTTAAACATGTCAGTCTGAATTCAGTTTTTGCTCTGACATAATAAGAAGTATTAAGTGATTTGGAAGTGACATTTAAAACTTTACAGAACCTTGTACCAAGCTTATGTAGAATCATGAACACTTTGTATTTAGGACACATTTGGTTAATTGAAAATTAATTATTTTTAACTTTTCTTCATTTACAATTTATCTTTATGTATTAAAATTGAACAGCAATCTTTTATCAACTGGTCATTAGTCATTATTGCTATGCATAAGCTAAACGTTCTATCATTATTGCTAACTCAGGAAGCACAATGAATAGTGGTGTACAAAAATGGCATGGAGTTTAAAATTTCAGAGGAAAAGATCTTAAACAGAAAAATGCTAAACGACACACATATACACATAAAGCTGAAAAAATCCAAGTATCTTTATCTGAGGAATATATACATATATATTGGATAAAGTTATAATTATTCCAATATATGCAATTATGTTGCATAAATACATACATTCAACTTCATTCATGGATATTAGTTTTTTGATACCTGAGAATATCACAACATAATTTCTTGTTAGCATATGCTGAGTCATCACTAAAACATTTGTGATCATCTTTTGTACCATTTGTAGCAGCATACCTAGAGAGTTCTCAACAGCAATTTTATGGCATTTCAATAGTCATTTACATTTTATACTTACAATACATTCCTAATATTTCATTAGTAACAAAATGTAATCACAATCACACATTTAAATTTAACATTTTTTAGTTTTACTCTTCAGCTGCAGCCAAAATAATATAATGAAATTACTTCTGGCTTTTTTAAAATTGGAGCTGAAACTTGATTATTTAACTATTAATGAGTAAGCTTAATATCTATCTTCTGCTGCTGCCACCCTCTCTTTCAACACAAAACAAATATATGAAACTTCATAAACTTTTCTACACATGTCTTCATTTCAAAACTCTCTAACACTGGAAACATCAGTTTAAATAAGATAATGATATATGCTGTAACTGGTATCCATATATACCCAATTTTCAGAAAACTAAGCTAAATCTCTTTACATAGTTTTGTTTCCTTTAATTTAATTTTAAACATATATTTGTTCAATCCTTAGTTTTGAATGAAAACTTTGCATAATATCTAAAGGCAACACATTTCCAGCTAGTTTGTATTGTATTTTAAGAAAGTGAAGTTTACAATTTTAGTTTAATTAAAAGTACTCTACAGATAGACCGCGAACAAAATGCAGTTGGTGTGCGCATGCGTGAAAACAGTCGTCTCCCCTCCTCAACATCCAAGCATTACATGACTCTCTCCCCTCCATACGTTGAGCAGTGCAGTGCAGCTTGCGCTATGGAGGAGAGGAGAGGCAGCCTAAAATGATGGTAGAGCTTCAGTTTTGGTAAATCATGCCTCCAACTGCATTTTGTTCGCGATTTACCCATAGCTAGCATGTGCTTAATTGCAAGATAGTAAATGTTACCCTTTTCTGCATAGTTTCCTGATTTGTGTTTCTATGGAGGTTTTAATCAGGGATGGCTCATTCCCAAGATTTCTGTGACTTTATTTACTGTTTACCCTCAAGTATTCATTAAATATAACAAAACCGTTTAAAATTAAACTGTAAAAGAACTGATGACTACAACGTAGGTGAGTACTGAACGAAACAAAGACCATATGGACTCATAATGAAACAAACTTTATTCTGCACAAGACCTGTAATGGAAGTGATAACGATAATTCATTTTGAGTTTCTTTTAGATATGTATACCATATGCTCGTTTAATTACATATAACTCAGTTGTATTTCACTGAAATTTATTACATATAACTGCAAATTAGGTAGCAATGTATTACGTATAAATAAGGTTCAATTAACATTTTAGATACAGTCAAATTGAAAAATTCAATGCCAGGCCGAGATTTGAACCACGGATCTTCTGGTTTAAGTCTGGTCACTCTTACCATGGCCAACGTGCCAACGTGGAGCGGAGATTGTTTTCAATAAGCTCTTGATCAGCTTAGATGTTGTCACTTGTGAGACTTGACCTTGGGCATTGAGAATGGCTAGTGTGAAAGAACAATTAATTTCCATCAATTAATTCAATCAACATGTTACATTTTTTCCGGGAAGTGCAAATATTTACATATAAATATGAATTATGTATAACTGAGTTATTATAAAGGTTCAATTGTATATATAATGAAGTGATAAAGCTGTTTGTTTGAGGGCCAAGGGGAAAACCTTTGGAAAAGAACCTTATTTTGGTAACTCAAACTTACGAAGGCTTGAATTTGGGATGTGTTGAATGCAAGGCAGAGATGTTATTTCTTTTTGTTACTGTTATAACAATTTATACAACTGCAAACTTCCTCTCCTTTTCTCATATTACTATTATCAACAACATATTTTTCACATAGAGTCAACATGAAAAATTCAATGCCATGGCCGGGATTTGAACCACGGATCTCCCGGTTTCCATCCAGTCGCTCTAACCCCTTTGCTACATGGCCAACCTGCCATCACATTAAATTCTCCATTCGACTCGTATATTTCCTCGGTAGACCCCTAGGGGCTCTTGTATTTGAGATACACTGTTTGTGGCCACTTACTATCAAAGTACCAGGGAAATATACGAGTTGAATGGAGAATTTAATGTTGTGATGGCAAGTTGGCCATGGTAGCTCAATGGGTTAGAGCAACTGGATGGAAACCAAGAGATCCGTGGTTCAAATCCCGATCATGGCATTGAATTTGTCATGTTAATTATCTATCAAAAACCTTAGCCTATGTACGGCTAGTGTGAAGAAATGATTAATTTCCATCAATTAACTAAAACATGTATTTCACCATTATGCTGGTAGCTGTGATCATACAAGCTGCAAAAAACCACCTCAAGCTTTATGACTGTATATAGCAGACTGTGATCTGCAAGAGAAAAGGGCTGCTTACAGAACTGCTGCTGATGCTGCTAGATTTTTGAACAGAACTGATGGCTAAAGCCTGGAATATTCTAATCATCTATGGAGGAAATGGTACCAAAATGTTTAAGATCTGGCATTAAAAATATTGCATTCAATGATGGAGAAGCTAGTTTTTGATTCGACAAGTGGCTTTCTCAAACGAGTTTGCTGATGTGGATAGTAAAGACATGCAATTACTAGTATCAATGATATTGCTGTTGTACAAAACAATACCAAGTATAACAAAGAGAAGGAGGATGATATCTGAAGTACATATTTCAATGCAAGCTGCACTACTACTACTAAAGAAATCTTATTAGAATTTTCAGAATAACCTAATTCCCAGGTATGCTGTCAACCATAAAATTAGACAAATAACAAACAGCAACTAAAGTTTACAGAACAAAGACTGACCTCTTAATAGCACATGGATTGCTTCCAATTATAAATTAATGTCTAATGTCAAGTACAGATAAATCTAATTTTCTGGGTTTTACTTAGTGTTCATATATTTTTCAAATGTACAATAAAGTAGATAGCAAGAGAGGAACTTCAGATTATGAACCAGTATCTCATTCAAAACTATGTTATCCAATGTTTTTCAAATAACATTTCCATCAATCTCCATAAAATAGAAAATTGAGATTTTACCATTACTTGAAATGATAAATAAACACAATGCCAATAATAATATCATAAATAGGCATAGGAATTTCTAAGTATTAAAGCCAAGATGAAAAGAAATAAAGTTTGTCCATTAAGGTCTTATGATAGTATTGCAGATAAAAGACTGTCTACCATCCTTTGCAGGCACATATTTAGAAGTCAGTTTCTGGGGGGGGGGGTCCAAAAAATCTATGTTGAATTATTTGCTTTTAATAAATAATTAATCAGGGATGTGTTTTTATCATGTTAGTAAAAAAATAAAAACACATGTAATATATTCACATGACTTCCTCCACGCAAGCTTCAACAAATTATAATATATCGGAATTGGTTAACTTTGCAATACATTATTGTAATTGACATTGTTTGTGTATTTTAACGAGTTCTATAGCTGCTGTGCAGTAACTTTTCGTTTATCTCTTAAATAACTCCATGTCTGCCGTTCAATGAATAGAGACGTTAAGATGAGAAGCTTGAATAAACTTTTCCAATTTATTTTAAACTAAGTTTTATTTCAACTATTTATTAAAAGTTTGAAATGATAATTCATTTGGGGGGGTCCAGACCCCCTGAAGCCCCCCCCCCCCTAAATACGTCCCTGATCCTTTGGTACAATCTGCTGTCTGCCCTTAGTGACCTTTTGCTGCTGCTGCTGCTGCTGCTGCTGCTGCTGCTTCTTACAATAACATAAGCTTTGAGTGTAACACTCTTGAAGCCTACTGCTTAGGAAGTCCTATGCTTGGTCATAAAATGTGTAAATCCTACAACATACCTAGTGCAGTGATACAAGTTATCTTACTGCCATCATGTCTTGATTAGGTGTAATACAAATCTGAATTAACTGTAGCTATATTCTGAACATTTTCCACTTATATTTGTATCAGTTGTTAGCCATGCAGCCCATTCTTGCTTAGTGTAACTACAAAAGAAAGCAAATGCTTGAGGCAAGAATAAATTAATTCAATATGGCAATCAGAACAGCCAGCATTGAAAACAAAAAATGGTTTGTCTAAAGGATGGCTCCTGCTTCTCCCTGATTAAGTATTACAAATATGTTATCAATACTGAATGGAAAATATAAAAATAGTTCTTTTGCTAAAATAAAGCAGACATAGTTAAAATTTAAAATTATATTGTGATGTTGGTTTTCTTTTTTGTTTCCTTTTTTTTTTTTATCCTAGTATGACTAGGAAAATGTGAGCAGAAGCCAAAAATATGAACAAAAATAGCTTAATATGTTAATATTTCCAACACAAAATCAGTTTCTAAAGACAATTTTGACAACACATTCAATTTTCTGCATGTGTTTACACTTCATTAGACAAGAGTGAAGGAGAGATGTATGTAAAACAAAGACAATGCTACAGCTATTTCATTCTAAGCAATACATCTAGATGGTACTCAGCGACTGTGAAACCAGAAGACACAGCAAAATAAAAGACGAGTCAGAGTTATATGTAATGCTTATGCCAAAGTCTTTTAATTATCTCTTTATGTAAGTTTTGCTGTATTTCTTGTGAATGTAAGAATTACCATTAGCAGCATATGGTGAAAACTACATAAAGAGAGAAAATTGTGTACAGCAATATTAGTCCACCAACACTTTATAATTCATAACCAAGATTCATATTTTTCTTGATGGTTTAAGTGTGCACCTTTCTAAAATGTTTAACTTCATAACAGGACTTCATGCATATCAGTTTTACTGTTATTTCGTTGTATATAGACGATAGGAGTTTCTGTAATAACTATGTAATCAAAGGGATCTTACATATATTATAATTTCACCTACTGAGATTATCTTAAACACTCATTCGTCCAATCCGATTGTTTCACTACTAAAGAGTAATTACAGAGTATGCAATGTTTCCAGAACTTGGAAGACTGACATGAGTTTAAGAATATCGGAAACACAACATCTATCTATATTTCACACCCATTTCCCTGATTATGAGATATTTCACTCATTATTAGGAAAAATTTCATGGGTCTGTATAAATTATTATAATGGGTGTCACATTTACCATAAAAATCATCTAAATCATTGTAAAATGATTTCACAAAGAATGCAGGAATAAGTAAATGATATTAATTAAAATGACAATTGAGGTTCCAACCAGGTAGTAATGTAAAAGATCTGAACATTTTCCAAAGGTAAAAAGGCACACATACGATCACAAGAACTTGTTTGTACATTATTAATAGTTGATGCATACATTTTTTATGTACTACTATTACTATATAGGACTTCAACGTTATATGCTTAATAACAACTTCAACTTCACATCTAATTAAATTTACTGGGAGTCAATTAATGACACTAAACAACACTTACTTTTAAATTTTCCCCCATGAAAGGATTCACATCTAATATTCAAAATACAGATTAATGGGCAATATCAAGCTTGCTATCTTAATTTTGATGGTTAAATATTCCCTCTTTCAATGCAAATTCATGAAACAGAGCAAATTATACATGATTTAAGCTTTTATGATCTAATATTAGTGAATTGGGTTGTATTTTAAGCTTATTCTCATTTAACACAATTAAAACACTGCACACAAGACTACCATATGTAAACTAGGTCATTGTACTGCACATTTGATCAAATTGTTAATGCTGCTCAAACTGCCATCAGATCACAATAAGAAATAAATACTTGCATGCAGTTCCTTGTACTGTATTAAGTTGAAACAAATTCCAAGGAAAACATATGCTGCTATACAATATCAATTCTCTGCTCAACTTTAATAGTAATTACATTAAGAATGTTATTACTGTTGTCATTATCATTATAGGTAGACTGCAAACAAACTGTGGTCAGTGTGCACATGCGCAAGGAGAGCCTTCTCCCCTTCTACATCATCCAAGAATCACATGACTCCCACCCCTCCCTTCCTGCATGCAACAGAGTGCAAACAACACGAAATGCATGTATTTTAATGCTGTTTTGATTTTCAAAGTTAACAGAAAGTAATTTCCTCAGACATGACCTCACAATCGATCAACAAATAGATAGAATCATAGTTTCTTTAAACCCTGAGGAACAAAGCAGGTGATTCGGCAGAAAATGCAAAGAGTGAATGTAACAGTGAATGGGAAAGCGAATTAAACAGATAACTAGTGTAGCCCGCGTGATGGAGGAAGGCACCTAAAATAACGATAGAGGGGGGAAAGCTAGAGGACTCCAGTGTTGCTAAGCCATGCCTCCAGCTGCATTTTGTTCGCGGTCTAATTATAACAAGATTGCAAATGATAATTGCTGCACTATTTTAGTTGTTAAACAGCACTTACAAATGTGAATTCTATAATTTTTCTCTTTAAGTTGTTTCATAATCTGAAACATAGCACAACAGGAAAGTTGTGTAGCTGCTGCTTATGTTACATAAAATAAGGCAACACTGCTAGTCATCAGTCTTTTAATACAGTAAATGCCACCAATGTCACACTTAAACTGCAGAGCCTTGTTAGTTTTAGTGTAGTAAGACTGAAGTACAATATGTGAAAAACATTTTTCTTAGTTGAATCGCAAAAATGTAGACCAATGTGCTTTCTTGGTTTATAAAGATAAATACAAAGTTGACTTTCAGTATTCATTTTATGGCAATAATCTATTTCTATGAAGTTTATCAGATGTTTCATTGAAAGATATTCATGTTTTGGATAGAATGCCAATTTAGGGCGACCAAAGTGATTTTATGTTCCATTGGGTAAACTTCGACATTTACTTACTTGATTAGATCTTCAGTTTTTATTTACCAAGTTAAATCTTTTATGTGGAGTATTACCAGCATTTCCAATACACATACATAACCAGATTTAACATATTAATACCTCCAGTCTACAGAATTACTTGTTCACATTTTAAAACATGAGACATTAATCCAGTAAGATGGATGGGCTTACTGGCAGTGGTCTAGTAGGAAAAACTGAAGTTCCTGACATTTTGCTTGCCCATGCATCAAGGATCCTCAGGGGACTCATGGCACACTAGAGTGGCTCCAGCAGAGCATACCAATTATATATAGGTGGGAGAGAGACAGGACACGAAACCTCTACATCTTACTGGATTGACGCCGACTGTGAAAGCCTAAGTTGTTACATGAGACATTAAGCTATTTTGCTCTATCACTCTTATTTTCCTTAGTAGTAGATCTATAATTGTACTAGAATAAAGCACATTTTTAATCACCAGTGCATTAGGTTTACCAAACCAATTTCTTGGAAAACTAAAGCCATTTGCACAACAGTTTGATAAACATACTCAATGTTCAAGTATGACAGCTGCATTCTATATTTGATAACACTCGAGTGGGTCAGAAACACAAAACACTTTTAGTTAATGATGTTTAATGTTTACAATACAACTGATCTTTATAAACAATATTTGATGTTTAAGAATGTCTACAATCAATGTTTAAGATCAAAGTACAATTGCCATAATATTTTAAAGTCAAATCTGAATCATTTCTCCTTCTGGATGGTATTTTGGGAAGAGTAAACGTAGCATTTTGCAAGTGCTAAGAGTACAAAAATGTAATCTTTGTGAAAGAATTATATGCTTCATACCAACAAAGATGGCAAGAAAAAAAATTTCACTCACAATGTTAACCATACCAAAAGATTTAATTCTTCCTCAGGCATTCCCTGATCAATATCATGAATGGTTGAGGATGACTGCAGAATTACATAAATTCATGAAAATTCTGTTCAAGTGCAATGGACACTGGAAAATAAATGTATAGAAAGCTTTTGCTACCTGTTGGCATTGCCTTCTCCTGAATATTATTATTGCAGCATTTGCTCCATTATATCATAGTGCTCGACTGTGTCAGATAGCAGAGTCTTTCATTTATATAAATGTTTATTATACATTTAGCTACAAATTCTGTAGAAGCTTAACCCAACAAGGGTTTTGCCAAGTGTGCTTGAAGGAAATAACAAAGCTTGTAAATATAATTTGCTTAATTTTCCTAGCTGATGCTAGATTTATACTCGAGGGTGCTCTGAAGAAGTACTTGTTAACAAAAAGTTTGTATTGTATTAATGAATTATAATCATTGTACCACATGAATTTATTACTTAATTTGTAGTACATATGACATGCTGAATTTATTCCTTAATTTGTAATTAAAAACAATTGTATTTATATATGTATTTATATGTATAATGTCAGAAACTGCAAAGTCTTTTAAACTAAACACTACCTTAAGCAATAGTTATTCTTATTTAATTTAATGTTGTTTAGGCAGATAGTGTCCAAAGCTTAAAACAGGTTGTTTCTGCAAGAGACCATTTTGAATGTCTTTAAGTTATCAAAGCTGAATAACAATTAAGCTTAAGAAGAAATGTTAGAAAATGAAAAAAATAACAGTATCTGTTAGTACAGTAAGATTGCCAAATCTCCAGGTTCAAAGTGTACTTCAAAGTATGCGTCGATCTTAAAATACAGGCTTGAATATGATCTTACCTATAGTTGATTATTTAGCATGCAATTGATGTATTACATGTGATGTATTACATGATAATGTATTATGTTTTTATTGCCATTAACAATAAAAAGAAGTAGAATTGTGCACACACTGTATAGAGTATTTGGGCAATTTACTTCTCTTTGCTTTAAACAGCAATGAATTTTCATATATTGTTGTACTTTACAATATGATACTGATCACATTTTTCGGAACATAGAACTTAAATGCAGGTGTCATTTGAGTCGTGGAAAGTTTTTTTGGATCACATCTTGAGGTAGAAGCCATGAATTGCCAGTCTTGTTCACAAACCGATTTTGTAGTTTGCTTGTATCCAGGATCTGTCTTGCATTGCACAGGTCGCACAAAATTTCATAGGTATGTTTTTTTTTTTCCCTTGTAGGTCTGACAGAAGTTTGTTGTAGTCTTTGTAGCTGGCAGCAATTGTGCATACTGCAGATCTTCTATGAAAAGCATCTCCCTGGTTAGTTCATATGCTAGTCACATTTAACGTTACATTTATTGTTTAGACTTATTTTGACAACTTCTTTGTGAAAAATCACTGCAGGATGAAAACCATTTTAAAGGCAGATGGTACAGGAACTTACATTTCAGTTTAACATCAGGAAGTGGCTGTTGAAGTTCATGTACCCCTAACAAATTGTATATGTATTTGCCATTTGCACATTTGTGATTTGTGCTTCTCATGTGATTTAAATACCATTACTAACCCATGCAAGTACAGTTCATCATGATATATGAAAGGGTTAAAATTTTATTTAGCACAAGGCAAAAATTCATAGTTCAGTTGCATTTTACAAGAACTGCTATGGAGGAATCTTTGGAGAAAAATATTATCACAGTTTCTAGAATTATAAGAGTAGTAATTATAAGGAATCTTTGGAGAAAAATATTATCACAGTTTCTAGAATTATAAGAATAGTAATTATACAAATATTTATATTTGTGTAATATTTATTGCTTCACTGTAGCTAGCTTCATTTTCTACATAATAAGAATAGTAAATGTTCAACACCATGAGAACCAGAATGATTCACAGTGATTTTGTCATCTGCAGAAAATTACTTTGGCAAGTTTTTACACAGGATTGATGTTTCTTTTGATGACCAGTATTTATTATATCTCTAAGTGTAAATATTTATGGACTGTCATGATAACATTATACATTTATGCTTAATAGTAAATGAGATAGCATATTTTGGACTTACACATACACTCATCACTGTCACCTTTGTGTATCCACTCTTCATGCTAGTTATGATCTGAAATTCTATGATACTTCCAGAACTCTCTCTGGCTTTTACTCTATCTCTACCAGATGTTCCCACTGACAAAAAAGCACACAAAATATGTTGTTGTTGTTGTTTTCAAATGCTAGGCTTTGGCAATGAAGCCATTAACTCTCTTGCTCTCCAATATTTCTGTGTAGTGGGTCCGGCAGGTAGGGCTTCACAGGTTAAATGATGTTCTTCAGTCATTTCCTCTTCTTTGTTGCACAGAGGACAATTTGGATTTGTATAAATTCCTATTCTGTGTAAGTGTTTGGCCAAATAATCATGTTCCGTAAGTAATCTAAAATTTGCTACTGCAGCTTTACGTAGGATTTCTGGAATAATTTCTGGATTTTTAATTAAAATGTTCCATTTTTTATCTTTGGCTTTGTTAGATATTGATTGGTTTTGTTTGTTTTTATATTTGCTTTTGATTAATCTTTTTATGGATGTAAAGGGCAAGTTTTTACTTTTGTTCTGAATTAAATTTGCACCTTTTTTCGCAAGAAAATCAGCTGATTCATTTCCAGCAATTCCACAATGTGCAGGTATCCACTGTAATATAATTCAAAATATTATGATGAACTGTACTTGCATGGGTTAGTAGTGCTATTTAAATCGCATGACAAGCACAGATCACAAATATGCATTAGCCAATATATATATATATAATATATATATTATATATATATATATATATATATATATATATATATATATATATATAAGGTGTTAGGGGTGTGTGGACTTCAACAGCCACTTCCTGATGTTAAGTTGAAACGTAAGTTCCTGTACCATCTTCCTTCAAAATACATGATTGTAGAAATAAAAAATAAAACCGATCAAAGTTTATAACCCTTTATAAGCAATAATGAGGCAGAGGTAGAAAAGATGAGTTATTTGGTCTTTACCATAAGTTGCTAAAATGATTTGTTTAGCCAAAAAATGATATGAAAGGGCTACTGCTATAAAGTCGCAGGATATGCTTGGCAACCTGGCAACATTGGCATACATTTGGAGTGGAAGGTCAGGAATGTAAACAGTAAACTACCTACTGCAGAACTTGGTACAACAGCAGGTCCAGTCAGTGTTTCAGATGTGTCTAATGCATTCAGAAGGCAGTCTTTACAAATCAACAGTATGCTTCTTGATAAATGGTCAACCTGAAAAAATTCAATGCCATGGCCGGGATTTGAACCACGGATCTCCTCATTTTCGTCCAGTCGCTCTTACCCATTGAGCTACCATGGCCAACATGCCATCCTGACATTAAATTCTCCAATTGATTCACATATATATTTCCTGGTAAACCACTAGGGGCTCTCATATCCGAGATACACAGCTTCTGGCGACTTACTATCCTAAGTACTTGAATTTTTCATGTTGACTATCTATCAAAAACTTAGCCTACATATGGCTAGTGTGAAGAAATGATTAATTTCCATCAATTGACTTAAGTATGTTTTTTGCTTATGGCAAAGCCAACCAGAACATCATGAAATGCAGCACTTGGAATAATTCCCAATGGAATTCTGAACACAAGAGTCATAGCAAAGAGTCCAATGGAGCACAATTTGAGCATTTACTGTAATTAGACATCTTGTCTTACTTGCTATTTCATATTCTATCTTCTCTTATGCATCCTTTCACATTCTGCAGAAATAGCATTTCCGCTGCTTGTATTCTATTGCTGTCTTTTGATTTAATTACCCAACTTTCATTTCCATTCAGCAAGGAAGGGACAGTCAATGTTTTGTTTAAGTTTAGAATCTTTCCTTGTTTTCCGACCTAAAGTTCTTTTAATGGTTCCATATATAGCCTCAAATTTATATATTTTGTTTTCTATATCTTTATCTTCTTCATAGGTATATCGCATCCTAAATACTTAAAGTATGTTACTTGTACCACTATTTTATTTTCCAAAACAGTTTTAGTTTCTATTCCATATTTACCTATAAATATCCTTGCTTTTGATTTACTTACTAATATTTTGCAATGATATGTATTAGCCACCACTTGGATCGTATATGCCAACATATCTTTCAGATACTGCCATTATTAAGACATTGTCTGCAAATAATAGGAAGAACATCTTCAGCATATGAAACACAAAGACAGAAAACTCAACAGTAGCAGCACTTTTGGAACCACCATCATGACATTATCCCGGAAGTCAACCTCCTTGGTATCTTGCTGGCAATGCACAGAGATATTAAGAGCATAACAGTGATATTAGTATCCTATTACAGCTATGTTCATGTTCGAAATTCAATAACAAATTTGTTTTATCTTTTAGCAGAGAGAAAATCAGTGTGACCATCTATTTTACTAATTTATTATTTTAACTTCAGATTTGTTACAGTTATTTCCTTTCCAGGACCACAAAGTAGTTCTACTACCAAATAACTCAACATGATGCAATCTATGAACATCATACTATCCAACATGTATTAAGTATACATATATAAGGGCTTAAAGTGCTTCACATCATATTTTTCCATCCCACTCGGCAGAACTCCACTCAAGTGCAGTTATACCATTCAACTGAATACAATATCAGTAAGGTTAAAATAATTATACTATCTCTCTTTTGTACCTTTTCACCAGACTTAAGCTAGCAAGCATTTTCAGGAAGTGTGTTTAGAATATGCTTGGAGGAATGTGCAGTTAACCCTTCAATACCTAAATTAAGTTTCACTATATTGGGCACAAGGTAAGTAATCACTTTATTGCAACTCTTGAGTTTTGGATCTGTGGTTTAATTCCTTCCTGGTTCTTGGTTGGTGATTTAAAGTCAGCTCTACCTAAGTCTTCACCTCTAACTTGTGTAAAGACCCAACATGGTTCAGCATCCGCAGTAAACTTTAGATCCTCTCATTCCATTATTTACCATTATCAACCCCTCACTGGAGATTACAGACTCTACGTTCTGGTGGCTCCAGTTACATGGGTCCATACTTGCTTGATGCAACACAGTTACCTCAACCAATCAGTTCCACTCAAAGAAACACAATGCCAGATTATGAACTTTTTATTTAGAAATTTGGCTGAATGTAACATCTGAAGTAAGAAATCTCATGTGTTTGGAGGAATTTAGTAACAGTGACATCAAAATTAATGGCAAAAACTATTTGTAGTTGATTTATTGATACTCGTCACTTACTCTTTTATATTATTGAGAGACTAGTTTCAAAGGCAATCGCCTCCATTTTCAATCTCTTTCCTACTGGCATCTGTTGTCTGCTCTCTCTCTCTCTCTCTCTGGTGGTGGAATTATGAAATTTTTTGTCAAATTATCTACAGTGGGATTTCAAAGTTCATTACGTGATCCTTATTTTTTCATATGAATATGTTCTCCCATGTTGTCAATTTATTTTGGTTTATCACTCCGTTTAATAATTTTGGATTTGGATCAATGTCATGACTTTCATTCCAAAAATGAAATGCTACTGCTGACTTATCTTCTTGTTTCAGTCTGATGTTTCTAAAGTGCTCTTTGACTCTGGTTTTTAAATTTCTTTTAGTTTGACCTATGTAGCATTTTTCACAATTCTTACAACTTATTTGGTATATTCTGTATCTGTTAACTGATGGGATTTCATCTTTTGTTTTTGAATTCAGCAATTTTAAAACTGAATGTTCATTAGTAGGTGTCAAGATTGTTTTGTTCCTCGAAGATCTACATTGGTCATATTGGCGGCCGTTCTCCTTTGGAACATATCGAAGGTGTTAACTCTTATTTGTTGGGTTTTAATCATTACATCAAGCATACATTCACACTCTCATTCACACTTCCAGGCTCTGGGGAAGATGAGGAATTATCTTGGTGGGAGAAAAATCCCCAACCCCACCGCCGGGAATCGAACCCGGGACTCCTAGCAGACTTGAATTTGTTTCTAAATCCTTGGACCTCTTCGTTCTTTTGTTTTCCAGAGAAGTTAACCATCATACTATAACTTTGGGTGTATGTGGTTTCTGGTTTTTATTGGATTTCCAATATTATAATTTCATTTCTACCTCTGTTCCCGCCCCCCCCCCCTCCAGACTACATGCTTCTTTCTTTTACTATTCCAATCTTTAGTTACTTACAAAGACCTATTTTCTCTAAATCAGGATTTAAATTCCTTCATAGTTATATTAAATATTGATCAGTCATCTTAGGGACTCCATTTGCAAATACTTTAATAAGAAATTTACATTGATATGATGTGAATTTTGGAAGTTGCTATTAAGGGGTTAAAAGCAGTACATGCAAACAGCACTTTTGTTTTACAGCCAAATAATATTTGATACATTAAAAAAGGAAGTATTAATGGAAATCAGTATACTTCTCCTATTGCTTTAGTTTCTGCTGTACTGGAAATGATCCTCTGAAAACTTTCACAAAAGGCACTTTATTCCTTTGGTACTCAAGGAAGCAAGGAAAAAGCAAAGAAAGAATAGAAAACAATGAGAAACAGTTAAAACTGGAGTTGTTACAAATTTTGAGCTAAAGAATTTTTTTCCTTCCTTTGTTTCTTTTGTTTTGTTTTTCCTTCCATGCTCAAAACAAAGATACTTTGGTTACTATGCTTGCAGCCTATTATAATCATATAATCCATATGATTCACTCCTGAAATTACAGTGCCTGTATTAAATTACTGGCCATGCTTTGTGAAAATGGTTACTTAAATGGGGGAAATAAAAAAAACAAGTTGCTTTTACATACCTCTCATCATACATTGAGGTAATTGACAATTACAGCAGCAAGACATGAATGTGATGAAAAGTATAATACTCTCAACAAGCAATACATGGATAATGAGCATTAGCAGTGAGTAGAATTTTAAGTACATAAAATGTTTATTTCTGCCATATTAATATTTATTTCTTTGTAATGGAAAAAATCTTCACAACAATTAGGAATCAGTAAGCTAATCTTTTTCTAGTAATATTTCTTTTCTTCATTCCCTACCCTGCCCCACAACTTCAATTGTTTTATATAAAGCTAAGATCTGCTTCTCTGATTGAAGCTTTTGTTTATAAGCATAAACAACACTTTCAATTTAAAATTTCTTATTAACATATTCTTGCAAATTCACACTTGCACTAACTCTCATTAGCTGAGAGGTACTAAAAACATACCATTAAATATTTGTGGAATGTAATTAACCTTCATTAATTCACACGGTACAATTTAAATAAGTTCAAAGCACCCCAAAACCAACTTTCTCTGATCTAATTTTACAAGTGGATAACAATTTTATAATTTATGAAAGAGCCAGCTGCTTCCCCCCCCCCCCCCCCCCCCCCCCTGTTTTGGTAACAGGCAATGTATCTTGCAGAAATTTGCTGTACATGAGATATTTTTTCCAAGTACTGTTACAGTTTTTTTTTTACCAAACCTATAAATGTCTTTTGGTTTCACAAGTTTTTTATGACTGTACAATGCATATGAATCTATATACACACTGTGTTCAATAGTTCTGCTGCTGAGTAACACAAACATTATACTAATCACAGATTTACATTCTGTACATACATTAACATAAATACAATCTTAAATCTTCTAATCCGTGTGGAATTATACACTTAATGAGCACAGTGAAACAAAGAATCACTTTCTTCTGTTATTTTTCTAAACATTTTCAGATATATCTAAAATTAAAAAATGAATAAAAAAGCATTGATACACTTTGTAAATCAATAAATACTGTAGTGGAAAAAATTATAATTAATCATACACAAATTGCTAAAAGGTCTGCTGTCGGCTAAAGTCACACTAAGAATTCTTACTTCTAGATTGAAAGTGGTGTTGTTTTGAAAAGAAAAAAAAAAGATCATGGCAACAACTGTTTAATGCTTAATTTGCATCAGTTGAGAACACTGCACAAAGGGAACAGGAACATGTAAAATGTAGCTTCATGTCATGTAGAAATTAAATGGACACTGGCATCTTGATCCTTGACACAGCAAAGACATTCTTCATTATTGAATGAGTAGAGCCAGATTGAAAAATTCAATGCCACAGCCGGTATTTGAACCACAGATCTCCTGCTCTCTGAGCTACTATGGCCAAAATGCCGACATGACATTAAATTCTCCAACTCACTTGTGTCAGCATGTTGGCCATAGTAGCTCAGATGGTTAGAGCAACCGCACGGAGAGCGGGAGATCCGTGGTTCAAATACCGGCTATGGCATTGAACTTTTCAATCTGGCTCTACTCATTCAAACCTTAGCCTACATGCAGCTAGTGTGGAAGAAATGATTTCCATTCTTCATTATTCCCAAATGCCCTTTCTTCATATTCATTTCCTTATACATTCTTTACAGTAAGAATTGTTTTGAAATGTTTCTAATGGGTGATATTATTGTGGCAGGAACCCATCATTTACAGCAGCAAAGAACTACAACCAGAACCGTTTTAGTCACATGACAATTGCAAGAGTTTCAAAGCATGAGAGAGATGAGAGGAGGGATTTGCAGAGAGGGGAGAGGAAAGAGGAGTTGGGAGAGAGAAGGAGTTTTCTTTTTATATTTATTTACATAATTGCCACGATCATGCAGAGTTGACAGTGTGCTGCAACTTTATTATACAGAGGTTTATTTACATGCCAGTCAATCTGACACAAGGCTGTATATTCCAGCATGTTTGCATGTCAAGGTCTTGACCTCCCTTGCATGAAGAAAATCAGCAACAACCATTTTCAGAAACCATAATTAAATTCAACTGTGCATTTTTAACATAATATTCTAAAAGGTGCCTTTGTATGCTTTAAAAGACATAGTACCTCTAAAATAGAACACAGAAAGAGAAGCAAGTTAAAAAGTAAAGCACATACATAACACCTAGGAATGCCAGTGCATTTTTCATGACACAAATAAGAATGATCTTTTTGGAATTGTAGCTGCTATTACATGGTAGAAATAATTTGTGTGACCTTAGCCATATGATTTAATGACAACAGTCAGACTAGCAATGAATATGAAGATTTGTAGAGGAAAATGATCCACACACACATTAAATATATTTTTTGCAAATGCTGCAGGTTATTTAATTTACATATTCACATTCTTATACTGTTTAATTCACAAACATATTCTAACAGAATTTGCAGAACTATGATTGATGATTGATTTAAGGCAACTATGTCACACTGAGTATAATTTTGATTTTAAGAAACTGAGAAAATAAATACAATTTGCAATTCCTTTCATTTAATTAAATTAAATTTAAATACAATTTGTCTCATAAGCAAGCAAGGATGCATGAACATCTCGATATAAATCTGGTTTTACTTTTATTTTCTGCAGGTCTATAAAATGCAAGATTACATTATATATTCAGAGTCTTTTTCAGCTATTAGCACTTGGTGCAAATCCAATGTTGAGATAAAGAAAACATTACATACATATATTTTTATTAGCAGATACATCATAACATTTCTTCTGTTAGGAAATTATTTTATTTTGGGGGCAGGACCTCCAATGTACATAGTTCCCAACAATCTGGTGCAATGTTTCCTTCAGAAATGTGTGTTATTTATGCTTTTGCTACAGCAAGAATGATGATAAACTTGAAAAAATTAATCAAATTAGGATATTCATTCTTTGTTTTTATTTGCACTGTGGAGAAGTGTCTTCTTAAAGGTGATATACCAACAGTATGTTGGGCAAATATAACATGTTTTATCCTGCAGCTCCATTTTGGGTGGCAGTCATCCTAGTTACAAACAAAGAGTAGTATTATTAACAGGACAACAAACTCGGGTGTTTTCATACACCAAGATTAAGTGTACAACCCAAATAATTGATAAACTATTTGCTCATAAACCAGTAAAATGTACCTTTGTCTCAGAAGAAATGTTTATATTAAAGAATTATTTGAAATACCTGAAAATAATAATGAAAACCAATTAAGGCTTTCACATGGGAAAGATAGCAAGAAAAAAGTGTCATACAAATGCAGTAAGTAAAAGTTGTGAGCGGTTGGGTTTTCAATGCAAGATACAATGTTGTAAAGGTGACAGAGGAAGATTCTACAATTTCGCCTCAGTATGCAATACATTGTTGAATACATCACCAATAAAGATCAGTTCTACTCTCTGGATTACAATTATGTGGGATAAGCTGCTCCCCCATCATAGAAATAAAAAATATGTTTATTGAAATATAGAATGGAGGGAGAGCAACATTTTGAACGATAAATCTGTCAAGAACACGTAAATAGCTAATTCTCTACTACCAACTAGAAGAATGTCCATCAATGGTAATGTTTCTGGAACATATGGACATAAAATATGATTACCGACTCATTACTTTCAAATATGATAGCTTGTTTTAAATATATTTCAAATTATAAAATTCATATGGATATTTTGTAACAATTTTGTAAGGAAAATTTCTCATTTAAAAGTGTCAAACCTGTCCTTTGCTTTTCCTGTGAAACTTAATTTTCATAACTCACTACCTTTCCCATGTCAACACCACAATTGTGCAACTTCCTTAACCTATACACATACACAGTTAAACCCTGATTAATCATTATAATGAAGGACAAGGCTGACCATTACCCAAAAATGTATATTCCATCTTAACTTAAATAGTAAGATTAATGAGCAAGTAACCCCCAAAAAACTCATTAAACACACAATTTCCATGTTCAGTTTTGATGACTGCAAACTTTCCTCAGCAATTATTTTTGCAATGTCCAGCTTTAATTTTATAGCTTCTGATTGTGCTTTATCATCTCCCTCAAAAAGCAGTCCTAGCAACTGTTGATCTATCTTCATTAACAAAGTTGTAAGGATTCTTTGTCCTTTGAATCTGATGCTCAACTATTTCAGAAGTTCTCTTAAATTCATCCCAATTGAGTTTTCTCTCCTTGATGCATCTTTCAATTTCATTTCCATATTAACTTGAATACTTACTCCATAATCTTTCAGTTACATGATAATCCTGTTGATCCTAGGAGAAAAAGCTGATGTAAACAAAAGCATGAAGCAAACTGTGTGCATTGCCTGCCAATTACAATGTATTTCTATGTTACACTATGGAAAAAAAATTTTTTGTATTACTTAAGAGTATTTTGTTAAAAACAGATTCCTAAATTTTAGTTCACCTGCGTTTTGAAAAACTTACATGTAATCAATAAAAGCTTTATGAATGCATATTAATCAATATGCATATTCACAATTTTCTATTATTAAAATAAATTGGTCAGTCTTGTTGTATTTGGATGCCCTTGCTTGTTTTCAGATAATTATTAATAAGTATTATTATGAGTAATCAAATGTATACATGAAACATTCCAAAGGGAAAATTAAAAAAAAAAAAAAAAAGTAAAAAAAAAATTTAATAATAATAATAATAATAATAATAATAATAATAATAATAATAATAATGATGATGATGATGATGATCATGATGATAATAATGATAATAATCATGATGATAATCATGATAATAATCATGATAATCATGATGATAATCATGATAATCATGATGATAATCATAATAATAATAATGATAATCATGATGATAATCATAATAATAATAATAATAAATACTAATAATAAATAATAATAATAATAAATACTAATAATAAATAATAATAATAATAAATACTAATAATAATTAATAATAATAAATACTAATAATAATTAATAATAATAAATACTAATAATAAATACTAATAATAATAATAAATAATAATAATTAATAATAATAAATACTAATAATAAATACTAATAATAATAATAAATAATAATAATAAATAATAATAATAAATAATAATAATAAATAATAATAATAAATAATAATAAATAATAATAATAAATAATAATAATAAATAATAATAATAAATAATAATAAATAATAATAATAAATAATAATTAATAATAATAATTAATAAATAATAATAATAATAAATAATAATAAATAATAAATAATAATAATAATAATAATAATAATAATAATAATAATAATAATAATAATAATAATAATAATAATAATAATAATAATAATAATAATAATACTGTGTTGAATTGTTTGGATTTTGAAGTTTTGTGAGACAATAATGAAAGTATCCAATAATTGTTCTTGTTCTTCATTGCATTAACACAAGCTTGACACCAGGTGATGGATCGTTTGCTATCACCAATAGATTCAATTCAATTCATTTTGTCCTTTCAATCATACACTGATATCAGACACGTCATAGTATAAACATTACATTAACGGCTATTGTAATTATTTACAATCACTTAAAATTAATTAACATTTGAAACTCATTTACAGAATAAAATGAATGTTGAAGTAAAAAGAGTTTTACTCCCTTCTTAAAATGTATAAGGCTCTTCATTTGTTTAATATTTTGTGGTAGTCTGTTGTATAATCTTATACCTTTATTGATAGCACTAGACCTGAAGATTTCCGTTCTACAACTTTGAATGTGAAAGTCATTTTTCTGATGTGTATTGTATTTGTGAATATTTGCATTTTTGTAATTTTGTATTTGTAATTTATTATGTTTTACATGGATCACTAATTCCAAAATATACATGCTAGATGTAATATTTGATGTTTTTTGAATAATGGCCTGAAGTTTAAAGACTATCTGCCTTTTCCCCCCGTAACACTATCCCATATTGTAGCTGGCTGTGAAAATAACCATAATATATATTTCTCAATGCTACTAAATTTATTAAGCTTTTTACATAATGTCTGTATGTTCTCGGTAGACAGCAGGGTGACAGTAATCATAAGAGAGAATAGTTTGTCAGTTATGATGCGGTAAAGAGACCATGAAACTAGTCCTGAAGGGTTTATCAATTTTTAAATAGATAAGTGAAGTTTTATTATAACTGCTATTAATTTATTGTATATTTGTGTTGCTTCACTGCCAGTAGCTTCAGTTTTTACAAAATAAACATGCTTAGCTAGGAAAATGTTTCAGCTATTACTTCAGAGTCTGTTGTCAAGCAGTGTTAATGAAAAGAGGTTGTATCTTCAGAGAGCATGTATGCTTCTTCCAGAGTGTAGTAATAAAATATGAAGACCAATACTTTGTATGCTTTCTTTTGTTTACATCAGGTTCCTTTCTATGTCAAGCTGGATTACATATACAATCTTTCAGTTGTATCCTGTATGTATATCAAATTATATCTGTGTAGTCTATCATGTCAGTCTCACTGAAAAATATGCTAGAGACCCAAATGTACCCTGCTCAATATTTACAACTTATATTACTCCAAAATTTTAAAATATAATTCAGTTCAGAACTTTGACAAGTTTTCATTGATTACATAACACCACCAAAAACAGTTATCACCTCTCTTTGATAAACCTGACAAAATAAAGTTTACCTTGTGAACATAAAACTAACTATACACTTTATAAGTAAACAGTCCAGTCTTGCATTGAAAGAATTCAAGATGTTAATTTGTATTCTGTATTCTCAATATATTAAGCAGAAAGGTGAAATATAAAAGAGCAGATCAAATATAAACTATAATTTTAATCAAATTTAAAGGTGAGTCGATTAATGACACTAAACAACACTTACTTTTAAATTTCCCAGAACATGTTTTGGAGGCTACTTTCCTCAATTGTCAGCCGGACATCGACTGGTTCTCAGTGGTGTAGCTGGCAATATTTTGTCGGAGGTTTCCTCTGGTGGCGGTTCGAGGAACTTGCTTAAATCTTTTTGGGGGATGTCGAAATTGAATACTTTGTTTCTATTTTTTTGTTTCTACTTTGCTTCTATTTCCCCATGTGGGAACAAAAAATAGAAACAAATTGTTCAATTTCGACATCCCACAAAAAGATTTGTTCAGCAAGTTCCTCGAACTGCCACCAGAGGAGACCTCCGACAAAATATTGCCAGCTACACCACTGAGAACCAGTCGATGTCTGAATGACAATGGAGGAAAGTGCACGCACACAAACACACACACACGCACACGCGCATGCACATACACACACCACTGCCAATTTGATCTGTTGATAGATTACCTTAGTTATCTGTTTTGAGGGGTACAAAAAGATGGTTAATGAATTCACAGCAGTGTTAATGGAATACTACTGCAGTACTTCAAAATAAAGAATTTAAATGTGATGAAATGTCTCAACATACCTAATGATATTTTTCTTAATACTACAACAAATATGTTAAGTAAATGGCTCCAACCAAAGCTTTAGCATGTTAATACTTATCACACAATATTTAATCCCATTTATTTGTACCACTGCATTTATTCACAAGTGCTCTTTACAGTCTATCCCATTTAGCTAATGTTTTACTTCTAAGTGGTGGAACTCACCTGAGAATGAGGATATGCCACTGACAGCTCAGGCTGGTTCAACCACTTGATTCTACCAATGCTGTGTTGATGGTGGTGGCTGCTGCTGCGACCCTGGCTGCGTCTGTCCCAGTGGTATTGGTGGCGCTCCTATGGGATGCGAGGGGGTACCTTTCTCTGACATTCCTAACAACATTGCCACTCTCACACTTGGGACAAAGTCAGTGTTTATTGGGCCCAAACAAAAAATTGAAGTACGTTGATACTGAGAATAAGCAGAGCTTAACCGATTTAACAAACAGCTGAGCAATCTATAAGTATGCTTTTTAAGTCCTAATGAGTAATATTTGAGCATAATTTACCACTGATCCAGTTATCATACACATCAGCGTTAACATACAAACTATCCCTTATGCATAGTGTTTCATTTTCGGCAGCTACAAGTAGCACTTCCCAGTTTATTCCATAAAATTAATTCAGAAATTGAAAATAAATTTGATTTATTTGACCACTGTGCAACATAAAATATATGCAGAAACACACAGGTTTACCAAAGGGAAACTGTACAAAATTAGTGCAAACTTTGAATATTTGCCATTAAAATCAGCATAATATGGATCTGCTTACATTGTGCAAGTGTACATTATTTTCCATTCTTTAAAACAAGGTAGCAGCAATAGTGGATTAATGTTAGTGGTTTTTCTAATCTATGAATGAAGATTTAATGGACTGAACGCTACTCTTGTCAAAGGTCTGGTTTTATCAGAATGGTATGTGAAGAATAAAAAATGTGCAAATGGAGAAGTAAAAATACACATTGTGTACAGTAAAGCTGTCATAACAGGTAAGTTAAAAGTTTGGTGTGCTATTAGCACAAGGCAGTCCATTTTTTAGATCACAATAAATAGAGAAAGTTACAGAAGTAACTTTTATGCCATGGAAATCATATGATTGGTCACAATAGGATTCCACAACTGCTGATACAGCAATGGAATCCACAAATAAAATTAAATGTTTGAAGATAGAATGGTGGTGTATAGCCCTCTTTCTAACAAGATTTGACAGGATATTTTAGTGTAAGACTTGAAGGTTTCACGGTGAGCATTACTAATCAAGGCTTCGCGGCTGATCACCCACAAAGCATTGATTAGGATATTTTAGATTATATTATATTTATTGTACATATTCCAAAATTTTACAATTTACAACTTTAGGCTACATTTATTTGTCTTTACCTTGTTGCTACCTTGGCTTTCATGACACCCTGGTCTTCTGCTCTGTCAGGTAGCTCTTAACCTACATGCCTTCTTGTTACTTAATTAGTCCCATTCTTCCCCCTCATCTTCCTTTCTTACATTCTTTACATTTCTGGCCCATTTTTCTTTTACTTTCTGCAAGAACTCACCAATACTTCTTACCTTCTTTTCCTCCCAGCCCGTTAACATTTTTATAGCTACTATCCTCTTCTCTACTTTCTCCCATTTTTCCTCCCAAGCCTTTTTTCTCCACATTATAACCTCCTCACATTCTGTTACATGGTGTTCTATGCTTTCTTTTCCTTCAGACAATTCACAAATTCTCTTTTCCCTATCTCTTATCCCTCTTAGGAACATTGTTCCTGCTCTCATCCAAGCTAACCCTTCTCTTTCTTGCCTATTGCAGTAATCTACATATGCTTCTCGTCCCCAATTTCTTTTTATTTGCTTGTAAAATTGTAATGATTTCATATTTTCTAGACTTCCCCATATTTCCAACAGGATATTTTAAATGTGGGATTGCTTGAAGATCAGTGTTTATAAAACAAACCCTCACATACTAATTTCTTTTATTCAACTGCACAATTATGTCTCTTAACTCTTTCACTTCATCTGCATTTTTCATTTGACCATGTTTTATAATGAAATTATACACTAGTACAGAACATTTTCTTCTTTCTTTTATATTGGGGTTCTTCTATTTGACCTGGGACAAATTTTGGAATACTAATATACTGGTTTCTCTTTCATAGATATTGGGAGCCTTCCATTTGCATTGGAATCTGCTAACACATTGAACTAGTGTGTTAAAACTTGCAGCATAGGTGTCACAATGCCATTACAACTATTGTGGCTAAGTTTCTTTTCCTGATGCTTTTTGCTTTCTCAGGTCTTCTTTTTCTGCCTTCGATGTACATATTTTGTTCTGTGTTCATTTAAATCCTTGCGGCTTATTCACGATGATTTACAATTATGCTATTATAGGATGATAAAAAAATTTACCCAAGCAATTGTCACAGTTACAAAAGTTTGTCTATTAGTATGTCTGTGCAACTTGCATAACTCTCTAAGCTTTTTGATTCTTGTCTGACCACTGTAATGTTTTTTTCTGTAAAGCTCAGCCACTTAGCGCTGGCTAAGCATAAGCATAAGAAAACAGATATTCAGTTGTACATTATTTCCTCGTACACTTTAATAAAACCCGAAAGTATGGGTTAGTAATTAAGTGAATCATATTGCTTTTTTGAATTATAGTATTACCTTAGTAATCTTCAGACTTTCAGGAAGCAAGCCACAAATTAGTGAGTCATGGGTATCCATTGATGCTTACACTATGTTTAGTATTTATAAAAATTTGATAATGCTGAGAATTTATTTGTATCTATTGGATAAAAAGACTTACAGGTAACTGATATCATTCACAGCATAACCAGGTGCTGGTGGAGGTGGTGATTATAGCGCTGCCAGGACCATTCTGCCTGATTACGTTTTTTTCCAGGTTTTTCACAGTTCACATAACTGGAACCCTAAACTTGGGCCTACAATATTTGCTTTCCAAACTCCCTTTCCCAAATATCATTTCACTAAATATATCATTAGTGTCCATCACCTGTTGTGTTGCACCTACCAACCCAACTGCCAGCCTCACGCCCACTTACGCAAGGCAGAGGTGGGCGATCAACCAACCGATACGGGATGGAGATCTGATCAGCATCTCGGCATCCCCCAGCCAGAACGTTGGTTTTCGTGACCAGGGCCGCTTACCTAGTGTAAGCTCCTCACTTTCCTCATGATGCTGAGTGGGCACCGGTCCAATAACCGGGACCGAAAATCGCACCCCATGTGTGGGACTGAACCCAGGCCACTTTCTGTGGCCAGGGACCAAGGCATGTTGCCTTAGCCCGCTACACCACGGCACAGGACACTAAGAAGTATATAAACTAGGTAAATTGTTCTTGGTAAATAAGCTGTAAAATTTTATAGAAAATCATTACACTCAATTGTATCTGGATGAAAAGGAAATGTGTTATAAGCCAGGGTAGGAAGCAAAAAAGTAAACAAGTAAAACCTTTCATTTCAAAACATGAACCACATTTGGTTGGAATAAATATCTTTTCGGTACAAGAACATACACATTTTAAATTATACAATTCCAATAATCCCTTGTCCATGTAATGTTTATTTTCAAAATTAGAAAAGCTGCTTTTACTTATTAAATCATCGCTTTTACACCACCACTTAAATTCATATTAGTTTAGCGAAAAAATTAACATTGGTTTACTGACTCAGCTGTTTGCTTGTAAAAGACACTAACAGCTAAAGACATATTATCTCCAGAAGATTGAACAGTGTGAGAGTGGAACAATCAACCATTTAAGGAAAAATAATGCAATCACAAGAAAGAAAACTTTAGTCTAATAGAGTGGAATGGTAGGTTAAATTATTTCATATTACGTGAAATAATGACCATACCTTCAATGAAATTTTATTTCTTTTGTATTAAATGTGGGAATGAGACACCTGTTTATTATTATTCTTAATTTTACTGCAAGTGATGAAACCACATATTTACATTTTCAAAGCCACATGGAAACAGGTTGGTGAAAAAAAAAACATCAATGGAGTATTTCAAAAGTGAAATTAATTAGGTATCATTTTTATTAGGGACAGGTCGACGCCAGTTTTTCTTGATACTCAATTCTCAATACCGATACACAATATTTTTCCCGATATTTGATACACTAGTTTCAACCCAAAAAAGAATATTGGGAGAACTATGTAATGCCAATAAAATTAAATAGGTGCACATATTTAATGAGACAAAACTTAAAACCATCGATGTTCTTACTTTTAACCTCTACATTAGACATTTAAAAACAAAACATTCCATGTTTTTGTAAGTTTTTGTTAAAAAATACTAGCATTTTCCCTCACTTGGTACTCTAATCTACTTCTTTTTCTGTCACATATGAATCCTGCTGTGCTAAATAGTCTCAACAAAAACTGTTGAAATACACAAATATTTAGCAGCTTTTTCTTTTTTTTCTTTTTCTTTTTAACTATAGAAATTTTGTTTTGTCAAAAATTTGTTTTCCAGTGATCCAGTGCAATAGAAAGAGGAGGTGACAAATTATTTGAGATATGCAGTCATTTCTTCTTGGGAACTGGAAACTGGAACTGAATTTGACACACAATTATTTTCTTGCATAATGTTACTGTGCAGGTACCACATGCCTAGCAATTTATGGGGCTTTGAATGTTGTGCTTACGGCAATTATATTTTGTGATTTTGAAATAAAATAAAACTGCAGAATCACCTCCGAAGTATCAAGAAAATTTTCTGAAGTATCTTCAGTATAGTGAGAACTGACCCATTCCTAATTTTCATTTTACACTTGAAGTGTATAGCGGAATCTCACTTATACATTTTTCAAGGGAGACAACTAAAATAGTGTATAAATGAGAAAACATGTAACTGATTTTCTCTTCTGGTATAGAAATGCATATTAATTACACAAAATTAGTGTATACACTGTTCACTTTACAAGGCTTTAAAAAAATCTTCTACTTTTTGGATTTTTCCATACAGCCATACACTAGTTGATTATAAGCACTATTGACCTTTCCACAAATTCTCCGGCCACTTATGTCGTATCTTTTCTTAAACTTTTGGAGCCAGCCAACAGAAGCTCTCAAGTCATCTGTCACATTAAGCTGCTTTGCAAAATCTAGTGCCCTCTCTTGTAACTTTTTTCCATCGATGGGAACATTTTCCTCATGATGCTGATTGAACCAGACTATTAGACATTTTTATAAATCAACAAAATGCTGTTTGTATTCTCTCTATATTTTGATAGCTGCATCCAAACTTTGATACATTCCGTATATCCTCTTCGTTTTTATTATGGTTTTCAGCATCAAGTAAGGTAAGCCCAAACACTCAGCAATATTCTTCTTTGTTTCTTTAGGACTGTTTTTAACCTCATACAGAATTTTTAATTTTTCACTAAGAGTTAAGGATTTTCTTGTTCTCTTCCTTGTTGGTTGATATTCACACATGTTTCTTCTTCTCTCTGTAACTCAAAACTTCACTTGAAATAGGTAAGTGACTGTCGGAATGATATGAGGACAATGAAAGAATAAATCACAATGGAAGCAGCACACTAGCAGTACTCGACTTAAAACAGAGAAGTGACTGTTGAAACCAAGGTTAACAGATTGTTGGAACGATATGATGACAATGAAATGATAAGCGATAATGAAAATCGCAAACCAGGCAGTTCCGAAGCTATCCAAAGCAAGCATACCACCATATGCTTTTTTTAAAAATGCATAAATGGGTATATTTTGTGTATGGAAGAAAAAGTGACATTACCGAGAAAACGTATAACCGAAAAACGTATAACTGAGCAAAATTTTAATGGAGAACGAGTGGTTCCTAAAAATTTAGCATATATGTGTGAAAAATGTAGAAGTGAATAACAAACGAATTTCAACTGTACTTTATTCCAAATGATCACAGTGTACTAGTGCAAAGTATGTTTATAAAAATTAAAATATAAGAAATGTAATTTATTTTTCTTCTCTAACGTATGTGAATTAGAAAAAAAAAGTATTGACATATAATAATTACACTCTTTTCAATGTATTAGTACTCCTGGAGGGTTCAGTAAAAATGTGGACTGCAACTAATGGTTGATGAGATAAAATCTCAAAATCTCAACAGCATTTCTAATAAGATGAAATTCTGCAATGTGCCGATTTTAACCGAAAAAGCTTGGAGCACTTGCATATGAGTCACTCAAACTGTCATTCAGTTTTTATGGTGCAACCAGGATTTTGACTTTAAAAGCAATTAATTTGCTAAGATAGGTTTTTGGCCTTTCTTTCATCCCATTTTGGTTGGGAAACACATTCACTACCACATTCAGACTCTAGGAAGAAAAGGAGGAACTGATTATAATAAAAGAAAAATTGGCCTGGACTAACCAGGAATTGAACCTGTACTGAGATTCCAGGACTGAACCCTTGAACATAAGAGGCACTCATGTTTATTTACTCCTTAATCCATAGTAATATCTACTATGAGAGAGGAATGATTATAGTAAAATAAAAATTCCCCTCTCGTGGTAAGGAATCTAGTCCAAGATCTCTGGCTTGAAAAGCCAGAATGCTGACCTCTCAACCACAGGAGGCAGTTAATGAGGCATTGTCTTCAAGGAAATACAGCAAATTTTGAATATTGCTGTAGAGAATAAGTTTATTTAAACTATGTATATTGTATAGAACAATGTGATCTGGCCGGCTGCGCTCGGTTCAAACCCCCGATGCGATCAAGAAAGTTTGGGGAATATATCAGAAGAAATCCTGTTAGTAAACAAAAAATAATGGTGCAGCAGCTTCAAATGTCAAGAATGAGGGTCTCTAGGCTAATAAATCACGACCTAGGACTTCAGGCTTACAGTCGATACACAGGACATCTGCTTAACACCCGTTTGAAGAAGATTAGACTGGAAAGATCACGTAACCACCTTAGACGACAAGCCAAAAACCAACATCACAGAATTCTTTTTTCGGACGAAGAAATTTTCACAATTGAGAAGAAATTCAACAGGCAGAATGATAGGGTGTATGCTTGGAGCTGTGAAGAATCCTGTCAGGTTGCTCCCTGGGTTCTTTGTGGCCATCATCCAGCATAAGTGATGGTTTGGTTGGGAGTCTCATATCAAGGGGCTACCGAGGTTCATTTCTGTGAAAAGGGGGTAAAGACTAATGAAAATTTGTACTTAGAGGAAGTTCTGGAGAAACTTGTGAAACCTCTTAACTAGACAATGTTCAACAGTGAACATTGGATCTTCCAACAGGACAGTGCTCCGTGCACAAAACTAGGAAGTGTCAGCAGTAGCTCATGGATAACGTCCCATAATTCATTAGCCACATGGATTGGCCATCGGCCAGTCCAGACCTGAATCCTCTGGATTATAAACTGTGGGACATTTTGGAAGCCAAGACCAGCTCTTCAAGATACAGTAATCTTGAAAGCCTAAACAAATTCCTGCAGTCAGCAGTGGCAGATTTAGACATAAATATCATATGTGCCACTAGATGACCGGCCTAGGTGTTTAATTGCTTGTGTGAAGGCTAAAGATGGACATTTTGAGTGAAATATAGTGTAAAGTGTTCATCAGATTCTGTTCTATTAAATGATATGATACCTAAAAAATGTTCTCATTTAGTCCTGAAATTACTCCTTGAAGTTGTGAGAAAACTTATGGTAAGACTAGGTAGTTACCATTACATCTACAAATATTTCATAGCTAAAGAAAGCATGTGTTGATGAAACATAGAATGTTTAAGAACTAACTATAATATTTAAGATGCTGCTTAACATAATATTAAGTTTAAAGGAACACAGAACTGGTCATTAGTTTTGTTACCAATGTTCAAAATTAGAGCAAACAATTGATAAGTATATCAAGATTTAACTGTATTGGAACACCACAGTGAAGCGAAAAATTATTAATTTTTAGATGAGTCGTATTTATTACACATCTGCTTCACTTTCGTACCTATTTTGAGGACATGTTTCGCAAATCATCGTTTGCATCTACGGCTCTTATGCGACTCTGAACGTTCTTACCTCCATGTTGTCTGGTTTTTAAAATTGGCTGGATCTAACTTTCGCGTGTTCCTCTTGACTTGACGTCACTTCAATATATTGAGATTTAACTGTATTGGAACACCACAGTGAAGCGCATAAGAGCCGTAGATGCAAACAATGATTTGCGAAACATGTCCTCAAAATAGGTACGAAAGTGAAGCAGATGTGTAATAAATACGACTCATCTAAAAATTAATAATTGATAAGTAGATAAGCAGACTTAAGACCATATTTGATTTATGCCACTTGGATAGTTGCGTAAGGGAAATAAACCTATCACTGAAAATGTAGTTTTGTTTCAAGAAGTAAGGAAGAGGCAATCTCTACTCTATTGCATTTACACATGTTTTAACATGGTGTTAAAATACTGGGCGAGAATTAGGAGTTTAGATGAGCAGAATGTTCTGCGTCAATGCTTGATAGTACAGGAAAGACTAAATCAGAAAGATTCATGGCTAAATAAGATAAAGGAATTGATGTTAAAAATAGGGTTGGGTGTCATGTGGAAAAACCGGGAATTATTGCAAAGTGGATTTTGGAAAGAACTTAGGTTAAGAACAGAAGTTATTGAAAGGTAAGAAATGTTAGGAAGTTTCACCCTGAAAAGCTCACTGGAAATTTATAGAGACATGAAAGTGATGTGGAACAGGGAAAAATACATTGATATTTGCGATAAAGCAGCAAGAGAAGGCTTTGCATGGGCCAGAACAGCGGTGGTAAAACTGAAGGATTTGGGAAGAGGGAGGGATCTGGAGAAATGCCCATTGTGTCACCAAAGGGATAAAGAATGGCATTTGCTTTTAGAATGTGAAGAAACTAGGTTGCTTAGGGAGAAGATAGGTAAAAAAAAAATGGGTAAGGCTACCAAAAGAAATTCAAGCAATGAAGTTAATGAGTGTAAAAACTAGGAAAAAATTAATTGAAATTGGGAACTTTTTGGGCAAAGTAAGAGTCAAATGGTTGAGGAAGGTGAGTAAATATGACGAAAATGAAGATGAAGTTATTTTAGATAAGTTGCTAATAGGGACCCATTAGCTCGACAAACTCAGAGTGAGTCTATTGGGCCCAAGGGTAAGCAGCAACTCAGTGTAGTAAGAAGTATGCAATGTATAATAATTTGTAATTGAAATGGAAACAAAGATTACTTACTATTTACACATGTATTTATTTGAAGTATATTAAGTTAAAAAATCAAAAACTAAAACTAGTTCACTCATATGACAAGAATGAAAGATGAAAAGTTAAAACATTAAGTCCCCATTTGTTTTGTGGTTATTATTATTTGGCAGCACTTTTCAATAACATTATAGCTCTTGGCTGTACACTTCCAATGTTTACTATATGTAAACAGACTAAATCTGTCTGGCAGGGAATAAGAATATATCTGTCTTGAAAAAGGAAAATAAGATTTTAAAAAAATGACATGGGTTTCATCACTTAGCAGAAACTGATAAAATTAAACCTATTAATTACTGAAAAGATCTAAGAATGAACAGGTGCCATATTTAGGATAGATATTCTAATATAATACCTCTCCATATTATATTACTTTACCTGGAGTGTACGTGACTTTATCCTGAGGATTAAGGGATGTGTTTTCTGTGGCAATATTGGTGCCGTTATCTGGTGGAGGCATGGCAAATGCTGTATTGGACCCAGGTTGCAATGTTACTGCTGGTCCACCGGATTCATCATCACTGGGATCCTCCTGCAACATCCCAATCATATGTTATAAATACCTAACTTCTAGCTCTTTCAGGCCTCACAAACAGCTCATATGAACAAAAATTACTGTATTGCCATTTTATTTTTAAACACTTCTTTCAGTACTAGAAAAGAAGTTTTGTACGCTTTTGTAGTAGTATTATTATTATTATTCACAAACAGAATGTTTAAAGCAGTTTACAGAAGTATACCAGCATCTGAAGTATATTACTTTATTTTCACTTTCTTCATCAAGTGCATTTTAACAGTTTTATTTTATACATACACGGCCGAGCCTTGGCTTAGCAGTGCTCTCACCAAGGCAACCCTGGCTCAATCTCAGACAACCCATGTGGAATTTGTGATAGACAACAGGCATAGGGATCTCCAACTTCCCCCACCATCATTCCACTAATTGTTCTATTAATCATTTTCATCTATTTCACCCAAATTTTGTCATCTACTATCTGACACTCAGACCAGATATAGGGCTGATCATCCATCCTGAATATTGTATCAGAGCCGATAGTGATTCTGCTTCTCAACAGGCATCTGACCACAGGTGCCCACTTGTGAGTCTTCGGGGTGTAAGTGCTCAATACAAAGTGGGTCAACTAAGGGAAAGGGGGGGAAGGAGTTTGTACATTATCATGATTGGAGGAATTTAGTAACTGATGACCATATTAATTGAAAAAAACTATTTTTAGTCAGTCTGTAACACTCCCTCACTTACATTTTTATATTATTGAGGTACTAGTTTCAAAGATAAATTAGTTGCCTCCATTTTCAACTTGAAAGGCCGACTATCATCTGTTATCTAATTTCTTCTCTCTGGTGGTGGAACTATGAACAACTTTATCAATTACTGACTTGTGGGATTTCAAATATCATTACTCGGTCTTTATTTTTTATCCTCTCCCATGTCAGTTTGTTTTGATTTATCACTCCTTTTAAGAACTTTGGATTTGGTCTAGGTCATGGTTTTCATTCCAAAAGTGAAATGCTACTACTGACTTGTCTTCTTGTTTCAATTTGATGTTTCTGAAATGCTCTCGACTCTGGTTCTTAGGTTTCTTTTAATTTGCCCTATGTAGCATTTTTCACAATCCTTACAACTTATTTGGAATACTACGGATCTTGATTGGTGGGATTCCATCTATTGTTTTTGAATTTAACAATTTTAATACTATTTGTAGGTGCCAAGATGATATTTTGAGATCTTTTTCAATTTATTAAACGTTTTTGGAACGAAACCATAACCTTGACCCAAATAAAAAATTATTACATGGTTCCTATGAAACTTCAAGATATCACGTTCTTAAGACCTATTTTCGACAGCGTTGCACACTTCACTAAAAATTAACTGAAAAGCTACATACCTATCACAATTGCATCTCTTTAGGTAAATATTTCTGAAATAACTAATGAGGGAGGGGGGTACAGAAGTTAACATGGTGTACTTTAACGAGCTAAATGCCTTTTATTTTGTTCTCTCCTAGAAAGTTTGTGTTATATGGTTTATGGTTTTATAAAATATTAAGAGAACTTCAGCTATTTACAGAAAAATCAACAAACTTTCTAAAATCCCAGATCAACATTACAATATAAACAAGATTTATCTTGGAGAAAATAAAAGTAATGAAGCTTTCCCAGCATTGATTATGAACTATTTCCTCTCGGGAGATCAGCCAGGTAAGTGCTAAATCACTTTCAGGGACGATGATGATGTCAACAGAGTGCGTCGTCGAAAGCTTGGACAGTGATTTAGCACTTACCTGGCTGATCTCCCAAGAAGAAATAATTCATAACCTCTGTTTTGTTATGCAATACTTTAGTAGAATGAAAATCTTCACACACAAAAAGAAGTTGAATTTTAAATTTAATATCTCCACAACGTTTCCTTTTTGAGTTGTTCTGTTGACAGATGGGTGCACACTAGAGGAATTAGAATAAAAATTGGATGACACTTAATGGGCCCCAAAACAGATTGTGCCCGCCTCGGTAGCGCAGATGGTAGCGTGTGCGCCTCACGTTCAAGAGGTCCCGAGTACGAATCTCGGTCAGGGCGAGTTACCTGGATAAGGTTTGTTCGGGATTTTCCCTTATCCTGAAAGACGAATGTCGGGTAACTCTAAGCTCCATGCACCTCGGGCTCATTTGGCCATCATTTCACACATTCCATTATTCCATTCCTCGTCCGATATGACTTAACGTTGGAGGACGAACATTACAAAAAAAAAAAAAAAAAAAAAAAAAAAAAAAAAAATCGGGTGAAATCGCGGTGTCGGATTTTTTGTTTTATGAAAGAGAAGGACGTTCTGTTTATCGTAACACGATTGAATGAGAAATAACACACAATGGACATGATCTAAAATGTATATACTCTTAATTTTCACTTCAGGACGTCAGGGTATACGACGCGCTATCGCTCGTGTTGCACGAGGACAGTACCAATGTACCTGCTTAAGGTAACTGGAACGTTCCCAGTCAGTACAAATCACTTCACATTTCTCTCCTTTATTGCTAGCTGCTCTTCTTATCCAGGGTGATATTAAGTTCTTACAAAAAACAGTTTTCCTCCCACATCATTTTGATTCGCAGCTTTCACTGCAATAAGTTCGCTTTCAACTTTTCCAATTGCTCCAGATGTTTTGGTTTTAGACATGGCCAGATACATTTTGGTTCGTACTCCGCAATAGAAGTTCTTTTCAAAGCGGCTTTGATATATTCATTTGTTTTACGTAATTCCATGACTAAACGAAGCGATAATTCGGTCAATGATGGGTTAATCGAATACATACGATGCCATGCCTAGACGCTTGAAACAGATTTATATTTCTTGAGTATGCAAAAACTGGTTGTTTCCTCCCTTCCTCAATGTTATAGATAGGATAACAGTGGGCAATGCACTATGTTTAGTTTTTGTTATTGGCAGTTGAAGTTATTCAAAAGACATCGTTACAAGTTGTAGCCAAAGACACATTCTTTGTTCATTTCTACCAAGCTCTCTGGCAATTATAAATTAAACCATTATTTTAAGGATGTTCGAATAATTCCATTTATAACTTACAAATATTATATATATATATATATATATATATATATTAAAAATAAACATTTCTCCAACAAAACTATGGCAGTAATTTGAATTTGCTCAGCGCAAGCTGGCATTATCATGTATCGTAAATGTGCATTAGACGAGTGCATTACGCGAAAACTTGTGACGTAGGTTATGGCTAATTATCCTTTAAATATATTACGTATTTTCTTCTGCTTTAATTATTAATTTAATAATCACTACATACAGCACTTTTAACGTTCACAATGGACTACTGTCACTAATTATTATTATTAGAAACTGACATTAGAAATTAGATTAATTTTCACGAAAGATAAGGAAGGGACCCTGATTGTCAATGATTACGCTTCGAGAAAGATTCAGTTTGTATAAAAAAATCATTTTTCTCCGCCAGAGAATACCCACACCTAAAGAAGCTAAATCAGCAGCATTTTCTTTCAAGAATGCATTAGAACAGCAAAACAAAGTGACCTAAGCATAATTCAAACGCACATACAATGGGAAACAGTAAACCGAAGCTACCCAGTGCTAGGGCACGGAAAGGTGAAAGAAGAAATAGCTGCCCAAGATGTGGTAAAATGCGGTATATGGAAGGAGTGGGTTTGTACTAAGTATCTTCAAGATATGAAGACAATTTGTTTGTACTAGCTTTAGTTGTCCATCACCAATCATGTTATTGTTTGTACTATCCTATAGTAGAATAAGTGAAATAACTCAATAGGATATGTAATACTTTTCAATCACTAAACCAAATAGCTTTCAAATGAAAAGCGCAGCTTTTAACTTTTTTGTTGTAATTTTACGTCCTCCAACTTTAAGTCATATCGGACGGTGAATGAAATGGGTGAAATGATGCTCAAATGTGTCCAGGGTTCATGCAGCTTAGAGTTACCTGTCATTCGTCTATCAGGATTAGGGAAAACCCTGGAAAAAACCGTATCCAGGTAACTCACCCTGACCGAGATTCGAACTCGGGACATCTTGAACGTGAGACAGACATGCTACCATCTACGCTACCGAGGCGGGCACTTTTAACTTTCCTCAGTTATCTGTTCCTCGTTTGGATGTACTTAATTTTCGTCTATCCATTTCATCAATAGATCAAAGACTTTATCAAGTTCTTCTTGGGACTGGAGGCCTAGCACCTAATCATGTGCATACATCTACAGAGTAACGTCTTCTATGATAATCTGAGAAGTCCGTGTATATTACAAATGCACACACATGCTCAAGATACCAAAACGCACCACTATTCTCATCATCCCTGGGAAACAGAACGCAATATTCAAATGTTCAATAGTAATTTTATTATGCATACTTAATACACCTGACTTCACTTGGCAAATCATCGCCTAGCGCTTTCTAACCGCTTTAGCAACAATGTTCTCGCAAAAATAAAAGTATTTCAAAAGTCGGTTTGATTAGGTAAATTCTGGATGCACGTATGTAATACATTTGCACGTAATAAAAATATGTTTTTTATTTCTCCTCTATGTTAGAACTTAAAACTGTTGCCCAGAAGCGATTCTTCCCGAAAAGCTCCAGACCACCCAGGGTGCTGAGGGAACTTCATTTTTTTCAATGTTGACAGCAAGAGCTACAGGACTGTATTGCTTTTGTTATATAAAAAGAGTTGTGCTTTTGTTTCCAAAATGAAATAAAATACGTTTGGTTAGAAGCTCAGAATTTACTTTGGGTTGTGTTTAATTGCATAAATTTTACTTCATTTTGATTATACCGTGTAATACGTAACAGGGGCGGGGCGGGGGGGGGGGGGTAGGGTCGTCTCTATAAATCTTACTTAACCTAGGAGGTTTATCGATAATATCTGAAAAGTCAAACGTTCGAATTTGTAAGCAGTTATTTAATAATTGGCCCATAATACTTTCAAAATATCACGGACGACGTATTCTACTCCAATTCCTAACATTTTAGAAGTCGCACCAAAGGAAAGAAAACACACGGAGGGGGGGGGAGTACATAACTTTTTGGTTTGTGTGCAATGTTTACATTGTATGCATTATATATTATTCATAAAAATGAAAATCTGCCTCAGAATTTACAGGCTGCCAACATGGGCAAGGTAAACACAAAGTTAAGACACCACATATTTCTAATTTATTCCTCTTTGATTTTGATACATTTGAATGTTTCCGCGTGCGTGCATTTATGCTTAATTTAAATAATTTGTATGCACATGTATCTTAAACAGTGACAACGGAACGATGAATCACTTCATTCTACTGCAGTATAAACGTGAATGTGTAACGGGTAAGGGATGTAAGCAAATTGTTGATCTTCTAGGCGACGAATTTCTTTCACTTTCTCCTCGTGTGTAAGCCATCTTAGCATAAGTTACATTTCAAATTAACTTCATCGAAAAGGGGGCAAAAACAAAAACTTGTAATTTAAAAGATTATGCTTCTCTATAATTAAAAGTCTCTGGAAACAGTGGAGCTTCGTTAACAAGTTTTATCAGACAGCATTTTGTAGCAGTTTACCAATTGAGGTTAAACATTTCATTGTTTTTAAGTTTGTTTCTATAATAGTTTTTCCTTTATGATAGCTCTTGTATGGTCTACGATTCTCAGCGTCCAATTCTATATTAGGCATGAAAGACCGCTTAATTTTGCTCAGAGGCTGTTTATCATGCTTGATCCTGCGTATATCTACGACACAGAACCACCAGTTTTACTTTCCTTGTGAAGGGAGCAATGCAAAGGATTTTTACTGCGTTTTGAACTCGCAACCTCAACAAACAGGGCAGCACGTAACCCCTACACTACGGAGAAATGTTTCTTGCAATTTTCGGCTGATGTGTTGTCATACCTGTAGCATCTTTGACCAAAGAAACAATTGTAATTCACTTTAAACCACGTAAACGCAGATTTCGATGAACACTTACAGTTGGCAGCATTCATATTAAAAAAAAAAACATCGATCGCTTGCTTGTAGGTATAGTAGCCTCGTTCATCGCATCCCAGGCGGCATCAAAGCTTTCCCTTCTGACCACGCCTCCTCACATGTAAGCAATTATAAGGGTCTTCCACCCTTAAACATATGGGTCGTCCTTCTTAATACGTTCAGCAAGTTAAAGCACTGTTGCAAAATTTCTCTTGTGTCCTCAGAAATTAGCTTAAACTGTGCAAACATGCTTCCTATGTATGTTAATTAAGTTTATATGTATAGAAGTTACATAGTGTTTTACTTAGTGTAGTTTATACATTTATTAGTGTTTAATAGTTATTGGCGTTTAGCACTTGCGTAATTTAATTAAGATGTGGAGACCGTGGGTATCGAACCTAACATGGATTTCCATTCATACTTGTAATATATATCTAACAGTATTTGTAAACTTTCTCGAGTTGTAAAGCGTTTATGACATATTTAATTATTATGCGGAGTGTACGTGATTACTTATTTAAATTGTGTTTAGCAGAAGAGCCCCCCTCCCCCAAAAAATACACTGCTTAACGTTATTCAAACTTGTAAAATTGGCAGACATCCTTGTTAAAAGCTTCGAAAATTTAAAAAGAGTTAATAGAGTTTCCTTACTAGTTTTTCTTTAATACATTGGTTCGTCTTTTTTACTTTTTTTTTACTTTTGAAGTGTTTATTGCTTTGTTAAATCAACAAAAATTCACCAACTGTAGCTGCCATAGAATAAAGGAAAATGTTTTAGAATAAATCGGCTCACGATTGCAATAAACAAAGCTCTAACGTGCAGTCTTTGCTTATAAATTATTATTAACTACCAGAATATCCAAAGTGCTTCTTTAATTCGCATGTAAATATCCCTCGCAAATTCATAAACATTGATGCAATTTAACCCTTTGAAAATTGTAATGATATTTTACTAAACTTTCCTTAGATATTATGCTAATAATACGCACTTAGTTCTTGTACGTAATATAAGTACTAATAGCATAACAACATAGGTGACATATCTCTTTTCAGTCATGTTACAAAGCGTTGTAACATTATCTATTACTTATAGGAAACATTAATCATTGCTTTATTTATATTTTGCCTCTAAACGTTATGTTAAACAACGGCAACCTTGGATATTCTCAGCTGTAAACACGTGCCTAGCATTCTTCACCTCTGACCCCGGTTGGTGTTTCCTAAGATGTTTATGACATTGTGGTTAGGGGGAGGAATAGTTTTTCCCTACAAAGAGAGCCGGTTGGGGATGGTTTAAACGCGGCCACTATATATATTTTGTCCCAATAAAGGGAATTGCTCTTGCTAATACATCTAGTAAATTATTTACATTTTAAACGATTAAATCGGACCGGTATCGATAGTGATGGGTATTTCGATCTGTAGATCTATATCGGGATATCACGTCAGTTACATTTTTTGTCGCATATTTTTATATACATAACAAAAGAGGAGCGTCGCTAGTATTTATGAGCGATTCGATAGTTCTAGAGCTACATCATGATCGGTTATTTTAATGTAATGATTACACTTATTTCATAACGTAAATTCCCAGTAAAAAGCAATTTGGAACAAATAAAAAATAACAGCAATTGTTACAGTAATTAAATTAATTGTACAGAGATACCTATGTACTTCCAAATTCTATATAGGTTAAATAAATATTTTGTTAAGAACGCTATTTCCCATCAGTTTTTATGCTGACAACTATTAATGATCTGTTTTATAGTTGTCAGGATCATTTCAAAGCCATCTGTGTATAGCAACTTCGACTCAGTTCTTATGCCAGTGAATCATGTATAACACTAGAAAACTGCCTGGGACAAGAATGAACCCGCGGCCTTGAGATCAGTAGTCCAGCTGAGTCACCCAGACTGAGACAAATGTGTACACTTGGACTTTGTCTCCCTCAATAACAGATGTCTGTTCTTACTTCAGAGTAAACATTAGCATCAATTGCTATGAAATTCAAGGTCTGAGAGATGGTCTTTAAATGCAAACTTAAAGGCTTGTCATGAAAACTGCATTAGTTTTTTCAAGCTGTACCATTGTAATCCGAGTTATATTAGCGAGGAGAGGAAAAAAAAAAACTATAAACTTTCTGCATTGTGCATATTTCTAGGATTGCATAATAAGGTTTTCACATATACAGCATTTTATGAAACAGTATTTCATTAACTGTCCTATTAAAAACATAAGAATGTTACACTAATCTGCATTTTCCTTAAGAATTCATACTTTTGAAAAGGTAGAAATCAAGGCTATTATTAGTGATATTACAGCACAAATAAACTGGCTTAACTGATCAATAAAAAAAATATTTACTTCCACATAAAGTCTTTCAAAAAAAGAACTTTTGGGCTTACACTGCAGTTTTAGTTTTGTTATAAAACAAAGTCCAGATTCTACATGCCAATAACTTGCATGCAGTAATATCAAATGAGACCTTACCACCAAAAACTAAATTTATACATATTCTCAGAGGACAAACTCAACAGGACTAACATTCAATAAATATTATGCTCAGCCTCAAATAGAAATGCCCAGATAATCTTGGCCCGCCTCGGTAGCATAGATGGTAGCACGTCTGCCTCACATTCAAGAGGTCCCAAGTTCGAATCTCAGTTAGGGTGAGTTACCTGGATAAGGTTTTTTCCAGGGTTTTCCCTTATCCTAGAAAGACAAATGTTGGGTAACTAAGCTCCATGGACCCTGGGCTCATTTGAGCATTATTTCACCAATTCCATTTATCGTCCGATATGACTAAGTTGGAGGACATAAATTACAAAAAAATAAAAAATAAATAAAAAATAATAATACTAATACTAAATAAATAATCTTGGAAACCTGGCATTAACTTCCTAGACAAAAAAACCACTGAGTTTGTGTGAATTTCTTCCCATGCTGTCATTCATAAAAGCAGATATTCCAATCTATAAACCTACTGAACATCCCTATGTGACCTCAAGATATGAAACCAAGTGTTCTATATATTACAGCACTGTCCAATACTGGACATCATGAAAAACTGCATTATGTCTGTCCCTGTCCCAATTTTATTTATAAAGGCCAAACTTTTTCAGGAGGAGTTTAAATTATCAAAGATACCACAACCCAAAATCCTTGTAAATCACTCAGAAGCTGTAGTCACTTTAGCACTCTTCAAAAAAGTGCTCACTTTGCTGTATTAGTTAAACTGACTGTAAAACATTGTATATGTGCAGTATGACCAAGATGTTAAGCACACAATATATAAAAAGTAATTTTAAAAATTAAAATCACTGCAACTTGAAGTATGTTTATGTAAAGTTTGCTTTTGTGTAAAATGACGGAATGATTAAGAGATAATTAACTTTCCTGTTTTGAAATTTGCTGCCTATTGGCATTTGCATTTAATACTTAAGATGTTCTTAATGAAAGAGTACTGACAGAATAATTAACAGAGATAAGAACCAGGTACAATGTTTGTCCTCATTTATTACTCTACACTTAGCAAGGAAAATAGAAATTTTTCATTAAGTAAATGCACACTATGTGAACAAAAGCTCCTGTAACATCAATGGTGAAAGTTCAAGTTTTAAAAAAAAAATTATGTTTCAGAATGATTTGTGGTATCAAAATATTTTGATGATTATTAGAGTTGAGTAACATCCTCAAAGTTTTGCTTTTTCTAATGTTGTAATAGAGGAAGTATTATACTCCGCCCAAAAATTTGATTTGAAGATTTCATGGAAATCGCTTGAGGTATCCTGAATAAATAGCCTTTATAGAAAAGGCTTGTACTGTGTAGTATCCATTTGCCTGAAAACATGGAACTCAAAAATAAACAGTTATGTATCAAACTTGGCATTTTCCAAGGATGCACTCATTCCAAACTGCACTTTATATAGAGAAACCTTTTCATTATTTTACTTTATTTGCTAAAAATGTCTAATGTTTTTTATTAAAATGTCATAATTAAAATGTATGCACGAAAATGAAATGCATGCCTTGAATTTTCTGCAAATCCTCTTTATTTTGAATAAGTTTTACATTGGTAAACCATAAGAGATGATCAAAATCTTACTAAATAAAAAAAGCAGTTTTAATAAAACAATTTATGTCATGGCTGGCCCCGTAGCTCAGTCGGTAGAGCACCTGCCTGTTGTGCTAGGGGTCCCGGGTTCAATTCCCAGCAGTGGGTGTGGCGATTTTTCTTCAACCTAGATAATTCCTCATCTTTCCCAGAGTCTGGAAGTATGAATGAGAGTGCGAATGTGTGCATGATCTAATGGTTAAAACCCAACAAAAATGAGTAACACCTTCGATATGTTCCAAAGGAGAATGACCGCCAATATGACCACTGCAGTTAAAAGCAGGGATGGAACAATAATAATAATAAAAAAAAAAAAAAAAAAAGAAGTCAAAAGTTGTTTATGTTACTAACCATTTCATTTCTAAGATTTTTCGTCATTGGTTTGAAACTTCAAATCCTTACACTAATCTAATCGTCTTTTCACCTGGCTTGCTTCCCGAGAGGAACTTGAGCAAATCCTTACACTGTTTTCAAGTGGTTGTCATTCTACTTTTCTTGAAGTCGTACAAAGATTATGGAAATTCAAAGCATGTCACTGTGAACCACTTCATAGATGTGACTATCACTTAACTTGTTGTATTTAGTGTACCTAAAGCTACCAAAAATGATCATATCAAATCTAAAATGGAATCTGTAATGTGTAATGAAAGTTTATCTCAATGAACAAGAAATGGACAGTAGCAAAGGTTTTGTATAAAAAGTAGAGTAATGAAAGCCATGTGAATGCAATATATTAGAATTTTAACTTATTACAAGCAGCAGGGAGCTTACTACTACATTTTCAATGCACTGGTCTATAACTCTGCAAGTTTCTTGGACTGCTTTGTCACCTCTTCATATGAGGTGAACCAATGGACCTTTATACAGTGCCTTATTTTTCACTGGTGGCTGGCCAGCTAACCACTTGCTGGCTGGCAGGCCACTGGTGAAAACTAACACTGCCGAATTTTCAAGTGAAGCATAAAGATAGTTCAATAGGGCAATATATGAGATATATGCAACATGGTGCAAAAATTCAGTTTTGCAACACTGAAGAGTATAGACAGTAGTTAGTTGATAGAGCGCTATCTTGAAGAAAACAGATGTCCTAGGAAAGATTGTGCAACATTTTTACCTCTGAAGCTTGACTAACTTTCTCTCAGAGATCAGCATTTCCATATCATGTTCTGCAGATAGTCCTGATCTCATTTCTAAGTAGTATCATTCTTTGATCCACTTAGACTGATGTGAAGGGTAGTGCATTTGTGGTTCTGTTAGATCAAAAAGAGTTGTTCCTGAGGACAGCATGAATTTGAATTGAAAAACAAAATTCTCTGCTGCTGTTGTAATAAATTATATTTGAATGTAGATAATTGAGCTGGTTTTACATCCATGAAACACATGAGAATGACAAACACAAATCTTCAGCATTTACTTCCATAGTGAATTTCTGCAAGATAATCTCGTTAGCAATAGCGTTTCTGCCTTTTAAGTTTCTAAATTTGTGGCACAATAGCCTGAGAGGATGTCTGCTTAATGCACAACACTGCACTACGCCTGTCCACAGATGACAGGGGAAAACTATAGAATTGTGATAGCAAGCAAGTTGTCACTTCCCCTTGCGTGCTTATATATCGTTTGTGAGACCAGAGCAAATATTTTTTCAAGTACGCTCTTCAATTGGTGTTCATGGACTTAAGGTGAATGAATCCCATACTAGACTTCTCCAAGTGTTTTAATTATTGTATGCCATTTATCTGAATTTATCTAACCCAGTAATCACATATGAATACTTGTTAAGTGGTTTTACTAATTACTAATCAAGTGGTCAGGTCACAAAAATTTTTCTATAGTTTCTCCTTGATACGATTAACAATAACAATTTCTTGCCAAATATAAGATCATATAAATAAACATATACTTTAGTGAAAAAATAAATGTGGGTCGTAGTAATCCTAGAGAGCTAATTTTTTAGTGGAGTTGCATTATATGCAAAACAATAAGAACTTCTTAAGATTCGCCCTAACCTTTCTGCTACCTTATCAGATCGACTGTGAGGATAAAGTGAATTACTCTGTTACTGAAAACAAGTCCTATCTCTAAATTTTGTTCACATGATCACAAACATGACATTTGTGAGGTATAGAAACACAAATATTACCCGGGACATTTAGGAAGATACTTCAGTGGAGGCACTGTTATCTGTTTATACCGCATGGCTGGCTATCAGAGCGAAGGTGAGGTAAACAGCATGTCACAAAAATATGTACTTATTTAATGCAGAAAATGTGCTAGGCTATGGAGCAGAACAAAACTGACTTATTGGATTCTGATGTGAAGATTCCAATTCCTGCATATCCATTTCACTTACTGTATCTGTAGAGCTTCTCTTTGTAGCGATATCGCCTGAAAGATGGATATCACCTGTTATTACGCAGAAAATGAAGCTAGTTACACTGAAGCAATAAATATTACACAATATAAATATTTGTTACTAAATCTCCACTTATCTTAAGAAACTGATGTTAATACTTCTTTCTAATGAAAATCGCTTTCGAAGAAAAATCGCATTCATCCTCAGTCCATCCAAAAACAAACTCCCTTGTCAAGGAAATCTCGGTTACCATGTTTTTTCTTTTATGTTATGTTTTCAGCATTACCAACATCTGAAGACGAAACAAACCTAAAAACAGAATCAACTGCCGGTATGTCAAAATTCATTACACAATGTTTATTTTTTAAAATAAATATCTTCTCCCAAACTATTAAATCTATGGGAACATTTAATTGTTTTAGTAATTTAACTTCGGGATTAATTTCATGGTTAAATGACCAAAAATGATCTGCTACGGCTGATTTATCAGTTTGTTTATATTTAATGTTACAAAAATGTTCTTTCTTTCTGGTTTAATTGTTTAGATTGTGATTAGGTTTATATTGGAAAGACGAAACGTAGTTTGGAAACCAGAAAGAAAGAACATTTTTGGTCATTTAACCATGAAATAAATCCCGAAGTTAAATTATTAAAACAATTAAATGGTCCCATAGATTTAATAGTTTGGGAAAAGATATTTATTTTAAAAAATAAACATCCGTAATGAATTATTAATTTATAGATGAGTTGTATTTATTACACATCTGCTTCACTTACGTACTATTTTGAGAACATGTTTCGCAAATCATCGTTTGCATCTTCGGCTCTTATGCAAGTCGCATGCAAAACGTGTCCTCACAATAGGTATGTAAGTGAAGTAGATGTGTAATAAATACGACTCATCTATAAATTAATAATTATTTCGGTTCATTGTGGTGTTCCAATACAGTTAAATCTCGATATATCCGTAATGAATTTTGACATACCGGCAGTTGATTCTGTTTTTAGGTTTTTTTCGTCTTCAGATGTTGGTAATGCTGAAAACATAACAAAAGAAAAAACAAGGTGCCCAAGATTTACTTAACAGAGTTTGTTTTTGGATGGACTGAGGACGAATGCGATTTTTCTTCGAAAGCGATTTCCATTAGATAAAAAGAAAGTATTAACATCAATTTGTTAAGATAAGTGGAGATTTAGTAACAAATATTTATATTTGTGTAATACCACCTGTTATGCCTAGAACTGTCGTCATCTCTCGAATCCATAAAACTGAAGTATGTGCTTTCCTTCCTCACTCCTATTCAAATCCACATTAATTACTATTCTATTTCTTCTTCCCTGAAGGTATCTCAATGCCATTATTCTTATTCTATGGGCTTAATTTTTATGCACACATTTTTCCAATCCTCTTTGGTATTGTAATTTAAACAGTCTTGTCTGGTTAGTCCCTTTAGTGCATTTAAAGCCTGCTATTTTTTGCTTCATGATATTCCATATCAGTTCAAAGGGTTTAAATGGCAATAAGGTGGCAATCTATATCCTGGCATTTGAGTAAAATGTGATGCGTATTCTTTCATTTTTTAATCTAAATCCTTTTCTTTTAAAATTTTCCAGAATTTTTACGAAATTTTTTCACAAAATTAATTTTTTCATATACTGCATAAAATAACATCTTTACTGTTGGAATTTCTTTCCAAACTTCGTAATACTTTATATATAAGTTCTGCAAACAACGTACTTATCGAAACCACCATTTGAAACTTATTTTTCCGACTACGTTGTTTTTCTGGAATAAAAACTTACGTACCTAAAACATCAGCTTTTACAAATTCTATAACAATCCTTTCTACTGTGGCTTCACTTTCTCCAAATTCTGTAGCTCTTCTAGCCACTGCCTCTTGCAAAGGAAGAACTAGACCATTTTGCTTTTCCTCCATACAGAAATGGAAAACATTCTGAATAATTCTCCTGCTTATGGAGTTTACATACCTCTGAGGTTTTTTCAAGTTCATATGTTTCAGAGGCGACTGGTGAGACACTGTATTGACTGTGCCATAAATAAATGAATGAATAAATAAATAAAATAAATAAGGGTTGTTCAAATATAAACATGTGCACCAATTTCGAACAATTTAGGTAATCTTATCAATGATCCATCCTATTTTATAATATACTGTACCAAACAGAACATACAAGGAATCGGAAATAGATATTTATTACATTCGTACTCTTGTTATGCACAGGTGTAACGAGTACAGTAAAAGTTTGATAATACAGCTCATGGAGAATGTGATATGAAGCATTCATGTACGATTTCACAACAGAGAGACAGTTATCTGAAGTCCTGTGCTTTACTGCACCCTAATGGATGAAGCGTAAGTTATACATCAGAGAAACCTCGGCACCACCTTCTCCTATAAGAAACCGTGTATAAGCAGACATCCTAGCCCTTAACACAGGCGCTTATGAGTGTAGATTGTGCTGTTCTGGAATCGGCGCCATGGACAGAGCGCTTGCATTTAACGCACCTATTCACACGAGGGAGCAGATACTCAGAAACAATCTTTTTTGCGCAATTCCTACACACTTCTTTCTTTCGTTTTCATACAGATGGTGCCACGGCACAGCGGCACTACCTCAGAAGCCGCTCCTGCTTATGTTTGAAAATTATTATTAGAGATATCTATTTTGTGATATGACACTAAACTATACTGCGGTACTCATACGTCACATAACAGTTAATAACTAGATTAATAACTTATTACGCAGACTATAGCCAGAGATAACAAAACACATATTTCCTACTACTGCTGTACATAACAAAGCTCAAGCTATTTGTTTTGAGTAATATATAAAATTCCTGTTTATTATATAATAAACATCAGAACACTTTGTTCATGAAATATTACACCTGCATGGTGCAATATGCGGATCAGATGCTTCACAGTATCTTGAAGGCAATGCATGCATAATACATCTACTGATGTATTAATGAACTTTTAACATTTCTTACTAATGCTAGTCAGATTTGCTTCTTTCTGCAAGATTGTCCTTTAAGGACCAAGAATCAGACTCCTACTTCTATGACCTGTACATTTTACTTACTTTTCTAAAACTGCCTATAACACAAATGTATAAAAGTAGAATCTGCATTACTACATGAGAAACATCCAAAATATTGGTTGCAATTTTATCCCAAAATATGTGTATTTCATTTAATATTAGATAGGCGGCAACTGTTTCTGAAGAAATGAAAACATCAATAAAATATACAAGTGCCTGCTTGAGCATTTTTTTCCAATATCAAGATTACAATTATTATAACTATCAACAAGATTTGAAAGACACATTTTCCTTTCAAATTACAGCCCAACTATAGAAGAAGTAGCAATTAAAAAAAAAAAAAAAAAAAAAAAAAAAAAAAAAAAAAAAAAACTTTTCTTGAAAATTATTTGGCAATTCAAACTTTCTGGAACCATTAATTTTGAGCTACACTTAATACAAAATTTGCTTCAAAGCTTAATCAGTATGCTGCCAATTACAAAAAACAAAAGCTTTAAATCACCTAAAGAGCACTATTAATACAAAACACTAGTAATATGCAATTTTTAAATTGGTTAATGCATTATTTTTCATGGTTTTCTTCATTACTTTGCAAATTTTATTACATGACAAACAGATTTATTTTATAAGGAACTAGTCAATAAATACACTGAAAATGTCGATATCCATGACATAATTTAAAAGATACATATCCTATTTAAAACAAAGTTAATATTGGTAATGACATACAAATAAGTACAAAATTGAATCGAGAATATATTGACACATTGCTTCACTCACACTGTTTATTCACAGGACATGTTTCAAGAGTTCTTGCTCCTATCCTCAGCTGATACTCGACTAGTGCAAGTGTATGGGCAACCCATTGTCTCCCTTCTTGGCAGATTTATTCATGAGTGCTTTTGAAACACATATCACAAAAGCTTTTCCAAATTATTTCAAAGTATGGTATCGCTATGTTGACGACATTTTTTGCAATAGTACCTAAAAAACTCATACAAGATGGTCTTAAACTTTTGAATATACAAAATCCAGCTATAAAATTTACATTGGAAACAGAAGAGGATGGTGTGCTCCCCTTTTTGGACATCAAGATCAAAAAAATGAACAACAAACTCACTTTTGGTATCTACAGGAAACCGACACACACAGATAATTACATTAAGAACAACAGTTTCAACCCAAAACAACACCAACATGCCATTTTCAACAGTTTAATCTTTCGGATGATCAACTTTCCACTAAACAGAGAAGATTATCAAGAAGAATACCTACACATAAAAAAAGTAGCTATATCCAACGGTTTCAACCCAAATTTAATAGACAAAACTGTTAACAGACTCAACAAAGCTAAGAAAATAAAAGAAACCACCACCCTAGAACCTACAGGAGAAAAAGAGAAAAAACTTTTTAAAAAGTTCACCTTCCACCCATCAGCCTATAACAAATTCCAAAAAATCTTCTCAAAACACAACATAACTCTTGCACCTCAAAACAGGTTTAATATCAGAAATTTGTTAAAAGGCCCTCCCAAAAATTCAATCACTACCAAAGAAAAACCAGGAATCTATGAGATCAAATGTGAAACTTGCCCTAAAATTTATATAGGAAAAACAAAAAGAAATATTAACATCAGAACTAAAGAACATATGAGAAACATTAAAAATGGTGAAACAGAAAAATCAGCAGTGGCTTTTCATTTTTTGAATACTAGACATGACATCAATTTGGAAACATCTCTAATATAATACGTTAATCACCCCATAGACCTTTCCGTATGGGAAAAAATCTTCATTAACAAAAATCGTCATAGAGTCATGAATTTTGAAACTCCACCACCGGACATCTTTGACAAGTACATCACGCCATCTATTGACAATACGGAGAAAGAAGAACCTACAACTTGCACTAGTCGAGTATCAGCTGAGGATAGGAGCAAGAGCTCTTGAAACATGTCCTGTGAATAAACAGTGTGAGTGAAGCAATGTGTCAATATATTCTCGATTCAATTTTGTACTAGTTTGTGCTTCACTGTCCCTACGCTTCTTTCAAGTTTATACTTTGACATACAAATAAATTTTGTTTTATGCGAATCACAGCTCTGTTACCTTCTTCAATTATGTATATATTCTAAAGACAAAGATTACCAATGCTATTCATTCCTTTGGTTGTTGGTCAGCAAATGATTATGCTACAACTATAACGTTTTAACACTATTACCTGACTGCAAGTGGATGCATGGCCTCATACTGGGAATTTGCTCTTAAATCAAAGCGCACACTTTTTTTATGCAAATTACATACTTTCATCATAGACATATCCCTATTCCGCCATCTTCTCTCAACTTCTTTTTTGAATTTATGTCAACACTATTAATTCTACATGGTCATATAATTAAAACCATTTTTCATACAACAATTTACGGTGGGTTCTGAGCTATCATTAACGTTGTCCAACATCCAATTGCAGAATTAAACTCTACTCACATTATTATATGGTTGCATTTCTTGAACTAATTACAAGATTTTAATTTCTATAAGTTTACTGGCATTCAAAATAATATTTTGTGAAATTCCTGATTCCTGTGCAAGGTTTCTCAGGTTTCTCTGAAGCTTGTTCCACATTTTTTGTAAAGTTTTTTCCCCTATTAGTACATCCCATTTCCTTATATCTACTTACAAGATTCCGGACCATTTCTTTGTAAGGAGGATGAACAGCGCCTCACTTTCTACAAAAGTTTGTTGGACATAGGAACCATACATGAACCCTGTGTGGTAAAGTATACAGGCCTTTGGGCATTATAAGAGCACTAACACATTTATACTGAAACAATGGTATTGCACAATGTCAACTGATTAAACCAACACACGAGACAGGAAATAAAATTGGTTAGAAACAGAGCAATACATGGCAAGCAATTCCCTGTAATATGACCATGTATTGAGATAAAGGCTCTGCAGCTGCTTATGCTTATTAGACATACAATGAAGAGAGAATTATGCAGGTATTTTATTTACTTCTGTACAACGCTATTTTCGTAAATGATTTCAAATCTAATATTTAAAAAACAATATGCTTACCATACAAAACCTAAATACTGGGGAGAGAAAGAGAGCTAGAGGGGTAAATATATACAAGAGTTAAAAAATTGTTCACAGTAGTTACTAACTTTTTCTATGAATGCATGAATGAAAAGTAATGGTTTTCTACTATAATTTGTTGTTGCAATGCACAATTAGTAAACTGTCTCATCTGCAAGCTCTGAAGAAAATTTAATATTTATATCTTAATAGCAAACATATTTTATTAGAATTATGCTAAATGTCTGGCTGAAGATAGAGGGAAGGCCTCTGAAACTAGTTCCGGGAAAATTTAAAAGTAAGTGTTGTTTAGTGTCATTAATCGACTCCAAATTAATTTAATTTATACAACAATGTTTTCAACACTTCCATGAAAGGATTTATGCTAATAAATGTTTAGATTTTATTTAGTATATCAACCAGTATGGATATTGGTAACCTCTAGTTCCTAAGGTCACAAATTCTAACTTGGCAGAGAGAAGAACGTTTTTCAGGCATAAGAAATCCATAACATGGACTATTTTGGAAATAAGTCTATCTTAGGGTACAAATATACTGTTTATCGAATGTGTTAATATAGACGTAGAAGAACAAAATTACAGATATAAAATAAACAAAAACAAAAATTTGATCAAACAAAGAAATTACTGAAACAACTTAACACCTACAAAGAGGCAGTAACAGGACCAGAAAGAAAGTTGTGGAAAATATCCATCAAAGAACAACAATAGTTGCTGAAAGAAAGCAACCTTTCTCAGTTAAAAATAAAGTGAATGGTCATAAGATACCTTTATGCAAATAGATCTTTAGGGTTAAAGATAATTTACACAGATAGTAATGAGAGGATAGAAAAGTACTGGATCACAGACTGAACAAAATTTATTTTTCAAAAACTTTCTAAATTTGGCCTATTGGTATGTTTCTGGATGTGACTAATTCACAAATGTTTTTCACTTTTCCCGTTTTGCAGAATCCACTACTAGGTGTTTCTACTGTGGCCGCATGTAGAAAGGCTGTTCCAAAGAGATTCCCTATCTGGTAAACTGTAATCGCTCGACCAATATGATTTTTCAGTCATGTTTGGATTTCCTGGCAGTATAAGGTCTTCAGCAGCCCCATGAATATAAGGGGTACCCTAATATGGGGTACCCCTAATTAAGCTATCCATGGTACCCCATAATAGGGAACTCGCCATTTATAATCTATTAGTTCTTCTGGCTCTTTTTGTAATTGAACTAAGGCAAAGGACTGGGCACAGAAAGATAGTACGATCTTAATACTACATCTTCAGCAAAGATGTGTTTTAAACAATATACCTTTTGAAAGTAATGAGTTAATTTAAGTGATGTTTGTGTTTGAATTACCAACTCATTACTTTCAAATGTTAAATACATCACTGTTTCTAACCTTTTGCTTCAAATAATAAATACATCACTGTTTTTAACCTTTTGCTTCAAATAATATATACCTTAATATATTTGTAAACACAGATGTAAACAGCAGCAAATAACTTCAAGGAGCAAACTTCTTTCGTCAACTCCCCATGACACGATCTCAAGCAGGAATGCCATGACGTAACCGCAGGATGCTTAGTGACCAAAACTGTCTTAGACCATCACATTTCTAGCACGGTTCAGCACTATGCAGCTGAGATACCACGGTACCCCAAATTACGCACCATCCCATATTAGGCTACTTTCCCCTACACTGATTTACTAGCTGTGTTCAAAAAGAAATTGAACATTTAAAATAGCACACCAACCATAAGAGAGCATGCTGTGGCTGTTGAGTGCACATACAGCAGGTTTATACAACAAACTGCTGTTCACTGTGTTTCACTCTGATAATTAGTAAGCAAGCTACAGCCACTAAAGTGAGCACATTTGCAGGCTGCTTGTCGATTAGTGACAAAGTGACAATGAAAGAGCTTCAACATTTGTGTATAAAATTTTGTTAAAAACTCAGCAAAACTTTCACAGTATTGCAAGTCATTAGCCAAGCATATGGCAAGGCCTGCGAGTCGCATACTGCTATGAGTAGTTTACGCACTTTTACAGGGCAGAATATTGGTCTGTATTTAAATTATGTTTCAGGTTTCAGGTTTTTAGGTGTTAGATGTTATGGATATTACAGTTGCTTTAGAGTCAGATATTAATGCAACTTTTTCAAATTAAAGATTTTGTAAGCTCAGAAGGATTGCTGAAATTTCTCCATCAAAATGTGGAATTTAAACTTAATCTTTTGTAGATAGAGAAAAGTGGTCATAATGCACTAGTGTTAGTACCACCATTATTTGGTAAGCTGGAGCATCAGTGTAAACATGTAGCTATTCATTGTCAAGATACCTTAAATTTATTATTTCTAGTGTCATTTGTTTCGGTACACATGAAGAGGTTTCAGATTTTGTAATTTCTTCAGCTAAGAGTAGTTTGATATTAAATAGCTCTAAAAGGTTGAGTAATATTTCAATGGATACCAGCATATTGTGGAATTCATGGTAATGAAATAACCAACTTTCTAGCAAAAAAAAAAAAAAAAAAAAAAAAAAAAAAAAAAAAAAAAAAAAAAAAAAGGCAGTAAAAATAGGTCAAACTCATTTAAACCACTAAGTTATCACTATCAAAAGAATAATTATATCAATATGTAATCAAAAAATTGAAGATAATATATTACAAACAAAAGGAAAACTATGGGAAAATTTATGCAACAGCACAACTAGAATCAATACACTACCAAGAAAATTCTCTGTAGCAACTTTTAGACTTCTAACAGGCCATGCCAGTCTCAAACATTTATTCAGAATGGATATAGTAAGATCTCCTGTGTCCTTTCTGTACACTTAAAGAAGATATGGATGGAAACCACCTACTCTGCTGCCCAACCTTTAGTCAGCATACCAACATTACATCAAAATACTGGAATGCAAGAGAGCCAATGGCTTCATTGCCAACTGCTTAACAGATACGAACCAACCATATTGGTCTGTAACAATTGCAAGTCTGGACGATCTCTTACATTAACAGATAATGGCCATGTGTATACAGTTCGTGCTGTGATTAACTGTTTAGAAAGTTGCTGACAAGATACGTATCAGCATAGAATCATGCCATCAAATTTTCAGTAACTTGAGATGTGTCATGTAAGTGCAAAATTTATGCCGCTTTGCTGACTGAAGATTAGAAACAGATCTGTGTTGAAATCTGTAAGAAACTGCCTGCCAATGCTAATGACAATGAAAATTTTCTTAAGAACATAACAGGAATGAGACGCAAGTTTATGGGTATGTTCACCATCTACTTTATGAATTAGATGAAGAGCTGTTTCCAGAAAGGAGGCAGTAATTAAGAGAATAACACAAAATTGCAGATATGGCACTACAAGCATAAAAAGATCATATACTTTGAACATGGTAATACAAGTGACAGTGAAGGGTACAAAATAAAGATAAACAAAAAAGACAAATCATTACTGCTAAGATCAGACACTTGAGAAAAAAAAGTGGCAACAGCAATTGCAAAGTTAGCTTTCAACAGAAGAGAGGTTTTCTGTGGACTCTCAAGATATAATTAAGGAACAGATTAGAAGGTTGTGTGTAGAGCTTGACAAAGTATAGCACACAAAACCCTGGACACAGAGAGAAATACAGGTTTCAGAACAAAATAAATAAAGCAGTTTTAGAGATGGTGGATGAAAGAGCTATAATACTAATTATCACAGAGAACAAATTCACTGAAGGCAATCAATAAGGATAAGTTGCTTGCTAAGAGAAGGAATGGTGATTGAGCAAATGGTTGGTGTAGAAGATAATTGAGAATATAATGAAAATGTTTAAATACCGCCGCAAACCCATTATTGCGATAGTGCGGCTTGCGTGCACAAAGGGACAGATAGTGCAGTGCAGAGATAAAAGGCTTGCCGAAACCGATAAAGAGAAAGACAGATAATTGGAAGGTTAATCTTTCATCTGGTACCATCTTAATTGTGACAGAACATTCCACAAATATCTGGAACCATGAATGGACGTATAAAAGAAAGCCGTGATTAGTTGAGTGGACAGACATAATTAGAGTGGTAATCGGAACTTGAGAATCGTCCGCATGCAGCTGGGTTTTGAAAGTGAACTCTTTGTGGTCAACGACCTTGTAGATTGTATTTGTGCATGTTATGTAATTCTGCTACTGTAAGGGCTGATCAAAGTGTATTTTTACGGAAATAAAGAGCATTTTGAAATTTCTGCAATCTGGACTTTTAATTCTATGAACCCAAAAAGTCACAATACTGTAACAAGAAAGCAGAAAATAGGGTAATGGAAAGAATGGAAGAGTTTGGGTTTGTGGTAAATGACCTCCATAAGGCAAGAACCATGGCTGACTGATAACAGAGGATGACAATTCTAGCACTACCTTTAAAAGTATAGAGAGAAAAGCTGAAGAGCAAATGATATCTTATACCTAAAATGCTACACAAGCAGTGAGTATTCTTAACTAAAGCCCTGTACATGCTATGCAACTAACAGGAAAAAGGAAATGGAAATGCCTCGTCTATTTAAACTTGCACCTAAAGGTCAAACTCAAATTCAGAAACATAAAATGAAGACTAATGTTACACAAGATTAATGCAGCACAGTACACATTGAAGTGTGCCAACACAAATTGTTAATGGTTCTAATTTTCAATGAAACTGAAATCTTTCATTTCTCTAATAGCTCTATGTTGGAACTGCTGAACAGGTTTTTGGTAAATTCAGCATGTCATAGCAACTATTGCATGCATAATTCTAACAACTTTAATTTTATATTGTCATTAAAACATACGGTAACCCACTGCACAATGGAATCAAGACTCACTAGAGAAATGGTGATAGCATAGGTGCACCAAAATCCTTTTCTCACAAACAGGCAGCATATCTCTTATTCTCATTAAACATAACGGATGCTATTATTCTTCTAGCACTTATTAAACGCAACACTCCAATTTTATGATCACAAAGTATTTTACGCAATAGCAGTGTTTTTCTCAAGCACATTTGTGAAGTAAGGAGGTTAGTGTTAATCTGCCAACACCATTTTGCCTGCACTCTTAGTTTCCTCATGCAGTGGAGAGTTTGAGAAGGGTTACCATGTTCTAATGACCTTTGTTTGAAGCAAACTTACAAAAAATTCTACAATCTTTATGGCAGGGCTGACACTATACAAACCACCATGCAAGACAGTGTGATGTGGATAAGATATCAGCCACCCTGCAAAATAAAGCTAATGCTAAACTCTGATGCAATTTATCAATTTCTACCTGTGTGCACGTGTGGTGTGCATATGCACAAGGATTGAGATCTATACATTCAAAGGATGAATAACGTAAGTAAATCTACCAGCTGAAGCACTGATGAAGCACAAGACAGAACTGAACATTCACTTCCACAGTTGCAGTTTCGTCTGAACTGATTTGAGCAACCTCCATTTCAAAAACTCTTATTAGAGCAAGTGAGGAAATTAATATCTATGTACATTTATGATTTAAATATCAGTTATTGGTATTAACTTCAACATTTGTAACCGACTGTTCAATGAAATAAATAGGAAATTTTACTCAGTAAATCTGAACATGGGCTGCTACCCAAGCCTCACAAGTATTATATGTATAGAACTGATTTGGTTACCACTTCAGAATGAAGCATACTTTGCCAGCAAACTAGTTAATTTTAAGAATGAATGAGCTTGCTATAAACACAATGAACTAAATTGGCAGCAACCTTTATATGTAAGGGTCTTATGTCCTTGTAACAGAAAAAAGAGACTGTCAAGCATCATCATTTGTAGTAAAAATAAAAGTGAAATGATGAGAAGATACTGACACATTGCTTCACTCACTGTTTTTCACAGAACATATTTCAAGAGCTGTTGGTCCCATCATCAGTCTAGTCTCGACTAGTGCAAATTGCAGTGTTTTCCTTCTTCTCCATGTCACTAGATGGCATGATTTATTTGTATTTCACCATTTTTAATGTTTCTGATATGTTCTTTAGTTATATGTTCATTAAACAACATATAAGAAACATTAAAAACAGTGAAATAGAAAAATCAGTAGTTGCATTTTTTGAATACCACACGACATTAACTTGGATAACTTTAATAAAACATGTTAATCATCCCATAGATCTTTCTATATGGGAAAATATCTTCATTTATAAAAATCGTCATAGAATTCTGAATTTCGAAACTCCACCACTGGATATCTTGGACAAATACATCATGCCATTTACTGACGACACGGAGGAGGAAAACACTACAATTCGCACTAGTCGAGATTCAGCTCTTGAAACATGTCCTGTGAAAAACAATGTGAGTGAAGCAATGTGTCAATACCTTCTAGATTCACTTTTATTTTAACTAGTGCTTCACTGTCTCTACACTTCTTTCAATTTTTATACTTTGAAACATTTGTAGTCTTGGTCTTTAAAGTTCTATAACTATGGCCTTTTAGATTCAGAAATATTTGCAGCTATCTCTCTCCAAACTGCAATCAAAAATATTTCTAGGATCTCTTTGTGACTTAATCTGCACAAATAACTAGATTAAGAAACATTAGCAAACTTGAACTTAATTCACCGATACTTTTGTTAAGGCCAAGAAAATTGTGAAGCACAATTGAAGAAATCACTTCAGATGACATTTTCTTGGGATCAAAAGATTAAAACAATAAATAAATAATAATAATAATAATAATAATAATAATAATAATAATAATAATAATAATAATAATAATAATAATAATAATAATAATAATAATAATAATAATAATAATTAATAATCTTCTGGTACACTGCACAACTTCCACAAACTGAATCCCATTAAACTTTCTTGCATCTATCAGGGCATAATAATTCCACTGTAAGATTAAATTAAGAATGTGTGTAAAATGTTCAATTCACTAAATGTATGAAAATTAAAAAATAATAATTCTAATTTATTAGAATTCTTGAAGATCAGGTTAAAACTGCTTTCTGTTACATGTGCTAAAGTTTTTAAACAAACGTTTACTAAGGCATACAAGCGCTACTTCCTAGGCTAAACATAGAATTCTAGTGGTTACTTCACATTTGTGAACTATAAGCATAAACTGTCATAACAAATGGGAAAGTTACACCCCACAGCCACACAAGGTGAATAAAATCAATGATTTACATGAGGGAGTTTAATTTTGACATTTGATACTGTATGTTTATGCCCATTTACTGGTTACTAGAGAAGTGTTGGAATCAAATTTTAAATCTGCAAGCACATTTTGTTGTGGCCTGGTGATGGGCAACTATGATATTAAGGATAGACCTGGAGATATAGTGCAACGTATCACTGTACTACATACCGATTAATATATATTCAGTTTGCAGTCTTAAGCTACAATAAAACACAGTAGAATTTGCTATTTTGTTGCGACTAACAATTTGAATCTGCCCACATAGTCCAAAAACTGCCTTCTTTGCCATATGTCACAAAAAAGCCTCTGCTCTTATAGATTTTACAGGCAAATATAAATTTACGGATATGTGCTAGCATTTAAGGATAGCAGCTCCATTCTCTGCAGAGGATCTGTTATACGACCTGCAAATATAGAGATGATAAAGGGAAAAAAATGAGATCGGTATAAAGCGTATATGACAGTGCTATGTGGTTTTGCAACTAAAATCCTTTGAACTCTGCAGTTTATGAATTGTCAAGTACTATAGTATGAATAAAATAAATTTTTGAACTATTTTATATTCAGAAACAGAATACAAATAAAACCAAAAAGCTTCAACGCTGTCAAGTACCTTCACATAATTTGAATATTGGAATAAGAAACCAGAAGGCAAAAATATGTTAATATGTTAGTAAAGTCTTAAGAATCAATGTGCAGTAACTTTCCAAACCAGTATAATACTTGTTCTAACAATGAAACCCAATAATTATATAGACAGAGTAAACCTGACAAAATCAATGCCATGGCATTGAATATACGGCTAGTGTGAAGAAATGATTACTTTTCATCAATTAACCCAATAATTATAGTTTAGCAATAAGTTGAAATCTGTTAAATACTGAAAATACATTACTCTGGAAACACTTTAATTATAATACTGGTCAATTCCAGTATATTTTTGAAATTTCAAAATCTAAGTTCTTTCCTACTACACTATTTTATTTGTATATAGTGTTAATGCCCACTCGTAATACATACAATAGCACAAGTACTGACAGTGGTAATACGTGAAATGATAATTGGGAAAAAAAACCTTCCAGGCACAAGTATAGTGTACTTTTTCAGCATTTGCCAGTTACAAGAACTTCGGGCAAAAACCTAGAAAGAATCTTCAGTCAGGGAGGATGATCCTATCAGGATATGAACTGCAGATCTGCTGTTGATAAGTCTGCATGTTGATGGTTTTGGCTGTGTTGCTCTGACTTGCCAACAATATAAAATAATTACTAAAGAAACCATTAGGCAGTATAGAAATACTGTTCTTGAACTATGTATGCAATATAGAAGTTGGCACAACCTGTCTGTCAACATTTTTCTCCATCTTTATGTTGAATGCGAGGAGTGAGTTTCAGCAATTAAGGACTCAAGTTCATTGTGCAATCTTTTCATTCATCATCCAATATGACCCAGCTATTTAAAGGAAAGAAGAATTTAAGTTTTACAACTCATATCATTAGTAATATAATAAAACCTGAACTAGTTGACTCTGTAAAGTACAGATTTTACCTCAAGTGCTTAGAACATTAAGATTTTGTTCAAGATTTAGCACACTGTACAGAAATACTTTCAGGTGGGGGCATTATTTACCCTGTTATCTTGCACTTACTTTCAAATAATCTTATATGATATTGTGATGACCTAACCATGGATGTTAATGGATAAGGAACACATGACCAGATCATACACGGGGAAATTGCTCAGAGTAGGAAATGCATTCTTTTCGAGAGGTTGGGGTTTTCTATTTGATTCATTTCTACAAAAGGTATGGGTAATACTAACTAAAGGTACAATTCACTTAAGAATATTTACTACCACAAAGCATAGTACATAGGTGGCCACAGTGGCCGTTTACTTGCCTCAAGAGGCTGCAGACAAATCCATCCATTCAAGCCGAATGATGGTCCGAGAACGAGAAACCGGCTTACACCAACTTATTATCCAAAAGGTGATGGAGTGGGGGAGTGATGTCACACGTACTATTGAAGTCAAATGAACCACTATTGTGTTAATTAAAACAATCACTTGTCTCTTGTGGCATTATTCAGCCTGAACAGATGGATTTGTCCGCAGCCTCTTGAGACACGTAAACAGCCGCTGTGGCCACCTATGTACCTTGCTTAATTGTAGTAAATATTCTCATTAAGTGAATTGTAGTTTTAGTTAGTATTACCCATACCTTTTGTAGAAATGAACCAGATAGAAAACCCCAACCTCTCAAAGCATGCATTTCCTACCTTGAGCAATTCCCCTGTGTGCGATCTGGCCATGTGTTCCTTATCCATTACAATCCAATATTAGATTGTCACAATATACGCAACAACTTAATGCAAGCACTAATGATAAATAAAGGTATCAAGCTACCTACATTAAGGGTTGAAGAGTATGCACAGAGATGTTCTCGTGCTTTAAATAGTGAGAAAATCCACAGGGTGTTTCAAGTGCTTATATACCAAACTTATTCTGAAAATTAAATGCATATGCAACAGTTTAATGTAATATTTAATTAGACATATTAAAGTAGAAACTACAGAGGAATTTCTGCCACTTCAGAATCATTCATTTGATTTCTTGCATCAACAAACTGTAGTTGTTAAAGAATTTTGTAATTAAAAGGTTCAAACTATTGAGTAATTTGAAACTAGCATTCATTATTCAAAAGATTAGTAACAGCATGAGAATGAAGATGGGAATGCTTTTGAAGGAGAATGATTCCAATGAATTATTTAAAGACTTGTAACTAAACATATAAAATGCTTTTAATATTTACGCACTAAACACACACAGTTACAAACTGCTCTTCAATGATGCCTAGTATGAGCATATGTTCCTTCCTTTAAGGTGAGAAGCAATTTGATTTCAAACTTGGATCTTGTAGATTAACCCCCCTCCCTCTCTCTTTCTCTCTCTGAAACTTAAATCAAGTAACACAGTTTAGTAAAATGATTTTCTTCTGGTGCAACATGTCAGTTTCAACAACAAATTTCAATGCTGAAGTCCAGAAAGCGATTTCTCACAGACCTATAATCTTGTATTTCCTTAACCATGAAAAAACTGCTGCTGCATAATTAATCCATGCAAATGTTCATGCTAAAAATACCATGCAAGATCCTTGATCTTACAGCTGCAAAAGAAAAAGTAGAATCAAAATCAACAGAAATAGCACAACATAAAATATACATGCAATGTTATTAACATGCAAAAGATATCCCAGTCTTAACTAAAACTAACTTTTACCTCTGCTAGTGAAGAGAGCTTTATTTCACAGCTGAATGGTTCACTTGGCTCCATCTTGACCCACTAACTTTTAAATAAAAGGTTGGGTGGATAAGGGAGCATAACAGAAATTAAAATATTACACTAAAAAGTCTGACATTCCGCTTGTCAATAACCAATATAAAAGGTAGTCATGACAAATTTTGTACAGCTATATGCAATCTTTCACTAAAATAAACATTTTAGAGAAAATAATCATGTTCTCGATGTTTCATCTTAAGTACTGCAGTTATTTTCTCTCTGTTGCTGAACTTTAGTCCCTTTTTTGGTGCTAATCTTCTGCTAACATTTTGAATCCAATTTTAAAGCAATCTATGCTTTCTTCATATTTTTCTTAAGTTTACAGAGTAACGGTGAAAAATAGAACTATCACTACTCAATAACGTCCATTTATTTTTTTTTTACATTTTCCATTCGCTTTATAGTGAATAGAATCTTACCAGTGCATGCCCTGTAATAACTATCCATTTGAAAACCGACAGGGATACCAAATACTCCTCAGCATTAAAACTATAGCTGCTGTAACTTCTCAAACGTGGCTTTTTTATGTACTACATACAAGTGCTGTTCAATAAAGAATGATCACTTTTTTTTTTTTTTGCAACGTACCTTTACTCATCCTCATAATTTTGATGGTCCTCAAAATAGTCTCCCCTGAATGCGATGCACTTGTCCCGGCGTTTCTGCCAGTCTTCAAAGACATGTTGGAAACAATTTTTTGAGAGATCCTTCAAAATCGCCTCCGCAGTCTTCACCACTGCTTCTGATGGTGGATAATGCCTCCCACGAAAGCGTTTCTTCAAGTTAGGGAATAGAAAAAGGTCACATGGGGACTAAACCCGGACTATGTGGAGGGTGAGGGATGTAATTCACGTTGATTTTTGCAAGATATTCAGCAACATTGGCAATAAGCAGCCGCACATTATCGTGGTGCAGCATCCAGCCTGCTTCATGGAAATGTGGTCTTTTGCACGTGATATGGACTTGCAATGTTTTCAGGACATCCCTGTAGTATTGTCCAGTTACTGATGTGTGTGCAGGTACAACATGCTGATAAACCATTCCATGAATATCAAAGAATGAGATGACCATATCTTTCCCAGCAGAAGCAACCACTTTTGCTTTTTTGGGGGTTGGTGATGGAGATTTCCACACTGAGCTTTGCTGTTTGCTCTCAGGATCAAAATGATGTAGCCAAGTTTCATCAGCAGTGATTACGTTTGATAGAAACTCTGGATCGTCCTCTAACATCAACTTTAATTGCATGCTACCTCCATTGCAGCAGTAGGCGATACTGAACATGTCTGAACTTGCTTGGTTCTCACAGGCGGGAACCAGGAGTACCAACAATGAAACTACTGCGGCGTGTTTGATTCACATTAAGCTTACAGAATATAGTAAGATTGAATTTTGGTGCGAAAAATTATGACCGCAAAATAATTATGATCATTCTTTATTAAACAGCCCTCATATATATTCGAATATTACATGAAAAGTATATGTTTAGCATTAAAACTTTACATATAATGTAGAGATTTTTTTGGGGGTGCAGTATATATATGAAAAAAAAAAAATTACCTTTAAGGCTACACCCTTCTTAAGATCCATCCATCTCTATACAAATATGATAATTTGTAATCTAAAAATAACGTTTACATACATCTGTTTACATACAGAAAATAAAACAAAATCTTTCAAATATTCACCATCTAGAATGCAAAAATCAGCTTTCCAAATGTAAACAAGCTGTCATTGTCACAATTACTGTGGTATTACACTTGTTAAAGAAAATGAGTACTACATAGCTTTGTTACAGCAATTCAAGGTGCTATGAAAGTAAAAAATTCACACTTTTTACAGAAGAAAGTTCTTTTCTGACAAGAGAATGCACTAAGCGCACTTCATTTGTGTTCACAGAGTGCAGAACCTTGTGGTTTGAACTGCTGCCATATGTATGCACCATATTCACCAAATTTAGCTTCCATGGACATTTTCACTTCCCAAATCTGAAGAAATGCCTCTTGAGCACAGATTTACCTCAGATGTAACGGACACAAACCACACATTCTTTTTTTAAAACAAAAAAATTGGACAAACTGTTTTATACTAAACGTAATAAATCCACTTAAAGAGTGAAGATTGAAAGAAAAAAAGTTGGTTTAAAAATCTTGTCCCTTTTATTCCTTTAGAATTGAGAATTTTCTGAACACCCCTTTTAGGATTACACAAATATATTAAAGCACCAGAGACAATTAAATAACTGCAGCAGTTAAGATTATCATTGAAAGACAAGCATGAGGTAGAAACTTTGTCATATTTGTTATTTATTGCAGACCAACCATTTCATTAAGACTGGCCCCTTTTTTCTCTCACTGTTAAACAGAGTTTATTTTAAAAGTGAAACACAAAAGCTGAGAAAAAAATAGCACAGTAAGTGCAAAATGTATATACCCAATAGTAATTTCTACTGTGCTAAGTAATTGTGATGCTACTGTCAACAGTGTGTTTAAAGACAATTTGATGATGCAATTTTTAACTCTTGGTTTACCAATATTTTAGGTCAGCATTCTTCCTTGCAAATAATTTCTGATTTGCTGTATAGTTGAGTAAGAGTACCTTTTGTGACCTATCTTATATCTGATGCAGTTTGAAAATGAACTGAAAACACACCGAAACATGTTCTAAATGGAGCTATCTAGTATTCAATACAACTGAGCAATCATTCATTGAACAGAACTCAATTTCGGCAATATTTTGTTGTTGCTGCTTCAGTTTATTTTTTAGTTCTGGCAATTTCCAACCCCCCCCCCCCTCATGTTCAATACACACCAAAATTTCATATTCTGTATTTTATAGGCCTTTGATGTAGCCACCATCATTGCATGTGTGTTTTCAGCAACACAGAAGCTGTTGAATGCCAGCAGTGCCTAATCCATTAGTGCAAATAGAACAATCAGTTACCTCTTATATGCCTTCAAATGATCACAATTGAATCCTATGAATTGGTTTGGATTAGATTGAAGTCTTAAGACAAATTAAAAAATGTGGCAGGTAGTAGAGCACTTCACAGTCCAAGCTATCTCCCCATCACAGCAACAAGATAGTCATTGATGTGGTAAACAGCTATTTTGAGGACCATGATAAATTGCACTATAGAGTTGGTTTAATTAAATTATAACAGCGATATGACAAGTGTGTTAGCCTTTCTGAAGATTATTTTGAGATATAAAGGGGAAGGGGAATCAATTTTTTTTTTTATTGGGACTTATCAACCGACACTTGTACTGGCAGTTTCAACAATGTCCAAGCTCCCAGCATTTGCTTCATGTTTTGTAATGGAAGATTTACATTATTTACTTTATCATGTAAGTACTGAGTATAGTATACTCAGCTGAGTATAGAGAAAATTGGAAACATTTGGACAACATGACAAAAGATAGGGTACACAAAGCAGCATATAACTATAGACTCAATGGATGAAAGAACCCAAGACAACCAAGGAGAAGATGGACTGAACAGACTTTGGAGTCAAAAAAGGTTAGAATTCCCTACAGTGTAAAGAAAACACAAAAGTATTAACATTTACATGCACAAATTAAGATGTTTGTTACTATAAGTTCACTTTCCATATTATTGAGACATGTTTCAGAGACTGTTGCCTTTGTCAGCTTAGCTTCACAGCCATTCTGCCTCCTGTGTTTTGACATTTTGGCTGGATGTGCTACATAAGATCCTTTTCATATGGAATATCAAAGTTTCATAAATTTGGCATATTTTTGTGTATGAATTGTTTCCCAAATGGAGAATTCTGTAGACTTTTAAGAGCTTTAGAAGTGTAGGTTTCTCTTTCAGATGAAATCCTGTGAACCAAAAATGTTCCGCAACTGCTGATTTATCGATTTGTTTTTATTTCACCTTTCTCACATGTTCTTTCCATCTTGCACCTATGTTCCTCTTTGTTTCATTATCTATACTTTTGCAATCTTCAAATCCAATTTTGCAAATATCAGAAGTTTTTAACACCGAATTATATGGTTAAAAACCATGTTTGACACCTTTGTGTTTTAATGTTTGCTTAGATTTTGCAGTATCATTCAGTGTCAGTATCATTGACATATCTTTACTACCACTTTTCTTTCTTCAGTGTATGCCACTAGGACATGTTTTTTTTATTTACGTTTTCATTACGGCACCTCAATATACAAATTTAAGTGACTTGACAGTAGCTGATATTGATGGAATTTTTAAGTTTTATAATCCAACTATGCTTAAATTAGCCCAAGATTCATTAAGCTTAAAACTTCCTTTCCTGACATTTGTCTTTTCAAGATCAAGATAAATCTTTATTCCAACAGCAGGGCACTGGGGTAGTGCAGTGGTTTCGTTCGTGAGTTTGATTCCAGGCTCTGGGGGTGGCGATTTTAAGTCGGCCCTATCTGCGCCTTCACCTCTGACTAGCTCATGTAGAGCGTCCGCTATGCCCAATGTGGTTTGGAGTCCACGGTATAAACTGTAGGTCCTCTGGCCTCACCGTCATCTTCGCTATCACCCTATCATTGGAGGTAATGGACACCGCCCTCTGGATGCCTCCACCTGAGAAATGGGTCTGGTCATCACATGGTGGGACGAGGTTACCCTGAAGGTCATAGTTGCCATATGGGGAGTGTTGATATACATACATTATTCCATAGCTCCATCAACATTTTAAACTGAACCTCTTGAAAATGCAAGGTACACATGCTACCCTATACCATGGAGGTGAGTTCTGATGGAATCAACTTCCAATGGGTGAGACACTATTATAAATATCCTGTACGGCTAGTAACCAGACTTTCCTTAAATGCTTTTCATAGTTCCAGTGCATTAAAACTGAACATCTTTACTATCCTAATTATTAATTTACAAATGTGTTAAGCATGCTATATTATGCAATTTTTAATTGATAATTTTCAATAGAATGCCATCCAAGTTAAGTTGTTGGTCTAGTAATCCAAAGTTTCGAATTCAAGTATTGGAAGCATGGCATATATAATGATGCAAAGTACAGTTTCCCACAGCAAAGGAAGTCCAGGAGAGTGAGCTGTAAGAGGGGAAATTGCAGTTCCAAAACACTGCCTGGTAATTGTTTATGACACTAGGATCAATTCCATTACAGCCCACTCAAAAACATTGCAATCTATTATAAACATTATTTTAGTTTTGTTATTAATCCTGTTGGCAACATGGAACCTATCAGGTTACAAAACATGGCAGAATATTGCAGTTTTCTCTTCCATTAAAGTTCTTAATGGTTTGCCACACAGTAAAAGCAGAAACAAAGGACAGTAATTGCAAATATAGCTTATTGATAAAAATGCATAAAATATGTCAATAACTAAGTTATGAAAACTATTTAACTATGCAATTTTTGGAAAACTAGATATTTATGTGAAATGTAAAATTCATTTATAAAAAAAAAAACTATTTGTAGTCGGTTTATTGATACTTTGTCACTTACATTTTTATGTTACCAAGGGACTAGTTTCAGAAGCCATCGCTTCCATCCTCAATCTAAAATGTATTATTTGTAATAGTGACTTTATGTTCAACAATTCTAAGTTTCACGTCTGTAACTGCAAACTGAAAAAATATTATCTACCTAATAATCCACTCCCTAGTAATGACAGACATCAAAGGTAGTCTGAAGAAACAGCTGTCTAATGCAAGCAAACGCTCATGGCAGGATTGAAGTTCTGCTCTATGCATATGTACACCACATGCAATCCACATCAGTATAATCAAGGGGATCAAAGGGACCATTTTCTTCCATGAAGCACTTGGAGATTTTTCTCTGATCTGGTTTTGAACCTAGATTCCTTTGAATGCATGACAAATGTCTTCTAGTGTTGGCAGCCGATTATGGCATGGTGAGGAAATAAACAGAAAATACTAAAGCAACCAATGTGTCTTTTAGCCTATTTTGGGAGGGTTTGCTTGCCACACTACAAAATTTGTTTACCAATGTTTATGTTCAGTCCCATCATTTGAGAAGGAAAGTTTACCTAGAGTACACTTTACCCTTCTACTACTCATCATAATGCCTCATTTTACCAAGAACGTATTGGTTTAATTGAAGAAACCAAAAACTAATTTTGATTACAGTTTCTAGCAATGTGAAAGTACTATTACTCATAGAAACTGAATTTATATACGTAAAGTTTTAAAAGGCATGTGAGCTGAACCAATGCTTGCACACAGTGGCTGCCCTATTACCAAATAATGTGCCAGAGAATTGAAGACAGAGAGGGGGAACGATTAAAGTTAAAATTTGTCATCTGACAAATTGACATAAGGTAAACTTACGCACCAAAGGATAATTATGATAACATTATACATTGTAATATTCAATATTAACATGCTTATTTACTGAAAATAAAAATGACTTATGGGGAGTTGCTAGCTTAAATAAAGCTTCACCAATTTCTGTGCTACAAATTTTGCCCTGTTTCACAATATACGACACAGTATGCACACTCGCATTGCACGCTCTGGTTGTGAAAAGTTGATCTGGTCATGCACTTTCTCAGATGACAATTCCTTAAAAAACTGTACATTTTAAAAATAATATTTTCTGGGCTGGAAGCAGAGTACTTCAACCTTAGTACCTGCACCATTGGTAGGAGGTTTTCAAAGTGACAACATTTCACAAAACACAATGTAAACATGTGAATTTTCTGCTTATTGTCACAGATACGCAAAGCACCTTGCATTCAATTTGCGCTATGCACTGGTCTTGAACCGAACTTCAAAGCATATGCATTCCTGGACTGCAATGATCTGTGGTCAGTTAATTTATGAAATATTAAATATATGCAGTTCCTAAAGATACTTTGTAATGTCTTACACAGTACTGTGTAATGAAAAGGAATAACACACAGGTAAGATTGGAAGCAGTCAGTTTTCATTGATTTTGAAAAAGCATACAATTCAGTATGGAGGCAAACTTCTTGAGAAACTTTCAAAACTAGGCATTCAAGATAACATGTTAAATTGGATCACTCAGTTTCTCTCTCAACGTCTCTGTGCCACAAAATACAATTACAGTACATCCAAATTACGACAAATAAAAATGGGTCTACCACAAGGTGCAGTACTGAGTACAACCTTGTTCAACATCTACATCAATGATCTTCCCGCGGCTGTATCAAACACAGAAATAAAGACAGCACTTTTTGCAGATGACATGATCATGTGGACATCTTCCCCACAAATAGAGAAATCCAAAACTTCAATGGAAAAGGCTCTGATACTATTGGAAAAGTGGACTGACAACAATTTGATGAAAATAAGTACTGATAAAACAACATTCCAAATATTTAGCTTAAAAAAGAAAATCCCTAAACTAGATTTGCAGTTCAATAAAACAAACCTCACACAAACATATGAAACAAAATATTTAGGAACAATTTTTGATTCAAAATTATCTTGGAGACATATTGAAGCAGTAATAAACAAATCAACCAAAAAATTTTCAATTTTGAAAAGGTTAGCTGGAGTCAAGTGGGGCAGTAATCGGGAGACACTGAACACCACATACAAAACATTCATCAAGCCAATACTTCTTTATAATGCAGAGGTAATAATTACAGCAAACAGTTCTAACATAAATCACCTAGAAGTATGTCAAAATCAGGCTCTGCGACTAATAACCGGTGCAGCAAAATCAACTCCAATCACGGCAATGCAAGCCTTAACTCGAAACTACCCAATACATCTAACTTTAGAGCAGCAGGCACTAATACAACATGAAAAAATGTTGCAGTTAAAAACAACAAAATGGGAGAAACCAATCAAAATGAAAACACAAACAAGTTTCCTACACAAAGTTATTGAATTAAAAACAGATCTGAATCTTCCTAACTCTAAAGAAAACATTTTAATCAAAGAAAACCCACTGACTTGTGAACCAATTAATATTCAATTAGATTTAGAACAAATAGTTACAAAATCTGAAACTTCCAAACTTGTACTAAAAGTACTAGCATTAGAAACTGTGAACAATAGACACCCACCTGAAGAATGGTTACATATCTACACAGATGGATCTAACTTGGACAACAACTCAGGAGCAGGAATTAAGTGTGCACTGTTCTCATTCTATCAACCAGCAGGATACCACACAACAAATTTTGATGCATTAGTAACGGCTATTCATATTTCATTCCAACACCTTCTATACAGAATAGATAAATTCAAAAATGCTGTCATACTTTCTGATTCTAAAGCAGCATTATGTGCAATAAGTTCATATAAAATGAGGTCAATCCAAATTAAAGAATGTGACAAAATGATCCAACAACTTCAAAAACTACAGAAAAGAATTATATTACAGTGGATACCTGCACATTGTGGAATTGCTGGAAATGAATCAGCTGATTTCCTTGCCAAAAAGGTGCAAATTTAGTTCAGAACAAAAGTAAAAACTTACCCTTTACATCCATAAAAAGATTAATCAAAAGCAAATATAAAAACAAACAAAACCAATCAATATCTAACAAAGCAAAGATAAAAAAATGGAACATTTTAATTAAAAATCCAGAAATTATTCCAGAAATCCCACGTAAAGCTGCAGTAGCAAATTTTAGATTACTTACGGAACATGATTATTTGGTCAAACACTTACACAGAATAGGAATTTATACAAGTCCAAATTGTCCTCTGTGCAACAAAGAGGAAATGAATGAACATCTTTTAACCTGGGAAGGCCTACCTGCCAGAACCACTACACAGAAATATTGGAGAGCAAGAGAGCTAATGGCTTCATTGCCAAAGCCTAGTATTTGAAAACAACAACAGATTGGAAGCTGAAGCATATCTTAAGCATAAACACAGGAGTCAAGTGCTTATCCTCGAAGTAATAACTCAAGAACCCAATGTCACTGAAAAATGGCCTTTGTACAGGCTGCCTCAAATATTCTTGCCACATATACCAAGGTTATTACATAATGAATTTCCAGTAGTCCAGTAGTAATTTTGGGTGCACGAAAAGGAGAAAAATCTGCTGCTCACCTTGTACAGTGCATTCTGAATTAGGCAATGCTGCACACCTATGATGGGACAGTCACTCTAGGCAAGCCCTCCCTAGCTCTGCCTCATATGACTTCTAATACCATACACCTTATAGTGGATGAGAACTTTATAAAGAGATTTAACTGTATTGGAACACCACAGTGAAGCGAAAAATTATTAATTTTTAGATGAGTCGTATTTATTACACATCTGCTTTACTTTCGTACCTATTTTGAGGACATGTTTCGCAAATCATCGTTTGCATCTACGGCTCTTATGCGACTAAAGCTTGATCCAGCGGTGTGGGTAATTCTGGGGTTGCTGCTGCCATCTGTTGATTTAGTGATGAACTTAAATGTGGGATTCTCTTCTGGCGGGATTTCAAAGTTCATAAGTTGGTTTTTATGTTTTTCTATGTTAATACATTAAAAACCTACTTCACAGTAATAATACTGATAAGATAAAACCAGAGGAAAAGTCAGGCATTTACAAGATTAAGTGTAAAGACTGTGAAAAAATTTACATAGGGAGGACAAAAAGAAACATAGGCACTAGAAAGAAAGAACACTTCAGGCACTTAAGATACAAAAATATTGATAAGTCCGCAATAGCAGCTCATTTCTGGTCTGAAAATCATGAAATTGAAGATAGCACAGAATTACTAAAATACGTACAAAAACATAGTGAACTCGTCATATGGGAGAGGATATACATAGAAAAACATAAAAACCAACTTATGAACTTTGAAATCCCGCCAGAAGAGAATCCCACATTTAAGTTCATCACTAAATCAACAGATGGCAGCAGCAACCCCAGAATTACCCACACCACTGGATCAAGCTTTAGTCGCATAAGAGCCGTAGATGCAAACGATGATTTGCAAAACATGTCCTCAAAATAGGTACGAAAGTGAAGCAGATGTGTAATAAATACGACTCATCTAAAAATTAATACTTTATAAAGAGTTTTAGCGCAAATAATGCAAAAATATCAGCTATTTCAAATTCAATAACATTCATACAGAGATTAAAAAAATTTGCATTTTTGAGTTTGATTTGTCTTCTTTCTTGCTCTGTTTTGTAGCTGCATGCATTTTTCTGTTGCAGGATGACCTTCCTAGTATGCTTAACGCTCAATATGTAACAAAGCTTCCGAAGCATCTAGATATAGAGCACTGCATAATATGGCTTATCTAGGTTCAAGAAAATCAACCAGAATGCAACCCTGTGCATTCCAGGAAATGCTAACCATAATCTTCCCAGCAGATGGCACTGTCTTTGCTATCTTCAATGAAAAATCAAAATGGTGCCATTCCATATTCTTAAATTTAGTTGTTAAGCTTCTAATGATGGAACCAGCTTTCATCTGTCACAATACTCGTCAACAAATCATCACTATTTTGAAATCTCTCAAGTTCGTGGTCTTTGGTCAACAAACATGGTACTCAATGGACACAGACTTTTTGCCCATCAACTGTTTCCCTGTTTCCATGGAGGCAGTGCATGGGTGACCACTACAAGGCTTATCTTGGATAGGATACTCGTTTTCCCAATGCTTCACTCATCTCTTAACACTGATAGCACCCATGTAGACATTTCCATAGACACAAAGTTTGGGGTGAATTTCAGCAGCAGATTTTTCCTCTATAACAAGGAATTCAATTACAGCACGGTGTCTAAATGAAACATTAATGTCTGCCATTTTGATAATACTACCTGTGATCACAGATAGAGGCTAATGACATCACAATGTAGCAACATATGATGTAAAGTCTGCAGATTACGATCCAGCAGTTCTTTGTTATATTGTAGGATTCTGAATTTTAACAATGGGTTGCTCATGACTTTCGCTATGACCCTTGTATATTTTTAATGCAATTTCAGAAAGGAAAGTGGCAAACATTTTTTTTTCTTGATAGATTTAATTCCTGACCCACTGTGCAGCATATCAATAGATATGTTTGATAAATAGTTCACAATTTGTGACTGGTACCAGAACATCCTGGGATTGAGACATTTAAAGGGAGGACAATTGCTTTTTGCTTTTCCTACACGTGGAACTTGCACAAAATCCTACCAACCGTATTGAACTTTCTCAATGAGTCTTCAAATGTATCACAGTGAGTGTGAGGGATAGCCTAGCTTTAGACAAATTAGTACTGAAGCTAGCTATGGAAATCCAATCTGCATAGTGGCATTCCTTTGTGATACTGGCATATTGGTAAAAGAATAAAGGTACCAGATCTCAAGAGTAAAACATTCTCCATAATCCAGAGCTTCTGATTGAACTTTGCATCTAAACAATGTGAACAGTCTGATAATAAGGCTGAGTATTTCTTGACAGTTAATCCAGAAAAGTGCAGAGGTACAATCACCATCATGTCAAGACCTACCAAAGAGATACACACAAGAATGGTGGCCATACAAGAATTCATATGCATCCAAAATATTGGCATTTAAAGAAGCACACAAGGGAATATAAGGTCATACACCTATTCTTTCATGTCCTCTCTTGATCCTCTTGGGTAGATTGATATCCAACTTGAGGAACAGGGTGCATATGGGTAGCCTTCAACAAGTTCAGGGTGCAACATTTCTCTACATGGTTTGAATGACTAAGTATGCTGGCCTGCATATCTTATTCACTTTTTACAAGTGCTCTCTAACAAAATAGAACCATTTCTCTGTTGTGTGCAGGACTTAACTCATGTCAAATGCTATTGCATATATGCCATTTGAAGAATTAATGAGTTCACCTTCATAAAAGATTCTCTTTTGTATATAACAACCACTTGACAGTATTACTTCTTTCATAAACTGGAGTAAGACAATGCTGTAGCAGAAAAAATCCTCTGTTGCAACCATCTCAACCTAGAACTCTGTAAATCCATGGGTTACCTCAATTTGGATGATTGGTTTTTCTGTACCAATCAGGGCTATTCTGTAGCTTCCTATTACAAATATTATCTTGGCCCAATACTTCCAGTGTAAACTGCATCTTGAGGCGCAAGCGTGCCAACATTTTACTCATCCTATGATGCAACTTCCTCAGGGCTGAATGCATCTTGTCCATCTATCTTCTGCCTCAAGATGCAGTCTACACCGGAAGTATTGGACCATCATAATCTTTAACGCTGCGAAAGCTTTGCATAAATATATTAAGAACATTGTTGCCGTTACTGCACACAAGCAGCACTAAAATTGTAACCAGTTTCAGCCATTTCTAGTAGAACTGCTAATGCTAACAGTCTTCGTTATCATTAACCATAATTTTTTTCCTCTTAGCAGGATGTTGTGATAATGTTACAGAAGTCCAAACAGTGCATAGCAACAGATTAGCAGCTTCAACAAATTGTTAAATTTGAACCAGATGTTACATGGTAAGAGCGGATGTCAAATCTAAGTCATATGATAGAAACTCTAAAAAGCAGGTGCGGATAACGGGCGCAGGCACCAGAGATTTCTGAAACTCAGAAATCTCAAGATCTACATGGGAGGTCGAATGGAGCCAAGGCTTCAAATATGAGAGATGGATCTATTCAGATCAGGAGATAGCAGCTCATGCAATGGCTCCTCTGCTGAGATTTCAGTTGAATACAGAATACAAATGCAGCCCTACATGATCACCCAGGTGATGTCATCTCTTTGTCACTAGTGTGTGGGTATGTCTTCAACTGTGCACACCAGAGGTTGAAACAAAACAGAAAGGTTAAGCAAATGAAGATGTACATAAGAACATTTGCCATGAGAATAAAAATTCTGATGAGAGGTCACACATAATGACAAGTGCAGTGAACGATTAGAGAAAAAAAATTTGAACAGTACAAGAATGAACTGGAATGAAATGATATAGGACTGTACTATTTAAAGTGACAGTTTACTTAATTTGAAAAGTTAAATTGGAATTAACACTGAAGTAATGTAATAATTAAAACTAATACTATGAGTTGACTGAGACACTATGCTTCACATACCACAAATTTTCTTTCAACGTGTTTCGCCTCCACTTAAGGGCATTATCAAGAAGTTGTCAAATTGGCTAGAACATGATCAGTTGGAAACCAAGGTTCTAGCCAGTTGACAATTTCTTGATAATGCCTTCAAGTGGAGGCGAAACACATTGAAAGAAAATGTGTGTTATGTGTAGTATAGTCTCTCAGTCAACCCGAGAAGAATTTTGACAGTTTAGTAATTCACAGCTTAACTTTACTATGCTACATACCATATTTAGAAATAATTTATGGTATGCATACAACAGTTTGTGCTTAATATCTTTAAACATTCTCAGAGGTGCATTAAAAAAGGTTTGTTTTAAAAAGATTTTGAGGAGCAATATATGTCCAGAATAGTAGAATTAAAGAGACAGAGAGGGAAAGAGAATCTGGGAAGACAGAGAAAAGATTCCAAATAATGATATACAGTTCAACAAGTACTTGTGTAGAAATGAAGATGCCAATTTTTAACACAAATTTATTCCTCAACATGACCCCTTTTAGGGATATAAACTATTCCCAACATTCCTGCAATTTTTTAGCTCATCCATAAAACAGGAATTTTTAAGCTCTGCAAAATACTCATCTGATCTCAATTTTTTACTTGTTTGAAAAAAAAAAAAAAAGGGAATAAAATCACAGGAAGAGATGATACGCACATATGGAAGCTGCAGCAACAATTCCTAATACAATTTATGCAGTGCAGCGGCAGAAACACCAGATAAATATGTTGGTATGTTTTCTGATAAAGCAACACTTTCTTCTTTGCTACCCTGTTGTCCAATGTGAGCAAACACAGCATCCATCAAGTCAAAATATTTTTTGTCACTAAATTATCAAATAGTCGTGTCACTTTGCGCATTTCTGTTCAATGATCAATGAGAATCATATCAGACTTTTGCAATGAGTTTCTCTGTACATCTGTCAGGTGTCCTGGACACTTAACTAAACCAGAACGTTCAGCCATATTTAAAGTGGTTGAAAGAGTGATAGACATGATATTAAAGCGATTTGACAATATCTTTCCGAATTATATGAATCTAGTCAATAAATCAATAGTTTTATTTTAACAAATTTTTGCGATAAGAACAAAATGAAGCAAAATTCCAGCGATCATAAGTATAAAATTTAGTTTTCACTTTATCTTAAATTTATTCCTGTGAACTATTAAACATTACAGTCAATAATAAAATAAAATTGTCAGTTAAACAAATAGTGAAATGATGGTTAAGGACAGTTTTCTGCTGCATTGCTCTGAGTTGCAATTGTCAACATCCACCTCTAACGGGAGGACAGTTTCGAAACCGACCCTTCTGTTCCCCACCCCCTAGGTCTTTCATTATTTACTTTTAAATATCACTGAGTTCGAGAGGAATAGGAGGAGCAACCGGAGTAACGATTACGTCATCCAATACATCACAACACAAGAAAGGAGGCGGGAAGCAGACGTCATCCAGCATGTCACCAAGCAAACATTCGGCCGGAAAAACAGCTGAGTGAGGACGTGAGATGTGATGCATTTGCATCAACAGCAGGCTTAGACATGTGGAGAGAAACGGGTCTCAGCATTGTATCTATGGATGGAGGCAGTATTATGCAAGTACTGGACCATGAAGAGGAGAGAAAAAAGATAGAAAGGATAACTAGGAGTAAGGCCAAAGTGCAGCAATTCAGGTTTGAGAGAAAGGGATCTGTATAGGGCAAGGTTTTGCAGGTTATATTGTGGAATGTTGAAGGCTGGTTGGGCAAGGTGAAAAGTGGAGAAAGTTCTCAAATTCTAAATCTGGCTGATGTGATAGGTGTGGTGGAAACTTGGTTAAGGGATAATGTGGATTTGAGAGATGTTGATTTTTATTGGAAATGTGGCACTAAACAGTTAATGAGTGTAAAAACTAGGAAAAATTTAATTGAAATTGGGAACTTTTTGGGCAAAGTAAGAGCCAATTGGTTGAGGAAGATAAGTAAATATGACGAGTGAGTGAACGAAAATGAAGATGAAGTTATTTTAGATAAGATGCCAATAAGGGCCCATTAGCTCGACAACCTCAGAGTTTGAGTCTATTGGGCCCAAGGGTAACCAGCAACTCAGTGTAGTAATAAGTATGTAAATGTATAATAATTTGTAGTTGAAATGGAAATAGGAAAGTTTGCTAATGAGGATATATATGTGTCGGAAAGTAACATTTTGATGTGCAAGTTTTGTGATGTTCGAATAGAATGGAAAAAAAAGACACTGTATCAAAACATTGTTTTAAAAATAAGGAACATTTGAAACCTAAATCAAACAATTAGCTGTGAAATGCCAGGCATCCATAGATGTTTCAATAGATAGGCAGAACAAGCCTAAAACTTGGGGGGGGGGGGGGGGGAACTAAATTTGTAATGGACACTATAGCAATGCTACTGAAAGCCAACATTCCAATGGAAAAGAGAGGATCCTGCAGTACGTCAGTGGCTTCAAAAATACGTCCCAGTTAAGAGCAAAATACTATTATACCATTATGCATCTATGTAGGTAAGAGCGTAGGACCATTTATAGATGTTTGCTTGTGTCAGACTGTTAAGACTCCACTTTAAATTTATTTTCTTATTTTTGCTTTATTACTAGGATTGGGTGACTTTCCTAGAGTCAACCAACTAAGAGAGTATGTCCCTTGTTGCATAGAAGAAATCCAAACAATCTTTGGAAGAAAAACAAGATTTGGCATTAATGAAACTGAATCGGCAGGCCGCTGTGTGTTCGTAAATCAAAACTCAAGTCGCAGTATTCAACAGGAGATTTTCTTGTTAGATTGTGTTTTTTTTTTTTATTCCGTAAACAGCAAGATGTGTTCTCAAGCAAACCTGAGTACTTTGCATGCATTTGAAATTGATCATAAAAATGTGAAATATGTCACTGATTCTGCTGCATATATGACAAACTGTTGATCATAAAAATGTGAAATATGTCACTGATTCTGCTGCATATATGACAAACTGTTGTAAATTATTGCAGGGAATTATGGAAGAACATTTGATTCACATCACTTGCTGGGCCCATAAATTTAGTTTGTTTGGTGAAGTCTCGCAAAAGAATTTGGGAAAACTTAATACCATTGTCTCAATGACGAAGAACTGTTTCCACATATCCAGGAAAATCAAACACGAGCATCGTTCATATTTAGATGAAAATTATTTAGATAAGGCGATTCCTTTGTATCCTGAGCCTGTGTTGTCTAGATGGGGAAGTTGGTTCAAAGCAGCTAAATATGCACACATGCATTTAGACATTGAGTATTTTTATAATAAGTTAGCAAAGAAAGTCTGCTCCCATAGGACATACGTTGAAAGAAATGGGAAATCTAAGATTTTCTGAATTAGTAAAATCAGAGCAGCATTCGTTTTTGAGAACTGTGAGTTTGTTGGTGAGTTAGTGTTGCAGTTAGAAGTGAGTAAACAGCCGTACTCACATCTGCTGGTTTGGAAGATCAATGAATTGAAGAGCAGGATGAAAGTCATAGCTTCTACTCACACTGGGGAATTAGTTAAAAATTGAAGAGTTTGATGAGTTACTTCAAAACGATACCAAACAGCTTCTAAGAAATGTATGTTACATTAAATTATAGATGAGTCGTACTTTTTTTTTTTTATGTGTAAAATTACGACTCGTCTATAATATGTTTCGCTTCACTGTGGTGTTCCAATAAAGTAAAATTTTGGTAGGTTACATTGTTTTACAGAAAACTGTAAAACACACTTTGCCAAACAATGAATAGTTTACTTTTGCCTCTGAATGATTTATTTCATCCAAGTAATGTTATGCAAATAACCACTTCAAACATTTCAGCTGTTAGTTATAAAGTTCAGCAACTACTTAAAGAATGTGACATTATTGCAGGGTATTTAGCTTTAAAGGAGTTAAGTATAAAGCAGTTTAATGAGAATGATAGTAAGCAATTTGATATTATAGTCATTGCTAGCCCTGAAATCAATGCATTGAGGCTTTTCAAATGCAGTATTAAAATCTATTTGGATTCCTTGTTCATCAGTTGACTCATGGAAATTTTTCTCCAAGTATTGTTAATGATCAGAGGTGATTGATGAAAGAATGTGCTATGTTATCTTTCATAAAGTAAATAAGCAGGTATGGCGTAAAGTGAATAAGGTATAAATAACAAGTAAAATTTAAATTAAAGTAATACTTTCCTAAGTTGTACTTGTAATTTATAGTACATAAATATAGTACATAGTTCATATTCATCTTCCATTGAATAGCTTTGACCATATTTAATAATTTTAATGAAAAACAAATATCGCAAGATTAAAGCGATAATGCCAGCCATATAGTGCGAAAAAACACGAAAATTGAAACAATTCACGAAATTATAAAACCAATAATGCAAAGAAAGATTGCCTCTACCAATATCCAATTACTTTCATAGATGACAAAAGGTCCCCATAAACAGCATCCATATTTGCTTTTATTTCCTCAAGCTTTCCTGTCCAAAAGTAAAAAGCGAATCAATGAATAATATCGCACTAAAAAACATGAACAAATTGAAATGCCTGCTAAATCTAAACTAATCTATGAATCAGTACCAAATACATTTCATCACAATGACAGTGTACATAGGTAATGCTTTAGCAACACCATCTATTTTGAAACTCAGGTAGTTAACGAACTACCCACATGCAAAAGATGTCCCAGACAAAAAGCTTGCTCTGCATATCAGAGCTAAAGTAGAAAAATTGTTATGAACCAAGAATAGAAAACATTCTTACTCTTTAACTGCCATCTTGAATTTATGTAAATAAAGGTTATGAAAAGTTTAATTCAGTGTATTTATTTTTTACAATATATTCTGAAAGATTTAATATTTACAAGACATTATCACTGAGAAAATTAACGACTTTTCTTTTCTCTTTATTTTACTAACCCAAAATTCCTTTCTTGTTTTTTGCTGGTATTGTACTTTTTCTTTTCCTGTTCATTAAACTTCTGTCCCAACTATATGAGTTAAAAGATTTTCTTGTCTGAGAATCACTGATCCCTCTTCTGACAAATTCCTCTGGAAATTCAAAATGAATCATATCACATTATGCAGTAATTCATTCTACAATTTTTAACTCATTTTCATAAAAGTTAAATGACCGGCAGTATGTTATAACAATCAGATTTTCGATGTAGATGTTTAAATGAAAATGATTCTCCGTAGTTGTAGCTGACTGTATAAGAAAAAGTATTAACTGTTGCTACTCTTTAAATGAATATTTTGGACTCATTGTTAATGTATAATATACACTTATTAAAATTTATGTAAGCATGGAGGATTCTATAAACCATTTCTTTTTCTTCCTTAACAAAGCATTTGAATGCAATTAGATGGCATCAAAACAAAGGTGATTTCAGATTTTTTATATTTTGCTTACCGAGTTTATATTGTGCTTTAAACACACAATTTGCATCACAATCAGTAACATCAGTAGAATTGTGCAACCTAAACCGAGGTAAGTAAATTTTAGCTTTGGAAGCTGAAAAACTACAAGCTTTATTTGTACCATTATATAATGTGAGGAAAAAATGAACAAGCACACACACTCCACACACACAGTTGCACACAAAGGAGTGGTCTGGGATGTGGCAGTGAAAGATGTGCTGTTCAGAGGGATGCGCACCTTATCTGAAGAGCGTGGCTGCGACGTAACCACCCTTCCACTGTCCGAGCCTGATGCAGGATTCCTCTATGAACAGATAATCAATGATAGGAGAGAGACAGTTCTGTCTCATTAAAAAAAGAAATATACATAAAAACGTAAAATTAAACACAGGAAACACAACTACAAAATAAAATAATAAGAGCAGAAGAAACAAAAGGTTAAGCTGAGAGGAAAACTAATGCTTACTTGACTAAAGCTACTCATGACAAACATGCTGCAACTAATCCAAGCTGCTATGATCACTTTTTTTTTTGCCTCAGTATTATCATTTGCAAATTTAAAAATTTGTTAAAATAAACATTAGGCTTCAAATTTGAAATCTTCACATTTTAATTCACCAGTACTGGGTTGTGATAGAATGCTTTTCTTTCTCTTGCCAAAGCTTTCAAACAAAAATAATCTGCATCTTATTTTTCACTTTCTTTAAATTTTATCTCAAAATATATTACTAATCTGCAGATTCAATGAATGTTTTTCACTTAGGAAAAAAAAAATCACATTAAAAGTTTACCTCGCTCTTATTAACATATGGTGCAAAAACTAGCAACAAATACATTCCAGTTAAATTAGTCTGAGATGTTTCACATAATGCAGTAATTATAGATAAATGTTTAAGCAATTGCACTCATAATTTAGTTAAAACTTAATTTTATTGCCCTTGCTTGTTTGTCAACTGAATGGACAATGCTAGTAAGCTTTCCAGTACCTTATCCAACTGAATGGAGGAATACTGCATTCAAGTTTTGCAAAAACACACGAGAATGTTCCCTAAGGTTTTAGTGAATGACTGCAGAGTATGAAACAGGATATGCATGGGTAAGGGAACATGAAATAAAAAAGGTGAGGTTAGTCTTCGGGAATATGGATGGGAGGGAGGATAAAATGCAAAATGCAGGGATTATCGAATAACTTAAGAGACCTTAAACCTGAAAGGTGAATATACCAAAATATAAAATGATGCAAAATACACAATAATGCTAATGTCTTAATGACAGAAGAAAGCAGCCTCATTTCTACCATTTAATGCTAGAATAGCCAAATAAACATTAGATATTCTAGTTGAAGAGGTGACAGTGCAGTTACAAATAAGGCTACCACTGGCTATACTTAAAAACAGATCAGTGAAGTAATGAAATATCATTGTAACAATATTTACACTATACTTCAATGTTATATGTAATATAACCTTAGAAGATGTTAAGAGAACTGTTGGTTTTATTGGATGATTGTGACTAGTAAGTGATGGTTTTCCACCTCATAAGTAAAGGCTGGATGTATTTGTTAATCACATATATCTTTTATTGGGATTTCAATATTTATGAGATTTCTTTTAAGAGGGATGTGGCCTGAAGTTTAGTTTCCTTAACCTACTAGATCATATCAGACAGAGAGAATGAATGAAATGGTTGAAATGATACCAAGGTTCCTAGAACTTAGGGTTATTCAACATTATCTTTTCAGAATTAGAGAAATTCCCAGGGGGGAGGGAAAAAACTTATCTGGATAACTCACCCTAAACTAACATTTGAACTCAGGACCTAATGAGTGAGAGGCACACATACTAACCACTCACCGTAGGGGGCCTCATGAAATATTGTGCGCTCTCTTGTGAGTATATCATACTATATACATACAAGAAGATAAATAAATTCAAGGGAAAAAGCATCTACAGGCAAAAGTAAAACTAAAAAATAAATGGTCAAAAATACTGGGTCAATTATCCTTCATGCAGCCAGTTTTGCAGCATACTCCCCACTGAAGAAGGCAGCTGATATGTTGACAGTGCGGGTGGTCAACAAATATGGTATGGTTACTCTTTTAAGTTATTTCTATTGTCCCTCAAAGTATAAACTTGAAAGAAGCGTGGGGACAGTGAAGCACAAATTAGTACAAAAGTGAATCGAGAATATATTGACACATTGCTTCACTCACACTGTTTATTCACAGGACATGTTTCAAGAGCTCTTGCTCCCATCCTCAGCTGATACTCGATTAGTGCAAGTTGTAGTGGTTTCTTCTTTCTCCGTATTGTCAATAGATGGCGAGATGTACTTGTCAAAGATGTCCGGTGGCGGAGTTTCAAAATTCACGACTATGACGATTTTTGTTAATGAAGATTTTTTCCCATACGGAAAGGTCTATGGGGTGATTAACGTATTTTATTAGAGATGTTCCAAATTGATGTCATGTCTAGTATTCAAAAAATGAAAAGCCACTGCTGATTTTTCTGTTTCACCATTTTTAATGTTTCTCATATGTTCTTTAGTTCTGATGTTAATATTTCTTTTTGTTTTTCCTATATAAATTTTAGGGCAAGTTTCACATTTGATCTCATAGATTCCTGGTTTTTCTTTGGTAGTGATTGAATTTTTGGGAGGGCCTTTTAACAAATTTCTGATATTAAACCTCTTTTGAGGTGCAAGAGTTATGTTGTGTTTTGAGAAGATTTTTTGGAATTTGTTATAGGCTGATGGGTGGAAGGTGAATTTTTTAAAAAGTTTTTTCTCTTTTTCTCCTGTAGGTTCTAGGGTGGTGGTTTCTTTTATTTTCTTAGCTTTGTTGAGTCTGTTAACTGTTTTGTCTACTAAATTTGGGTAGAAACCGTTGGATATAGCTACTTTTTTTATGTGTAGGTATTATTCTTGATAATCTTCTCTGTTTAGTGGAAAGTTGATCATCCGAAAGATTAAACTGTTGAAAATGGCATGTTGGTGTTGTTTTGGGTTGAAACTGTTGTTCTTAATGTAATTATCTGTGTGTATCGGTTTCCTGTAAATACCAAAAGTGAGTTTGTTGTTCATTTTTTTGATCTTGATGTCCAAAAACGGGAGCACACCATCCTCTTCTGTTTCCAATGTAAATTTTATAGCTGGATTTTGTATATTCAAAAGTTTAAGACCATCTTGTATGAGTTTTTTTAGGTACTATTGCAAAAATGTCGTCAACATAGCGATACCTGAAGAAATAGAAGAACTTTCACAACTTACAGAAATTTGTATCAATCAAAATTTTTTCAGCTTTAATGGACAGATCTATAAACAAAAAACGGGCCTAGCTATGGGCAACCCATTGTCTCCCTTCTTGGCAGATTTATTCCATGAGTGCTTTTGAAACACATATCACAAAAGCTTTTCCAAATTATTTCAAAGTGTGGTATCGCTATGTTGACGACATTTTTGCAATAGTACCTAAAAAACTCATACAAGATGGTCTTAAACTTTTGAATATACAAAATCCAGCTATAAAATTTACATTGGAAACAGAAGAGGATGGTGTGCTCCCGTTTTTGGACATCAAGATCAAAAAAATGAACAACAAACTCACTTTTGGTATTGTAACGGGAGCGCTGGAACACCCTGTGAACCAGCTGGGAACGGAAGGCAGGGGGAGGACCGCGTTAGCCACACCTCCCCCTCGTTTGTCTTATAGTGGTGACAGGGACGACTGGGGAAAGAAACATAATTGTGCCGTCTGTTTCTGTCCACCTGGTTCCAGAAATTACGTAATCTGGAACATTCTCCTGGTCACTAGAAACCGGCGATATTCCTATATAAAGAAGGTTACAGACAGACGGAGTTGAGTTGTTGGTCAATCAGTTGGTTAGTGTGTGTGAGTGAGGACAGTTCTTGGTGTAAGAAGGCAATGTTAGTCAGTGACGTGTTAATGTACGAGAAGATTGTGCAACGGAAGACTGTACGTAACTGTGAAGGTGTACCGGAGTTTATGTAATCGCGAGTACAAGTGAAGTTGTAACGGACGAACTGGTAAATTGTAATTGTGTGCAGCAAGTAATTTTGTGTAATTGGCAAGTGTTAAACTGTAAGTCGGTGGAAATAAAGAACATTGTTGAGTGGTGTAATTGGACTTTTCATTTCACGAACCCACAAAGTCACACTGGTGTCAGGAAGCGGGAAAACATCACCGAACATTACAACCATGGACGCGGCATTGGAAAAGACTTTGGAGAAAATGATGGAAATGAAGACGGCCAACGACAACCTCACCGCCGAGTTGAAACAAATGAAGACGGCAAATGAAAACCTCGCTGCAAAAATAGAAACGGCTAACAACAACTTGGCCACGACAATGACCTCAAAGATGGCCGAACTGACCACGGAAATGAAGGTGGCGAACGAGGCTCTCGCCGCCAAATTTCAAGAACAGTTGGCCGGCGTGAGGGATGACGTGACGGAGCTGGGCAAGCGGATGGGCCAAGTAGACGACCGCCTTAATGATTTAGAGGAAAAGGCCGACAACATCGCAAAACCCCTCACCCGCCTGACGGAGGAAAACCGGCCTTATGTGTGGACGGAGGACGCCGGAGACGCTTTCCAGCACCCGAAGGGGACCCTGTGCAGTGCTCCAATTTTGGGTTTCCCACAACCGGGTGGCGCCTTCATTGTGGACACCGACGCTAGCGACCATTACATTGGAGGTGTCCTATCGCAGATCCAGGACGGCCATGAGCGCACAAGAGTGGAAGAGAAGGAGCGTGCCGCAGCAGTCCGAGTAGTTGTGGCAGTGCCTGCTGAAGGCTGGGATAGCGCAGGCCTGAGGAGGGAGCAGCTGGCGGACGCAGACTTGGGGCCACTCTTGAGGGAAGTGGACGCAGGGACGAGACCAACCTGGGAGGACATCGCACCGAGGAGCGCCACCTACAAGTCGCACTGGGCAAAATGGGACTCGTTGAAGACCAGAGTGGGCGTGCTGTTCCGGATATGGGAGTCACCCGATGGGAAGGCGCAGAGAGGACAGTTGGTACTTCCCCGGAGCAAGGTCCCGGAAGTCTTGGAGGAAGTGCTCGCCGGTACTTCAGGAGGACACCTGGGAGCGAACCGAATGATTCACAAACTACGGCAGCGCTACTTCTGGCTCAGACTCCGGGCAGATGCTGGTGGTACACCTGGACCGCCTCGCACGCTACGATGGGGCTGTTCGAGGCGAACAGCTTTGAGGAGGGAGCAGTGTAACGGGAGCGCTGGAACACCCTGTGAACCAGCTGGGAACGGAAGGCAGGGGGAGGACCGCGTTAGCCACACCTCCCCCTCGTTCGTCTTATAGTGGTGACAGGGACGACTGGGGAAAGAAACATAATTGTGCCGTCTGTTTCTGTCCACCTGGTTCCAGAAATTACGTAATCTGGAACATTCTCCTGGTCACTAGAAACCGGCGATATTCCTATATAAAGAAGGTTACAGACAGACGGAGTTGAGTTGTTGGTCAATCAGTTGGTTAGTGTGTGTGAGTGAGGACAGTTCTTGGTGTAAGAAGGCAATGTTAGTCAGTGACGTGTTAATGTACGAGAAGATTGTGCAACGGAAGACTGTACGTAACTGTGAAGGTGTACCGGAGTTTATGTAATCGCGAGTACAAGTGAAGTTGTAACGGACGAACTGGTAAATTGTAATTGTGTGCAGCAAGTAATTTTGTGTAATTGGCAAGTGTTAAACTGTAAGTCGGTGGAAATAAAGAACATTGTTGAGTGGTGTAATTGGACTTTTCATTTCACGAACCCACAAAGTCACAGTATTTACAGGAAACCGATACACACAGATAATTACATTAAGAACAACAGTTTCAACCCAAAACAACACCAACATGCCATTTTCAACAGTTTAATCTTTCGGATGATCAACTTTCCACTAAACAGAGAAGATTATCAAGAAGAATACCTACACATAAAAAAAGTAGCTATATCCAACGGTTTCAACCCAAATTTAGTAGACAAAACAGTTAACAGACTCAACAAAGCTAAGAAAATAAAAGAAACCACCACCCTAGAACCTACAGGAGAAAAAGAGAAAAAACTTTTTAAAAAATTCACCTTCCACCCATCAGCCTATAACAAATTCCAAAAAATCTTCTCAAAACACAACATAACTCTTGCACCTCAAAAGAGGTTTAATATCAGAAATTTGTTAAAAGGCCCTCCCAAAAATTCAATCACTACCAAAGAAAAACCAGGAATCTATGAGATCAAATGTGAAACTTGCCCTAAAATTTATATAGGAAAAACAAAAAGAAATATTAACATCAGAACTAAAGAACATATGAGAAACATTAAAAATGGTGAAACAGAAAAATCAGCAGTGGCTTTTCATTTTTTGAATACTAGACATGACATCAATTTGGAAACATCTCTAATAAAATACGTTAATCACCCCATAGACCTTTCCGTATGGGAAAAAATCTTCATTAACAAAAATCGTCATAGTCATGAATTTTGAAACTCCACCACCGGACAACTTTGACAAGTACATCACGCCATCTATGTCAATACGGAGAAAGAAGAAACCACTACAACTTGCACTAATCGAGTATCAGCTGAGGATGGGAGCAAGAGCTCTTGAAACATGTCCTGTGAATAAACAGTGTGAGTGAAGCAATGTGTCAATATATTCTCGATTCACTTTTGTACTATTTCTATTGTACATAACATAAAACTCTTATAAAGAAAGTGAATTACTCACATATATTAAGGATAGAGATGTTGAAAAATCTGGCTTCACAAAAACATTCATAAAAAAAACTGTCATTGGAGTTCTAAAAAGCCTAGTGTACGTCATAAGAAACCCCTGAATAATCAAAAAATAGAATTGTGGTCGCTATTAGGGGTGAAAGAATAGGCAGCACTGTGGATGAGTGGTTAGACCACTCACCTCTCGCCTAGGCAGACCAGATTCAATCCCAGGGTAACAAGTGGGATTTGTGGTGGACGAAGTGGCATCTGGGCAGGTTTCCTTTAGGTTCTCCAGTTTTCCCTGCAATTCACACCATCAACTGCTTTATAATCACTTTTTCTTTCATCCAATGCAGCAACTTTTCTATTATTCACTTCTTCAGATCAGCTATTAGGCTGCTATCCCAACCTGGATATTCTCTCCTGCTCTTCAGCAGGAATCTGACCCCAGGCACCCACTTGCGAGTTCTGGGAGGTGTAAATCCTCCATAAGAAGATAGTAAAAAGGAAACAAAATAAAATAATTCTTTTCACGAAATGATTTACAGTAAGAGTATGTGCAAAACATTCTGTGACCAATTAACTAAGAATGTGCTTTTGTATCTTTCAGCAGGACTTCGTGATGGCACATACAAAACAACTTCTCACTAAAGGAAATTATTTCAAGATAGTTTTATCACTAATAACATATGGCTCCCTCATTCCCCTATTCAAACCCCTGCAATTTGTATCTCTGGGAGAGGAGGATACATTAAAAGAAAGTGTACAAAGCTAATGCACACACTTCAGATGAACTTGAAAATAACTTAATCAAACAATTAACACCATTTCTCAGAGGAAAATGCAGAATGAGCATGTTCGTAAACAGCTGTCAGAAATACCTGACAATGAAGAAAGGCAGTTTCACATCTTGCTTAAAACAAATCAGTAATTGACTTGTCCTTTTAATGGTTTATACTATGTTAGAAATAACTATGCAACCAAACATACTATAATTAAAAATTATAAAATTAACAATTATTAAAAAAACATACTATATTTACCACAGACTTTGTCACCTGCACTACTGACACAGTAGTCAGCTTTGCTAGCAGGCCAGATGCAGCAAAACCAAATGTGTGAAGGATCATTCACTCTCTACAAAGCATTCATATATCTATCATCTAGGAGTACCCTAAAGTTTCAAAAAGTCAAATTCTTGAGTGGATTGACAATTTAACACAAACACAAAATATTAAAGCAGACCATAAGTAAAAAGTACAACCTAATAATAAATCTGACATAAAATCAGAATCTGCAAAAAAAATCTGTATTCAACACAAAAACAAAAAAGCATCAGAAACAAAGATTACTTCTGGAATATTAAGTATAAAAATCAAAGATCTGGATACCAAGAAATACATGAAGAGGCACAATGAATGTAACATCTCAGTAACACAACAGACAAAACTGCATGAAAAAATAAATTTATTCAAAAAACCAAACAGTTAATGTGCAGAGGATCTACCCTAAAGTCCGAAGACCCTGGCCTCCTGCAACCCGGGAGCGATGGACAACTCTGGGGCTCTTTCCATACGGCAATATCTGATTTCTTAAAAAGCACCTCCCCCATTGACAACGTCAAGACTGGATGGAAGTGCATATGCCACTTACGCGCATCAACCCTGCAGGGAAAACTACCGAAAACCTCAGTGGGGCCGCCTGGTGATCTAGCACACCTACTAGCTCTGCAGGCTAGTACCCGGGACTTATGAGGCAACCCTCTACCCCTTCCGGGCGTGCAACTATGATCAATTGTGAACACCAGGAGAACAGACCATCACTTGCCAATTAATGAGCTGATAAAACAGCTCTCAAAATATTTACCAAGATATAGCTTATAACAATTCCTTTCTTGGAAGTGTTGAAAACAGTGTTATAATAAATTAAATTTAAAGGGAGTCTAGTGACACTAAACAACACTTTTAAATTTTTCCGGAACATGTTTCAGAGACTTTGCCTCTATCCTCAACCGGCCATCGACTGGTTCTCATTGGTGTAGTTGACGATATATTGTCATAGGTCTCCTCTGGTGGCGGTTCTTTAATCTTTCTGGGGGATGTCGAAATTGAATACTTTGTTCCTATTTTTTAAAATGAAGATTTGTTCCCATGTGGAAAGTTCTTGTTTTGCTGATGTATGTTTTAGTAGTTTTGGTTCTGGATTTATGTTGTGGTTTTTTTCCCAAAAATGCGTGGCAACTGCTGATTTTTCTAATTGTTTATATTTTATGTTTCTAAAGTGTTCCTTAGCTTTTGTTTCTAAATTTCTTTTGGTTTTATCCAATATAAATTTGACTCCAGTCACTGCATTCAATTTGATATATACCAGATCTTTTGTTAGATGGAATGGCATCTTTGATGTTTGAGCAAATTAGGTTTTTTTTTAAAGAGAAATGGTTGACTCGTGCTAGTTTAATGTTTTGTTTTTCGAAGACTTTTTTGAATTTATCATAGGCCCACGGATGGTAAGTGATTTTTTTGAAAATCATCAGTTTCTGTAGCTGAGAGGGTTGTGGTTTCCTTTATTAGCTTCTTTTTTGCTAAGTTCACTTTTTTGTCTACTAATGATTTGGTGAAGTAATTTTTTGTGCTGTTTCAATAATTTTGCTGTATTCTGTTTTGTATTCTTCTGCTGTGAGAGGGATGTTGACCAGTCTGTGTGCTAAACAATTGAGGATTGCCTGTTTGTGGGATCTTGGGTTGTAGCCATTAGCTTTTATGTAGTGGTCTGTCTGTTGGTTTTCTGTAAATGCCAAAGTTTAGTCTGTTTTTATTTCTGATTATTTTTAGATCCAAAAATGGTAAATACTTATCTTTTTTATTTCTACAGTGAACTTGAGGCTTTTTTCTTGGATATTTAAAAGTTTTAGTGCATCACTGATGGTTTTTTTTTTGGTACTATTGCAAAGATGTCATCTACATATTGTTGCCAGAGTTTGAACATCCAAGGGAGACCTTTGGTGATCCTTATATCTAATGCACTCATGTACAGATCGGCCAGGAAGGGTGATAGGGGATTGCCCATTGCTAAACCTGAAGTTTGGTGGAAATAGTTTGTTTGAAACTGGAAGAAATTTTGTTCTATGCATAATTTGGTTAGTTCGATGTAATCTGAAATTTCAGGTGATGACCATTCCAAGTGATTTGAGTCATTTTTCTATCAACGGTGGGAGTTGCATAACTGGTATGCGGGGAAACAGTGATTTAACATCAAACGAGACTAGTGTGTCCTCTTCTTTTAGTTCAGTATCCTTAATGTGTTCTATAAGTTCATAGGAGTTTTTGATGCTTAGGCTGTCAAATTTTGGAAATGAGTTGAATTTGTTTATTAGCCACTTTGTAAGTTTATATGTTGGTGAATTTATACTGCTAACTATAGGTCTCATTGTTATGGATGGTTTGTGTATTTTGGGTAAGCCATAAAGTCTAGGTAAGGTTGGGTTATCCGTTTAACTGTATATTTGTTTGGTATTATGCTTGATTTTGCTATTGTTTTTTCAAAATTCGACAGCCTAAGCATCAAAAACACCTATGAACATTAAGGATTAAGGATACTGAACTAAAAGAAGAGAACATACTAGTCTCGTTTGATGTAAAATCACTGTTTCCCAGCATACCAGTTAATCAACTCCCACCGTTGATAGAAAAATGGCTCAAATCACTTGGAATGGTCATCACCTGAAATTTCAGATTACATCGAACCAACCAAATTATGCATAGAACAAAATTTCTTCCAGTTTCAAACAAACTATTTCCACCAAACTTCAGGTTTAGCAATGGGCAATCCCCTATCACCCTTCCTGGCCGATCTGTACATGAGTGCATTAGAAATAAGGATCACCAAAGGTTTCCCTTGGATGTTCAAACTCTGGCAACGATATGTAGATGACATCTTTGCAATAGTACCAAAAAAACACATCAGTGATGCACTAAAACTTTTAAATATCCAAGAAAAAAGCATCAAGTTCACTGTAGAAATAGAAAAAGATGAGTATTTACCATTTTTGGATCTAAAAATGAGAAATAAAAACAGACTAAACTTTGGCATCTATAGAAAACCAATACAGACAGACAACTACATAAAAGCTAATGGTACAACCCAAATTCCCATAAACAGGCAATCTTCAATAGTTTAGCACACAGACTGGTCAACATCCCTCTCACAGCAGAAGAATACAAAACAGAATACAACAAAATTATTGAAATAGCACAAAAAATGACTTTCCCAAATTATTAGTAGACAAAAAAGTGAACTTAGCAAAAAAGAAGCTAATAAAGGAAACCACAACCCTCTCAGCTACAGAAACTAATATGATTTTCAAAAAATTCACTTACCATCCATGGGCTTATGATAAATTCAAAAAAGTCTTCAAAAAACAAAACATTCAACTAGCACCAGTGAACCATTTCTCCTTAATAAAGACCTAATTTGCTCAAACATCAAAGATGGTCATTCCATCTAACAAAAAATCTGGTATATATCAAATTGAATGCGGTGACTATAGTCAAATTTATATTGGAAAAACCAAAAGAAATTTAGAAACAAGAGCAAAGGAACACTTTAGAAACATAAAATATAAACAATTAGAAAAATCAGCAGTTGCCACACATTTTTAGGAAAAAAAAAAACCACAACATAAATCCAGAACCAAAACTACTAAAACATACATCAGCAAAACAAGAACTATCCACATGGGAACAAATCTTCATTTCAAAAAATAGGAACAAAGTATTCAATTTCGACATCCCCCAGAAAGATTTGGTCAGCAAGTTCCTTGAACCGCCACCAGAGGAGACCTGTGACAAAATATCGTCAACTACACCAATGAGAACCAGTCGATGGCCGGTTGAGGATAGAAGCAAAGTCTCTGAAACATGTTCCGGAAAAATTTAAAAGTGTTGTTTAGTGTCATTAATCGACTCTCTTTAAATTTAATATAGCTTATAAATTGAAATATGTGCACACATTTTTATAATGCTTTTTCATGGGAAGTAATTTTTTTTAATATTAAACCATCAACCTACTATCATTTTCAAATTAAAACCTTAAAGTGTGACAACTATGAATTACATAAATGTAGGTTTGATTGATAACCTTAGCTGAATTTCACAAAATACTATAAAATAGCAACCCTGATTTGCATCTACAGTATACTGTAACTTATGTGTACAGATTCCATGTATACTGTCCCAAAAATATATTGTATATACATTATTTTTCTGTGATTAACACAGGGAATTTTTCCAGATACACTAAAAAAAGTTATTGTAAGACCAATATACAAACAGAAAGGTGGAAAGTTAGAAAAGGAAAATTACAGACCGATTACACTATGTGGTAGTTGCTCGAAGATCATAGAAGGGGCATTTTTAGAACAATTACAGTCTTACATTAAAAAACTGAACAGTATAGCGGAGGAACTATATGGATTTCAAAAACACAAATCCACAATACAAGCGATAAAGTGAATAGCACAATAATAAATGCCTTAAATAAAAGAAATAGTTACTGCAGTGTTCATAGATCTAAGTAAAGCTTTTGAGTGCGTTAACTTAGAACTACTAATAGAAAAACTAAACAGATATGGGGTACGAGGAATTGCACAAGATTGGGTTGAATCTTATCTAAAAAAGCGAATGCAATGGGTGGAAGTAAAGTTTAAGAACACAAAGGGAGAAATTGAAAATATTAAGTCAGACTGGGGATATGTAACATCAGGTATACCTCAAGGTTCAAAATTGGGACCATTTTTATTTTTACTTTATATAAATGACCTTTTTGAGTTGATAAGGAAGCATGGTGGTACTGTAATAGGATATGCAGATATAACCATAATAATAAATGAATCTACAGAAAGTGGAAGATAAAGCAAAGGAAATCCTAAAAATAGTAAAACAGTATTTCTTAAACTTAGACCTAATGATAAATTTAAATAAGACATGCTGGATAAAGTTCGATCTCAAGAAGTGTTCAACAAATATAAAAATTACTGTTGATGGTGAAAGTATTCCAGAAACATGCCAAACAGAATTTTTGGGGGTAGTAATTGATAAACACCTATGGTGGAAGCAACACATAGAACATATAATGAAAAAACTAAATAAAGGTATATACATAATGAAACAAGTTAGAGGAACTATGGATAATAAAACCTTAAAACAATTTATTATGCATTTATCTATTCACATATAAAATATAGGATATCTTTATGGGTAATATAAATGCAAAAGAGGTGTTAAAAATTTTCAGATTACAAAAGAAAGCTATCCGAATAATTAAAAATGTTGAGAGAAGATCTAGCTGTAGGCAGATATTTAAGAAGCATAATATTTTAACTGTTCCATGTATATACATATATGAAAGCATTAAATATGTAATAGAAAGGAATACATGTAAAAAGAACTGTAATGTATACTCATAATGTAAGAAATAAAGCTGACTATTTTAGGACCACACTAAGGGGAACACTAAACAACAGATCATTAGAAAGTATCGGAAAAGACATGTATAATAGATTGCCAGGTAAAATAAAGAATACTAAACTATGTAATATTAAGAATATAAAAAGGTATTTGTCAGAACAAGCTTTTCATAGTGTGGAAGAGTACAAAGCAAAAAATGGAAAATAAACAATGTACATTTTAGTTTCTAAGCAGTGCATATAGTAGACTTTTGGGTGTATTTTTATGTTTTCTTATAATGTAAAATGACGTATCCTCTGTATGAAATATAGGGAATGAATAAATTGAATAAATTGAACAGCAATAAATGACCTGCTATGTCACAGTAAGTGTCATTTCCATTGTTTAAACAACCACTGCATGACTATCGTTTCAATTGTTATCAACTAGCCTGTTCTGTAAGTGCAAAAGGAGTTCAGTTTTTCTTATGATAATCAGCGAATAAGTGTCAACAAAATAAGTTATAGAAATTTGTGAAAGAGAAACATTAAAAAAATACAGATTAAAATAAAAATAAAAACTGAAGATTCGAGGAGTGGGAAACTGTTGCAAAATTAAGTTCTAATTATGGGACTGGAATGCACTGTTCAGGACACTGAAAAGGATAAGCAGATAATAAAAGATTTTATCAGGAACTATGATTCTATATCTGGACCATCTGCACCAAATAGTGCGAGATCATTCAGTGACTTAGACTTAGCTCTTTTACCATGGTTTAGCCAGAAATGAGCATTGGTGTGACCATGTCAGGCATGATGTATGCAGAAAAGACTAAAATTTTTAGGATGCTTTAGGATTAGGCGGAGAATTAATGACTCATCTGGTTGGCTAACTAGATTCAAACTATGTCATGCGATTCACAAACTTACTATGTAAGGAGAGCAGTTTAGTTAACGTTGCAGCTGCTGATTTCTTCCGGGAAGATCTCCAAAAACTTGTGGAAGAACAGAATCTCTCGCCAGACAAATTTACAATGTAGACGAAAGTTGTCTGTATTGGAAATGTCTACAAACTAGTACCCTTATCTTTAAGAACAAAGTACATGCTCCTGGATATATATAAGTCATCTAAACATCGCATTAGTTTTGTGCAGTGCTAATGCCCCTGGGAACCACACTAGGTGGAAAAGCAAAATGATCCTGAGCATTCAAGATATTAAGCTAAAGATCCCCCCAAGCATTATTACAACCAAAAATAAGCGTGAATGGATAGTCGAAGTTCCAAAACTTGGTTACACAGAAATTTTGCACTACAAATTTGGTAATTTTTAAAAGAGAAAGGATTCCCACAAAAGGCTGTTCTATTGCTTGATAAAGCCCCTTCACATCCCAATGAGCATTTTCGAGTCTGATGGACATTATTGCGCAATGTGACTGCCATCAAACAGCTAATGGACTAAGGCGTAATTGCATTGGTAAAATGGTACTAATGGGCTGGTCTACTGAGAAAGCTAGGTAAAGATGATTTGCTGGCATTCTGGAAGAAAGCCTAAGTTGCTACATTCTGGAAGAAATTGCCAATTCTAATTTTCGTCTTTCTATATAAAAGGATGATATTGAGCTGAAAATTATGTTAAGTGACACTATATAAACAGCAGGAGGGCGTATAAAATTTCCCAGTATAATATAACAGTAAACTATACCTAAAGTATTGTACTATAAAACAATATTCACTTAGCATTTCTTAATTACACTAGTTAACAAGGTTTTTGCACACATAAGAATAGGAGCATTTCAGTCAAGTCTTATGAACAATGAATATGAGCCTAAAAATATTCCATCATCCTCAATTTTCTTGTAAATCATTAAAATATGTATAAAACAGTAAAAAGCTGTAAAAAAGCCAAGTGAACTATAGACTTATAAATGCTCCAGATGCTCCCTAAACCAGCTTTCACAAATATGCTTTATCTTTTCCAATGTTTAGGTCTCTTACTCAACAATGAATCTATTTTAATAAAAGGTTCTGGGCTAAAAGGCTGTTGTCCACTGGGCTTCCTCAACGCTCTCCCAGATGTTTCACTTGCAAGCGTTATCAGTGGTATTGAATAGCTCTCCTTATTCTCTTCATAGCTACTAAAATGCCAGCAGTAGGAGGTGGCTTATATATGCTGGTAGCTACTGCCCTTCCATTGTCTGATTGGTCCTTATTTAGGTTTGCAGGGGCATGGTTTTCTGATTGATGTGCATGATTTGGCTATGAAATTATTTAGCAAAGCTGAGTATCACGTTTTGTGTAGTATTAATGCTACCTCTTTCTTGTAAAAATTCTGTTTGTGCCTGTAAATTTCAATTACTTTACAACATAGGTGAATACGTTAATGAGATATTATGGCAAGGATGTCTGTTTCTTTGTAGTGGATGATATTCAATTCATGCCAGAGGATCTACTCCCATTAGTCCTGGACCCGTAGGACCAAGGACCCGGGCCTCCTCCTACCAGGGAGTTTCCGAGCTGTCCCAAAAGGGTGCCCGGCACCTCCGAGGCTCTTTCCTGGGGCAAGACCTAGAGACTAACAAGCCCCCCCCCCCCCCCCCATCTGGTACTGTGGACTCAAGACGGAATGGAAGTGGATATGCCACTTACGCGTGCCAACTCCAAAATGGGAAGGCTACAGGCTACCGATATGACCTCGGTGGGGCCACCTGGTGATCTAGCACACCTAACTATGCTGGCTAGTATGCGGGAATATTGATGGCTTCCCTCAACCCCGTCCGGAGACGTATACGATCTCCCCAATCTGAACAACTCCCTATCAGGGAGGGGCTCCAATGTTCGGCCCGAGGAAGCCCAGTGGACCACCTCCTTTTAGCCCAGAACCTTTTATTGAACAAGACACCAGCCATGGAAGTCTTTGTTTATTAATAACAATCTAATTTACTGCATGTTTCACTTGCTAAGAGAAGAGAGATATGTAATTTATTCCTTTGGTGCACTCTACACCAGAACAGCAGAAAATGATTAAGACAGTTCTATTATATTTCAGGGCGAATTTAAATTTTGCCTTACTTGTGAAAAGTGGTTTGAGTGGTGATTGTCATTTGTAATTTCATTTTCTGTACAATGAAGAAATCTCATCATATTTGCACAAATATACCAAAAATTTGTTGTGTGGGTCAGTTTACTATAAAAAGTTAAGTGTCAATCTTTGACAGAAACATTGAAAAGAGCATATTTCAGTTATTTTGGCTGTCATACTGGAGATGAAGACAAGAAATGGACTCGTGTGCTGCATACTGTGATATTTCAATCTTATGTGAATTAGTAGTGACAGAACTTGCATTAGGCATTCAGTGGTGCCAATGGTCTGGTACGAAGCTACTAGCCACATACTTATTTCTCCCGAACAAAAACTGGAAGAGCTTCAAAAGAACAAAATCCAAAACTGAGCATTTTTCTGTTGCATCTGCAATAAGATTGTTTCCACATGGACCCGAGCTTCCAATTCCCAGCCCACTTTTACATTTAGAAGAATCTGCTTCAGAACCTGAGAAAGATGAGCATATCTCATCCACTTCCTTTGATCCACTGCCTACAACCTAAAAATAAACCTCTCCTGATGAATCAGTCCAGACTAAATTATTTAGTGAGGGATATGAATCTCACAATAAGAGTAAGCTGAGGAGCTGGAATAACGACTGCCAACGACTAGCTTCCAACATTCAACAATTTTAGTATTTAGAAAGAGGATGAACAAGTTTTATGTTTACTATGCAATGAAAAATTCCCTTTGTGTGTGCAAAGATATGACAGTTTATGAATGAGCTAGGATTTCAACACTTCCCTGAAAAATGGAGGTTGTTTATTGACTCTTCAAAGCTATGTAAGTCTCAAAGCAGTGTTGCTCCACAACAGAAATACTAAACATTAATACCTGGGTAGAAGGGATCCCCACATTATGGGTGACTACTGCTGGCTTTTAATTACAGAGTGATATAGGCTACAAATGGAGAAATAAAGCTGCAAGTTAATTGATGCAAATTGTTCTTCCACACTAGCCATTTGTACAGAAAGGTTTGGATAAGTAGAGTAAGACTGAAAACTACAAGGTCATAGCCTGGATTTGAGCCATGCATCCCATTTGCTCTTATCCATAGAGCTGCCATGGCAACATGCCAGCATGACAATCTCCTAGTGGTTAAGCAGGAAAATGAGTTGTTGGAGAATTCAGTGTCATGCTGGCATGTCGCCATGGTAACTCAATGGTTAAGAGCAACCAGACGGAGATACATGGTTCAAATCCTGCCTATGGCATCAATTTGACTCTACCTTTACAAATCTAAGTGTTAAAAATAACTCTCATACTTAAGAAATATTTCCTTATAGCTGCATGTTTCAGAGTTTAGGGGAAAGTTGTCTAATATGGGGTACATTTTTTCTTTTTATTGTATGAACAATAACAGTTTAGTGTCTATAAATAACATATTTGTCTACTCCAACTCTTTACCTCTCTTATAGAATGTAATACTTGAGCTTAAATACACTGTTATACATATAAAATACAATTCTCGAAAATACAAAAATGTGATTCCTAATATGGGGTGGTGCTTAATATGGGGTGGTAGAGGTTCCTAATATGGGATACATTTTCTGGTGTTAATTTAGAGCATTATAAATACAAATGTTCACACTACTTAATGTCTGTATTAAATATGATTTTTGATACCCGAAAGTGAAAGTCCAAAGTTCATATCCTGACTTCCTATCCTATTTTGGTGCTTAATTACTAAACAGGTCTTTTTTTTATTTACTTCCTTTTCTCACACACTTTTCACAACAGAACCTACTGGAACTATCATCTGCACAAACTGTGTGCCCAGTTGAAACATTTGCAGCACCATATCTATGTTTCTCCCTCTTGGTCCTCCCCTCCCCCCCAAAAAATGCCTGCGCAATACAAGCACTCCGCATCATCGTCGTCACCCTTGTTTCCCAACTCCTCTTTTATTCCAAAGGCACAAAGTCGTCTTGGTCTTTGGAGGACGAAGATTCAGCAGTGCACTTCCTTTCTTTTCTGGTTTTCTTTGTCGCTTTGGTTTGCAATGCTAAGGTCCATTTATCTGGCTTTTGGTGGAGTCTTGTCGGTCTTCTTTGACTTCTTTTCAGTGAGCTGAGCTTTGTATAGCGAGCTTGTAATTACAGCTCGAGATGGATTGGCCTGTTCTGATGAACTTGCCTTCTGCTTCAGTGTTGGGATTGGGCTGATGTCTGTTGGTAGGATCAATCTCTTCTGGGAAGCAGGTGGATCTGTCACTTGTGACATTTTTAGATTCAGAAGCTTCATCGTGTTCATTGCATGTTTCATTTTCATGGATTGTAAAATCTTGTGGCCTGAAAATGTTGGGGTTGAATGGATATATTCCCATTTTTCGGAATTCACTACTAGCTGTTCCTGCAGTGGCTGCACGTAGATATGTTTTTCAAAAGAGATTCCCTATCTGGTAAACTGTAACCGTTCGACCAATATGATTTTTCAGCCATGTTTCGATTTCCTGGCAGTAGAAATTTAGTTTCTAGCATGAATATTAAAAGTATAATAGTAGGTCCTAATATGGGGTACCCCAAATTAAGCTCTCCATGGTACCCCATAATAGGGAACTCACCATTTTTAATTTATTAATTCTTCCGGCTCCTTTTGTAATTGAACTAAGGCAAAGGAATAAGCATAGAAAGATAGTATAAACTTGAAAGAAGCGTAGGGACAGTGAAGCACAAACTAGTACAAAATTGAATCGAGAATATATTGACACATTGCTTCACTCACACTGTTTATTCACAGGACATGTTTCAAGAGCTCTTGCTCCTATCCTCAGCTGATACTCAACTAGTGCAAGTTGTAGTGGTTTCTTCTTTCTCCGTATTGTCAATAGATGGCGAGATGTACTTGTCAAAGATGTCCGGTGGTGGAGTTTCAAAATTCACAACTCTATGACGATTTTTGTTAATGAAGATTTTTTCCCATACGGAAAGGTCTATGGGGTGATTAACGTATTTTATTAGAGATGTTTCCAAATTGATGTCATGTCTAGTATTCAAAAAATGAAAAGCCACTGCTGATTTTTCTGTTTCACCATTTTTAATGTTTCTCATATGTTCTTTAGTTCTGATGTTAATATTTCTTTTTGTTTTTCCTATATAAATTTTAGGGCAAGTTTCACATTTGATCTCATAGATTCCTGGTTTTTCTTTGGTAGTGATTGAATTTTTGGGAGGGCCTTTTAACAAATTTCTGATATTAAACCTGTTTTGAGGTGCAAGAGTTGTGTGTTTTGAGAAGATTTTTTGGAATTTGTTATAGGCTGATGGGTGGAAGGTGAATTTTTTAAAAAGTTTTTTCTCTTTTTCTCCTGTAGGTTCTAGGGTGGTGGTTTCTTTTATTTTCTTAGCTTTGTTGAGTCTGTTAACTGTTTTGTCTACTAAATTTGGGTTGAAACCGTTGGATATAGCTACTTTTTTTATGTGTAGGTATTATTCTTGATAATCTTCTCTGTTTAGTGGAAAGTTGATCATCCGAAAGATTAAACTGTTGAAAATGGCATGTTGGTGTTCTTTTGGATTGAAACTGTTGTTCTTAATGTAATTGTGTGTGTCGGTTTCCTGTAGATACCAAAAGTGAGTTTGTTGTTCATTTTTTTGATCTTGATGTCCAAAAAGGGGAGCACACCATCCTCTTCTGTTTCCAATATAAATTTTATAGCTGGATTTTGTATATTCAAAAGTTTAAGACCATCTTGTATGAGTTTTTTAGGTACTATTGCAAAAATGTCGTCAAATGAGTGATTAGGCCTACAAGTCTGAGAAGCATCCAAATCTCGATAGTGTTATTTTCATATTGTCAACAAAGATGGAGGACCAACGAACCAACTTGTTTTCATCGTTCAATACTGTATCTGAAGGTATGAAAAAAGATATCAAACTTTTTCTAAAGCTGAATCAAAAGAAAAGAAATACTTTTGCGGACATACGTTTTCTAAAAAAAAAAATGTTTGAAATTCAATATAACACCCATTTTGTCAGAAAAATTGTTAAACACAAGAATAATAGCAAACAACAAAAAGCAGCAGAAAAACGTGTAATTAAAATGGAAATAAACCACCACTACAATTCGTTACATTCCACAGAATTAAAAATATACGAACTACACTTAAACATTTCGAAATGTATGAACCCGGCCATGTGGTCTAACTTAGAAAATAATATGCTGTCAATTCTTAATTTGAAAATGCGTAAGAAAACAGCCATTTTAAAACAAAAATTCATGAATCTTCAAAAGAAGCAAGAACCGTCATAAAAAGCAAGATCTATTACTCTCATGTCAAAAACCTAACAATGTAACGAATCTATCCACATGCAACTTCACGGAGAAAGAAATAGATTTTCTAAACAAAGGCCTAAAAACATTGAAAACTATATCGTGGACATTGAAATAGCGATATATAATTTGCCCGATAACAAAAAATCTACAATCAGAACACAGTGCTTAGAAACTCTAGATCATATTCAAAATGCAAATTCAAAAAGATATTCATATAAAAAATTAATCAAAAATTTAAATGAAAAACCGGTAGTCTACACAAAAGCAGACAAGGGTAACAAAATAGTAATATTGGACGAAGAAGACTATCGCCAAAAAATGGACAACCTTTTAAACGGAAAAGAATTTGTTAAACTAGAAAACAATCCATTAAAGAAAGCATGCAAATCTGTGGAATTAGCAATTAAAAACAGTAAAATCATGACTAAAAGAGATAAATTGAACAATAAAATAGACAGTCCAAAAACACCATACATATATGGTTTACCCAAAATACATAAACCTGAAATTACCCTCAGACCAATAATTAATAACATTGATGCACCCACTTACCAACTATCAAAATGGCTGGTTCAAATCTTCAGATCCTTCACAAAATTTGAAAATTTAAGTATCAAAAACTCGTTTGAATTGTTAAATCTCCTGAAGGACACAAAGATCAACTCTACAGATGCTTTAGTTTCCTTTGACGTCATTTCTTTATATCCAAGTATACCAACCAATAAGCTTATTCCACTTCTCAAAAAATGGCTGGAATCAATACAAATAACACCTGAAGAAATAGAAGAACTTTCACAACTTACAGAAATTTGTATCAATCAAAATTTTTTCAGCTTTAATGGACAGATCTATAAACAAAAAACGGGCCTAGCTATGGGCAACCCATTGTCTCCCTTCTTGGCAGATTTATTCATGAGTGCTTTTGAAACACATATCACAAAAGCTTTTCCAAATTATTTCAAAGTGTGGTATCGCTATGTTGACGACATTTTTGCAATAGTACCTAAAAAACTCATACAAGATGGTCTTAAACTTTTGAATATACAAAATCCAGCTATAAAATTTACATTGGAAACAGAAGAGGATGGTGTGCTCCCGTTTTTGGACATCAAGATCAAAAAAATGAACAACAAACTCACTTTTGGTATTTACAGGAAACCGACACACACAGATAATTACATTAAGAACAACAGTTTCAACCCAAAAGAACACCAACATGCCATTTTCAACAGTTTAATCTTTCGGATGATCAACTTTCCACTAAACAGAGAAGATTATCAAGAAGAATACCTACACATAAAAAAAGTAGCTATATCCAACGGTTTCAACCCAAATTTAATAGACAAAACTGTTAACAGACTCAACAAAGCTAAGAAAATAAAAGAAACCACCACCCTAGAACCTACAGGAGAAAAAGAGAAAAAACTTTTTAAAAAATTCACCTTCCACCCATCAGCCTATAACAAATTCCAAAAAATCTTCTCAAAACACAACATAACTCTTGCACCTCAAAACAGGTTTAATATCAGAAATTTGTTAAAAGGCCCTCCCAAAAATTCAATCACTACCAAAGAAAAACCAGGAATCTATGAGATCAAATGTGAAACTTGCCCTAAAATTTATATAGGAAAAACAAAAAGAAATATTAACATCAGAACTAAAGAACATATGAGAAACATTAAAAATGGTGAAACAGAAAAATCAGCAGTGGCTTTTCATTTTTTGAATACTAGACATGACATCAATTTGGAAACATCTCTAATAAAATACATTAATCACCCCATAAACCTTTCCGTATGGGAAAAAATCTTCATTAACAAAAATCGTCATAGAGTCATGAATTTTGAAACTCCACCACCGGACATCTTTGACAAGTACATCACGCCATCTATTGACAATACGGAGAAAGAAGAAACCACTACAACTTGCACTAGTCGAGTATCAGCTGAGGATAGGAGCAAGAGCTCTTGAAACATGTCCTGTGAATAAACAGTGAGTGAAGCAATGTGTCAATATATTCTCGATTCAATTTTGTGCCATAGAAAGATAGTTTGATCTCAATACTATAACTTCAGTAAAGTTGTGTTTAAAACAACAAATAACTTATTATATTTGTAAACACAGATGTCAACAGCAGCAAATAACTTCAAGGAGCAAATTTCCTTCAGCTCACCGTGACGTGATCTCAAACAGGAATGCAATGATGTAACCGCAGGATGCTTAGTCGCCAAAACTCTTAGTCCATCACATTTCTAGCAAGGTTCAGCATTATGCAGCTGAAATAACACGGTACCCCAAATTGCGCACCACCCCATATTAGGCTACCTTCCCCTAATATCACAGGGTTTGTTTTTGTTTAATTTAAATGCTATTTTACTTTTCTTTTGTCTCATTTTCAAGTTTCTTAGATAGAACAGTTCTAAAAATGAAGTAAAACCCAGGAATTTTATTTAAAAATGAAAATATAGCCCAGTTGAGACAGAGGCATTACTTTATTTTACTGGGTTACCTTCTATGTAAAGCTGAAGCATCTTACGTCCAAGTTAAGTAGTTTAAAATAAATATTCATTATATTAGTTCAATTTAACAAAGTGAAATATTTTGTCAGTTTTGTAAGAATCCAACTTCACACAAAAACACTTCATGATAGCTTTCACTCTCATTTTCGTATTCCAAAGATTCGATTTAGCTGAAATGACCTTTGTTTATGCAGCTGAAAAAAAAGTTGAAATTTGCTGACTGGCATTTATTTAGATTTTATGTGATATAGAAACCAAGATGTTCATCTTCAAGAATAAAAACAAAGGTTTCGAACCTTTCTTTGAGGAAAAAACAATTAAGTTTTCATTTATGCTTAAAATTTGGAGTTGTGTATCTCACAGGAGGAAGCATGGCATTGAATCAAGGCTGATGTCTCTGAAACATGTTCCAGTAAGTTCTGGTGAGAAAAGTGAAATTAAGAATAAGAAAAAAAAAAATTTAAATAAAGAATGGTGATTTTTGTTAGCAAGGACAAACTCTAAACTACCAAGTACACAATAAAGGTGACAATTTTTTTTTTTTCCAAATTATGATACTCTTATCTTGTACTGGTCACATTAACTATAATAGGAAAAAATTGTAAAAGAATTAGAACTATAAACTGGTAGGTATAGCCAAATTACAAGTATATTCTGCCATAGCCAACCAAACGATTTTGACACAAGCAGCCAAGGTTGATGTAAATAGCAGAGGTCCCAAATTCAAATCCCTCTAGGACCATCCTCTTTGACAGTTTTCTCCAGTCCTTAAAGTCGCAAATGGCAGGCATGTGCTCTAAGCCTGGAATGTTTGCTTCCCAAATATAATTTCAACACACATCACAGTATACTGTACCATTAAAAGTAAGATGGGACATTTAGCACTACCAAATTATGAGTTTCTTAGCTCTATGAATTTGAAGTGAGAAACAATGCAAACGCACAAAGATGCCAGGACATTAGTGCTGTGAATAGATTGTGCAAAGATAACTGTCAAGTTACAAAAAACCTCAATCCATCAATTAATGAGAATACAAACGGAACAAGATACAGCAACTCAATGCAAGTGTAAAAACTGTATGCCTTAAATTCCTTCAACTTGGAGAATGGTTTCCATACTACCATAAGCTGGCATTGTCAATTCAAATGGATCATTTCATAGTAGGCTGTTAATATTGTAAGTGGATCCTCTGCAATACTCAAAGACAGCTAAATAAGTTGTTAGCGCTTGATTCTACCCCAAATAAATAAATCCACCATTATATCCAATGAATCTGAGTGTGGCAAGCTATAGAGGGCATCTCCCCTCATTAAATGTTGACTAAAACAGTATATATCCAGATAACATGACTAATCTGTGATTGTTACATTGATTTTTACATATTTGATGCATATAGTCAAAGATTATTACTTTCAATGGATATCTGTTCATATCCATAGTTTTGTTAACTGATTTATGAACCACTCATGTGTGTGTTGAAGTCTTAAATATAACATGCACTTGATCTAAATTAAGCTTAATTTAAAATTACATAGATTAAAATAGCCTACGCAAGCGTGAAATTTAAATCATGCACAATTTGTTTTGTACATATCTGAACAGAGTAAACCACCTGAGTTTTTGTTGATTCACATATTACACGAGACTTAACCAGGATCAAATGAAAATTATTTCCAGCACTTCGCATTCAACCATCATAGCAACTGGATGTTTTGATATCAAGCACTAATTCTACATCACAATAAATAACTATGACAAAAAAACACATTCAAAGCTAGTAAACAAGTATGATAGTACATTTTAATTGAATTTATTTGAACAATTAAATACTAAAATTTAGGTTTCATGCTAAAATCTTGGAAGTTTAAAGAATCTTCTACAGAAAAGTAACACGTTCTTGTAATGACCATACTCAAAGATAAGAGCTCATGGCTTAATTGTCAACCCATAAAATACACACTAAATTGAAATAATATGCAATGTTAAACAGATTATTCCCATTACTTCAAACGATATTTACTATTATGGCTTTCACTTCCTCCTCAATCCTAATTTGACAGCTAGCCAAACAATGCCATGTTCCCATAGAGAGGGGATCCTTCCCCTTCAGCTGCTTTAGCGTGAGCGCTGTGGACCCTCAGCACTCATGGTACCTCTGACATTACAAGAGGAACCTCGGGCTGAACATTCAAGCCCTTCCCTGAATGAGAGTTGCTCGGATTGGGTTGGACTTAAGGGGGCAGTGTATTCCTGACACCCGCGGGAGATCAGGTACCTCCAGCCAGGCCTTGGCCGCCTGGAGAGGATAGAGGGTTGCCTAAGAAGTCCCAGGTACTAGCCTGCATAATTAGTAGGTGTGCTAGAACACCAGGCGGCCCCACCGAGGTTTTCGGTAGTCTTCCCTGCTGGGTTGACACGTGTAAGTGGCGTATCTACTTCCATCCCGTCTTGACGTCGTCGATTGGGGGGGGGGGGGGGGGGGGGCTTTTTAAGAAATCAGGTATTACCCTATGGAAAGAGCCCCAGAGTTTCCATTGCTCCTTGATTGAAGGACGCCGGGGTCTTCGGACTTTCGGGTAGATCCTCTGAGTATAAAAAAATGCCATGTGTAACCTAGACAGTTGAATGTGCCCACAAAAAGGTAAAAATTATAGAGGCTAAGTTATGTCTTATTGCTTTCCATGATAAAGTCAAATCACATTCTTTAAAATGGCTCTTTTTCCTTATTTGGATAATCACTCCAAGGACTGCAATTCTTAAAATCTGATTGCACAAATTTCTTGTAACTCACCCTATAGTTTTAATAAGTTGGAATTCATGATCACATTAGCAGAATATCAACCACAATGGTGACTATTTAACACTAATAATTACAGGGAGCACTTTTGTTCCTGCATGGGTTTAGAACCTTATTGGTTGGTACTACCTAGAAGGCGGGGTCAAACTGATGCTGACTGTATGTTTTGCAAAGCTATGGAATGTGTATTTCGTTAAAGAAACATGGTGGACAAACACAATTGCTAATGAATTCAAACTGCATGTTCACTAAATGTTTAAACATATAAACACTATAAATATTAAAAGCAGAAGCATTATTAACAGTGAAGTATTCTTCATTTTTGAGTTTGATTAATGAGTCACTATGTTTACACTCAACTTCACTTACTATGTTGTATAATAGAAACGTTTACAAGATCATTCGATCTCATCCTCAGCTTTTTGGTGACTAAATGAACATTCTTCTTCCTCCATTACTACGGTGATCCGATCCCTCTGCCATTTGGTGTTAGGCGCACTAAGTTTTAATACTTAATTTAATGCCGGGAATTGTTTCTATTATACAACATAGTAAGTGAAGCTGAGTGTAAACATAGTGACTCATTAATCAAACTCAAAAATATAAACACTAACTAAAATATAACATATTTTACTTCAAAATATTTTAGAATCACAAATAATGTGTAAATTAAATAAGCAGAAATGCAAACAGAGCATGTTTTGCACATGTGTCTATAATATAACTTTGTATAGTGAATAACTTCCATAGTAGTACACTCACGTCACAATGACGAAAACTATTTCCAAGTTGCTGTCGTAAATGCACAACTTTCACAGCAGGAGCACCATGTTAATCTGTAGGATAACCCTCTCATCTCGATTGCATCACTGTTATATACCACAAAAAACTACTCAATCAGCTACAGGTTCGATAGCAAAAATGCTTGCTCTAATAATAATTAATGCCTTGAAGTGTTCTTTATTTTGAAAGCAACAATAATTTCCTTCTTTATGACATATACGTAAGCCCTGAAAATATGAAGCTAAAGGTTCATAAGTAAACATTAGTGGCATGAAATGAATTTACAAGTAAATCCATACCACAATATTCATTAAAGGCCTCATTGATGAGCCTGTTCCATTAATTTAAATAATCATACTGTGCTGATTGGCACAGAGGCTTGTAATTCATGTAACTGACTTCCCCAAAGGGGCAGTGGTAGCAACTTGCTCGTCTTTTGTTTAGTGTTTAGTTGCGCCACCGTCTATCGGGAGGTCTTGGCTGGGTACCATTTGCAGAACGAGTCAGGTGGGTCTAAGTCTTTTCTCGGCAAGCATTGCCAAGTCTGGAGAACATTTTTAAAAACTGTTCAGTGTATATTTATGAAGGCAAACGTTTAATTTTCACTAATGCTAGATGTTTGTTGTGACAGTTGTAAATTCTTTGAATAGTCTGAAATGGATTTGTATAGGGAAGTTATCAATTAAAGTTCTGGTGCAATACTCATGTTACCAGTTCCAAATCTTAATTCTTGAAATAAGAAAATGGAATGTTGTGGTTCATACTTCAAGAATGAACTGGTGATGTCAGGCTAATAAAACGTTCTGTTCCATTGCCTAATGTGCAGTTGCTATAGAAATTCCCTGTTTTTGTCATTAATTGAATGCAAACCTTAGTACTTCCATTAAAACTTAGTTACTTTAACAGAAAAATTCTTTTTCTTTTATGCATAAAGTTTACTCGAAGGTAATATTTTGATAAATGTGCGCCAAAATAGTGCACTGGTTGAAAAAAATGCAATACCAACTGCACTGTGTTCAAATTCATAATTTCAACATTGATTATAATCTAAATTTAAATAATTTCATTAATAAAAGAGAAATTCCTCCGGGCATGGTTAAGCCTTCAGGTTTAAAACTATATACACAATTACTCTTCTGTGAACTGGACACATTTACACAGATGGCTCTCTCAGATGAACATGGAGCTGGAGCTGGTGAAATGTGTAAATTCTTCTTTCTACAAACATGCTGGAAGAAATACAAATTTTGATAGTGGAGTTTTAGCTACTTATCTTTCCCTCCAAAACATTACGATGACTGCAACAATGCAAGAATATAGTTATTTTGTCAGATTCTAAAGCAGCAATTCCACATCCCAACCAAAGATGGAAAAAATTCTAGAAATACAAAATATAATCCAACCATTAAAAAAATTGGAAAACAGTTTTGCAATGGATTCTGGCCCATTGTGTAATTCAGGGTAATGAAAGGGCTAATATATTAGATATATTAGCAAAAAAGGATGTAAAATTAAACAGAAAGAGACAAAAGCCTTTTCATATGAATCAATTAATAGGATAACAAAGAAAAAAATTAATGATAATTACAAATCTGGACTAATGAAAAATTTGGTAACCAAAGTATAAAAATACTTCTAGATAATCGCTCTATAATTCCAGAATTGCCACGTAAACCTCCATTCCCATGAGGCTTATTACAGGGCATGATTGCCTAGGAAAACGTCTATATAGAATTCACATACTAACTTCTCCAAATTGTGTAATGTGCTCTCAAGACATAGAAATGGATCGAGAACATCTACAAAACTGTGCAGCTTTACAAAATTATCAAGATATAACTTCTAGGTACTGGGAAGCCAGAAGGAGAATGGCTTCACTGTTGACTCCAGAGCATTAGAAACATACATACATGCATACATTCATAACTTGTACACTGGTTAGGCAGAGCACACGTACTTCTGTTGAGCCAAAAATAAACAATGCTGTCTGTCCTAGGTAATATATGTATCACTGCAAATATGATTTGTTCAGATATGATGGAATGTAGGGAGAGGAACAAACAGGTATCTCTAACTTGAAATCAGCAGGCCCTGCATGCAGCAAAGCTATACAAACGTCCAGAAGATCTAACATTTGCAGAAAAAAGAAAAGAATACAAAGCACTAATAAAAAATAAAAAAGAATATACAGAGAAACAAGGAAGGAAGCAAGCCAAGGAAGCAAAATCAGATCCATTCATAGCAATGAAAAAGAAGACCTCAATCGCAACAAGAGAAATTCAAATGCAGAACAGGGAACACCATTTCTCGAACATACTGAATAAGAAAGGGCTGGAGCAAGCATGACATAGAAACGGCAGAACCCATACACGTTCTGGAACCAATAACGAATGAACTTAGGAAAGCAATATTCCAAGGGAGAAACAAGAAATCTGCAGGACCAGACAAAATATATATGGAACACCTAAAAGACTCTTGGCAAGATGGAAGAATTGTGAAAAGATCTGATGAACAAATGTATGCAGACTGGGAAGATACCAGAGGGATGGAACAGTGACCCTTAAGATACTGTACAAAGGAAAAGGGAGCAGAGCATCCCTACTCATTTTGAGTAGCAGCACTAGAAAACGTATCATTTCAAGTTTTCACAAAGATACTAAATGAAAGATTACTAGAAGTCTTCAATGGACACATCCCAGAAAACCAATTTGGTTTTATGAAAGGCAGGAGCACAGTCCAGGCAGAGAAAATATCTAATAGATCAGATAGAAGACGCCCTGTGACACAAAGTAGGAAATACCACACAGTCTTTGTTGACTTCAAGAAGGCATTCGACTCAACAAACAAAAGCTGATTGAGAGAATAAAACTGACAATAGATGAGAAAGACCCACTAGCGAGAATAATTGAAGCCTGTCTGCAGAGGAACATAATCCGAATAAACAACGTAGAAATCTCTGAAGACAAGTACAGACAAAAGGAGTCCTGCATGGGGATCCCATGAGTCCCACACTTTTCAACATTTACACAGCAGATGAGAACATAGTAGAGGAAGGACCGAAAACAGAGTTGGTCCTATATGCAGACGACATGGTGATTGGAGCGACAGAGGTTGTGCAAAGGGCAGTACACAGACTGGAGAACTGGGCAGAGGAAAACAGCCTACAGATAAACGAAGAAAAGACAGTACAAATGATCTTCAGAAAAGGGCAGAAGTCAATGCCCAAAGACAATATAACATTACACAAGAAGCCACTGCAAAAAGTAGAAAATTATAAGTATCTGGGAATAACACTACAGACAACAGCGGCATCTTTTGGTATACACATTTAGGAAACAGCAGCAGCAGCAATCAGGGTGATCGTACAACATTCCAAACATAGCAAACTTATCAACTTGCAGGGCAATAAGATTATTCAAGACAGCAGCGCCAGTGATAACATATGCAATTGAGACAGTGTGTGAAAAGCTTAAGATCGGAGACCTGATCAGAATAAAAAGAATAAAAGCAATGTTCATGAAGAGGATTACCGAGTTGGAAAAACAGAGCCATCCCAGATGATATATGAAATGAGACGTACTTCATAGAAGACATACAAGCACAATTACACCTACAATCAACAAAAGCAAGCAGGGCCCTAGTAAACATCAGGGAAAGGAAGAAAAGTGAAATCGACTTCTACTTCTATACCTCACCAGTGTGACGGACAACAGATGGACTACAGAGTGCAACACGCAGCACCACATCACAAGACTAGATACACGGATTTCACCACGAGATATGTGTGAACAAGAAGTTCCACGAGCCAGATGAAGACTGCAAGTATATACTGTGCAGGCAGAAGCATAGTAGATATCACATCATAACATGCACAAAAAGAACCAGATCAATTACAGACTGAAATGTGAAATTAACCTAATGCTCAAACTTGAGTGTACATTTCTCTATTATTTATTTAAAAGATCTTTGCATGTTGCATACCAAACTTGCATGTTGAAACTTGTGCAATCATGGTTACACAAAGAGCACCATAAAAAAAATCTTATATATTGAATAGGACTTCCTCTACATGCACAAACTATTCTTACAAATGCTTATTACTATATCTACTTCACATTAATATTTTCAGGAATAATCTTGTTGCCAATTTTCTTGTAGAACCAAGAATATGGGAATAGAGTAGCCTATAAGCGATGGTCAAATCTTAACAGCACAGCTGTTCACAGCTTTGAAATTCCATTCTCTTTGCATGCCCAAGAAAAAAAAATAAATTACTTCCCATTTGAGAAAAGTACTGCAAAATTCAAACAAATAATGGTTCACTTTACAAATATGTTATTTGACAATCCATGTTTTAAGTGGACACGTGGGTCAAAATGCACAGGAATTGTTAACAAGCCACAAATTTTAAACCATTGTAATTATTGACTTGAAACTTGGCAAAGTTAATAAGTACTTGGGTTGTATTTACCATGCTTTTTACAATGTTATTTTACAAGAATTTAAATAGTGAACCAATATAACCTAACCTGAGAATTCACAACATAAAGAACATTTTCCTCAATGAGTATTCAAGATATGGATTTGAATCTTTGTGCACAGTTCCTATGGATCACATCTAATAAATCCTTGCAGACAAATTTTGCTGCAGCAATTACTTACTGTTTTAAAATATATTAATTTTAGGGTGCTCATAAAAGTGAAAAAAAAAAAAAAAATCCCATGTGTATCCAAGCCATAATCCTTAAATGAGCAGAAAATTGCAGAAATTATTCATTAATTATCGAGAAAGAAGTATAGCAAATTTCGTTTGCTTATCTCTAATATTTCTCATGAAAATTATCCTTAAACATTGAAAATTGTAAACTTATTTTTCTTTTATAGCTATTAAGATCCTCTTCTGTAGCGAATTCACTCATAACCTCTAAACCCACATGTTCCCATTTGTGTTTAAAATGTCTTCAACTTTTTGAATGCTCTGTCACTAAAACAAGGCATATAGAACTAAGTGAAGTATAAAATTGTAATGGCCAGTCACACACAAGAAACCAAGTTCAAATTAGGTGCAGCACATTTTTCCACTCATAAACAAAACAAACACTTGTAATGTTAAAAGTGAATCAAGAGGATATTGACACACTGCTTCACTCACACTGTTTTTTACAGGACATGTTTCAAGACTGAGCTGATTTTGAGAGCAATGGCTCTTGAAACATGTCCTGTGAAAAACAGTGTGAGTGAAGTAATGTGTCAATATCTTCTCAATTCACTTATTTTAACTTGTGCTTCACTGTCTCTAAGCTCTCAGTTTTTATACTTCTAATGTTGCTGCAAAAAGCAGTGTTGGCACACCTGTGTACAGCCTGCTTATCAAACAATGGCAGTTCCAAGCTTTTACACATCAAAATAGGCAGAAAAGCAACCAGCACACACCATTTTGTAAAAGGAGGCATGGCGCATGTTGTGCAGCCTTAGGCTCTTTAAATTTTAAAATCCACTTAAGAGTACCTTAATGAGATCTAAATTTTTTTTGTCCAGAAAGATTGTCATCTCTTACATCTACCAGTTTTACAATATCATCTGAGGCTAGTCTCAGAAAATTAAAGATATACATTTCATTTCTCATGAAATTTTAAACATGTGGTACTTTAAATTTATTAAATTTAAGGGTGAGTCGATCAATGACACTAAACACTTAACTTTTAAATTTCTCGGAACATGTTTCGGAGGCTACTTTCCTCCATTGTCACCCGGACATAACTGGTTGTCTGTGGTGTACCTGGTGATATTTTGTTGGGTCTCCTCCTGGTGGCGGTTCAAGGAACTTGCTGAACAAATCTTTTTTGGGGATGTTGAAATTGAATACTTTGTTTCTATTTTTTTAAATAATTTGTTCACATGTGGAAAGTTGTTTTCCTGTTGTGAGTTTAAGTAGTTTTGGTTCTATAATTGTTTTTCCCCCCCAAGAAAATGTGTAGCAACTACTGATTTTTCTAATTGTTTGTATTTTATGTTCCTAAAGTGCTCCTTTGACCTTGTTTCTAAATTTCTTTTGGTTTTTCTAATATAAATTTGACTAGTCACAGGATTCAATTTGGTATATACCCATGTCACATTCTTGGAGGATGGTGAACTTAAAATGCTTCATTTGATATCATACCAACTTTTTCAATTGAGTTATGTCTTTGTTGCATGCATCCAAACCTTCTAAAACAGCTTTTCTTGGAATTATCTAGTCTCAAAAACATGTATCTCTGAGTACATAGTGGAGAAAAGAGCAGTTGCATTTACATAACTTTCTTTACTCAGTCACCTAAACTATTTTTGTACTATTTCTTATCAATCAAGATAAACTTTCATTACACATTTATTACAAAAAGCATACAGTATGCTTAAGTCAGAGTTTTAAAAAGTGGTTCTTTATGTGATGGCTTATAATATTTATCCTGTAGTTCATATACATGGTACGAGGGGCACTATTTATATTTTTATAATATAATTAAAACAAACTAATTTCTTATTGAAATATGCTTTACTGATTTTAAAAATATTCTGCTTTATGATCAATATCCGTTTGAACCATTTGTCAAAGCATTTATTCCAGACTTCTTGAGACACCTCCAAAACATGGTTTGTGAAGGCATCAATGGCTTCTACAATGAAGAATTGTTAACGCAATTTATTCTTCATGTTCGGGTTGAAAAAGTCATTGAGTGCCACATAAGGACTGCATGGCAGATGATTCAGTTCAATTTTTTGAGCCTTCAAATATTCTGCAGTTAGATGAGAGGTGTGTGCACTCTCATTATCTTGATGAAAAACAATCCTACGGTTCTTGTTGGTTTTCCTTACTTCAGCAAAGACTTCCGGCAAACAAATGCTTGTGTTTCTTTTCTTGGAAGTGTTGAAAACAGTGTTATGATAAATTAAATTTAAAGGGAGTCGATTAATGACACTAAACAACACTTACCTTCAGATTACATCGAATTAACCAAATTATGCATAGAACAAAATTTCTTCCAGTTTCAAACAAAATATTTCCACCAAACTTCAGGTTTAGCAATGGGCAACCCCCTATCACCCTTCCTGGCCGATCTGTACATGAGTGCATTAGAAATAAAAATCACCAAAGGTTTCCCTTGGATGCTCAAACTCTGGCAACGATATGTAGATGACATCTTTGCAATAGTACCAAAAAAACATCAGTGATGCACTAAAACTTTTAAATATCCAAGAAAATAGCATCAGTTCACTGTAGAAATAGAAAAAGATGAGTATTTACCATTTTTGGATCTAACAATGAGAAATAAAAACAGACTAAACTTTGGCATTTACAGAAAACCAACACAGACAGACAACTACATAAAAGCTAATGGCTACAACCCAAGATCCCACAAACAGGCAATCTTCAATAGTTTAGCACACAGACTGGTAAACATCCCTCTCACAGCAGAAGAATACAAAACAGAATACAACAAAATTATTGAAATAGCACAAAAAATGACTTTCCCAAATTATTAGTAGACAAAAAAGTGAACTTAGCAAAAAAGAAGCTAATAAAGGAAACCACAACCCTCTCAGCTACAGAAACTACTATGATTTTCAAAAAATCACTTACTATCCATGGGCCTATGATAAATTCAAAAAAGTCTTCAAAAAACAAAACATTCAACTAGCACCAGTCAACCATTTCTCCTTAAAAAACCTAATTTGCTCAAACATCAAAGATGGTCATTCCATCTAACAAAAAATCTGGTATATATCAAATTGAATGCAGTGACTGTAGTCAAATTTATATTGGAAAAACCAAAAGAAATTTAGAAACAAGAGCAAAGGAACACTTTAGAAACAAAATATAAACAGAAAAATCAACATTTTTGGGAAAAAAATCACAACATAAATCCAGAACCAAAACTACTAAAACATACATCAGCAAAACAAGAACTATCCACATGGGAACAAATCTTCATTTCAAAAAATAGGAACAAAGTATTCAATTTCGACATCCCCCAGAAAGATTCAAGAACCGCACCAGAGGAGACCTATGACAAAATATCGTCAACTACACCAATGAGAACCAGTCGATGGCCGCTTGAGGATAGAAGCAAAGTCTCTAAAACATATTCTGGAAAAATTTAAAAGTAAGTGTTGTTTAGTGTCATTAATCGACTCCCTTTAAATTTAATTTAAATGGTTGTGTACCATTTGGCATTGACTGTTTTAGGTTCCTCAAAAAGCACTGTTGCCACATGGCCAGTTTTGCTGAAGAAGCACGCAACCATTTGCTTTGAAGTGCTTCGAGTGCCAACAACTTTTGTTGGATGTGCATCTTGAAACACCCAAACAGTTGACTGCTGTTTACATTCTTGCTCATACACATAGATCCATGATTCGTCACCTGTTACACTTACCTATATATATGGGGGTGAGTGAGAGTGACAGTGAGAGAGTGAGTGAGAGTGAGAGAGTGAGTGTGAGTGAGAGTGAGTGAGAGTGTGAGAGTGAGTGTGAGAGTGAGTGAGAGTGAGTGAGTGAGAGTGAGAGTGAGTGAGAGTGAGTGAGAGTGAGTGTGAGAGTGAGTGAGAGTGAGTGTGAGAGTGAGTGAGTGTGAGAGTGAGTGAGTGTGAGAGTGAGAGTGAGTGAGAGTGAGTGAGTGTGAGAGTGAGTGAGTGTGAGAGTGAGTGAGTGAGAGTGAGTGAGTGAGAGTGAGTGAGTGAGAGTGAGTGAGTGTGAGAGTGAGTGAGAGTGAGTGAGAGTGAGTGAGAGTGAGTGAGTGAGAGTTAGTGAGAGAGTGAGTGAGTGAGAGTGTGAGTGAGAGAGTGAGTGAGAGAGAGTGAGTGAGAGAGAGAGTGAGTGAGAGTGAGTGAGAGTGAGAGAGAGTGTGAGAGAGAGTGAGAGTGAGTGAGTGTGAGTGAGAGAGAGTGAGAGTGAGAGTGAGTGTGAGAGTGAGTGAGTGAGAGTGAGTGTGAGAGTGAGTGTGAGAGTGAGTGTGAGTGTGAGTGTAGGTGTGAGAGTGAGTGTGAGAGTGAGTGTGAGAGTGAGTGTGAGTGTGAGAGTGAGTGTGAGAGTGAGTGTGAGTGAGTGTGAGAGTGAGAGTGAGTGTGAGAGTGAGTGTGAGAGTGAGTGTGAGTGTGAGAGTGAGTGTGAGAGTGAGTGTGAGAGTGAGTGTGAGAGTGAGTGAGTGTGAGAGTGAGTGAGTGTGAGAGTGAGTGAGTGTGAGAGTGAGTGAGTGTGAGAGTGAGTGAGTGTGAGAGTGAGTGAGTGTGAGAGTGAGTGTGAGAGTGAGTGAGTGTGAGAGTGAGTGAGTGTGAGAGTGAGTGAGTGTGAGAGAGTGTGAGAGTGAGTGTGAGAGTGTGTGAGTGTGAGATTGTGAGAGTGTGTGAGTGTGAGTGTGAGAGTGAGAGAGAGTGAGAGAGAGTGAGAGAGAGTGTGAGTGTGTGAGAGTGAGAGTGAGAGTGAGTGTGAGTGTGAGTGTGAGTGTGTGAGTGTGTGTGTGTGTGTGTGTGTGTGTGTGTGTCTTTTGAGGCACTGCCATTGTATTTCTTGAGATTTTTGTACACCAATCGACACAAGCATCTTTTTGAGAATGTGTCAAATTATGATCCAACGAGAGCAAACCTTTTTCATGGCTAAATATTCATGCTATATTTTATATATGCTGGTAAAACTAAATCCTAAGGTTGCCTCAATCTCACAATATGTCACATGACAATCTTGTATTATTTTTTTCACAGCATCAATGTTTTCTGGCACAACTGATTTTGGACAATCTTCATGAAGGATAGTCTTCATGAACAATTCAATGCCATGGCCAGGATTTGAACCACGGATCTCCTGGTTATTCAAATCCCGGCCATGGCATTGAATTGTTCACATTGACTATCCATCTAAAACCTTAACATATATACGGCTAGTGTGAAGAAATGATTAATTTCTATCAATTAACTAAAATCTTCATGAACTTCATCATTGAGCAAATGGCGACCACGATTTAATTCGTTATACCAGCATTTCACAGTGGCTAAGGATGGAGCTTCGTCACCAAATGTGGAAGTTAGTTGATTGATGCACTCATCTTGATAATCCACGCTGAAGATTGTAATAAATCATTTCACAAACATTTTCACAAGTTAATTCCATGTTTTTGTTGAGACAATTTTCAAGTTAATGTAAACAAAACAAATGACACTATTAACAAAATGTCTGAAGTAGATTAAGGTCAATAATGTCAAACTTTCCAATGAAAACATCAGATGGTGCCTACAGCATTCAGGGTTGCCAAGACTCATAATATAAATAGTGCCCCTTGTATAGGACCTGAGAGAAACAGTACCATCATCTTCATGACAAGAAAAAGCAAATAGTAACTTACCAACCAATAACAAAGATCTTAGAAGAGGTTACTAATACAAAGCAATTTCACATTAAATTCTGCTTTAACAAGATTCCTTGTTTGTGAAATAAAATTAAATCTATTTCTTATGGTTTAACAATTACAAAATAGTAGTTGCAAATAAGAGGTACATGCTAATTCCAGAAATTCAACATAGACATTTTATTTTGGTAAGGATAACTTCAATGCATTATATTTGAATACTTGATAGTCATTTGAGGAAATAAAAAAGAAAAATGGAAAAATTTATTTCAAGGGTCGTTTTGTATGGGGGATTTTCTGTAACTCATCCTTGGAAACCACTAAAGACCAAGTTGGAGTTATACATGCACATGAACACACAAGAACTTTCTCCTAAAAATGCTTTTGTTTGGATTCAGGGAGTTTCAAAATGGTAAAACCTCAGAATCAAATTTTTTGGAAGAATGCAATAGTCCCTAATTACTATGGGTAAGCAGTAGAGATAATGAAAAGGGTCATTTCCATATTACATAACAAGACCTAAAGTGGAAAACAAACAGCAAATACACTGCAGGTTTTATCAACATATACATATTAAACTCAAAGGTTTATTACATATACTGTTTTCCAGAGAATATTTGACTATTCTGCTTGCATTTCATTCGGTTTGTTCCAATAAGTCTCTGAAGTTTGAGAAGGGACTTTAAAAATGTGCCACTTGGCAACATGTTCCAATGAGCTTTAGCATTTGTCTATTGTATTCAGACATTCCAACAAACTTTTAAAACAGAGTGAACAGCAAGGATTGATCTGACTGAAGACCAAAGCCAAACCAGCCCATACCTATTCTGCAGTCTCGCTTGCCTTAAAAAATGCTGAAGTGCAGAACATCAAAGAAAACAGTGGCACTAAAAATATTCTTCTGGACCTTTTCTACATATCAAATTCTTATGGTATGTTATACAGCAAAAACATAAAAACAAATATTAACCAACTACACCCTAAAGAGCTTTAAAATATGCAATATAAAAGCTGAATTCTTTACATTTTCAACAGACTTCCATATAGAATATTAACCTAATATGTATACCAAAATCAAGTCAGATATAACACTTTAGAGTGGTATCAAGAAATGTCATAAGGTAAAGGAGGTTGTGGAATGAAGGACTTGTAAGAAGTTGGTAGTGGGTTGATTTGCAGTCACTCCTATCAACCTGTAAGGGAGCAGATTTGTCCATCCAATTCAAATTGTTCTGGAGAACAATGAAAAACTGGCAGAAAGAATGCTACAGTCTATAGGTGAATGTCATCTTTATCATAATTAAGTTTAAGAGTTACAGAATAAAAGGTGTAACTGTGCATGCATAGCTTATTCCTAGTGCTTTCAATGTTATTTCTGAAATGCAATTCAAATTTCAGAGGTTATAGTAAACGTCATCAACTCATTCATGTATGTGTCCAACGTCATGCCTTGTACTATCCAATGTAAAAAGTAAAATTGCGACCAAGGATGATAGGTTTAGTTTTAAAACGAAATAATTTTCTTTATATAACCACCATTCCTAAAATGACAACACTTTCACATTCAGTGAACAATATTGAATTCTGATTTAAATGATTTAATTATTTCACACAATTGGAGAAATAGCAGGGCATATGTTCACCTATGTCACTGACACTTCTAGTTTTGCATGTACAACGATCTGAGCATTCTAATCAAGCATGAAGAAAGCAGCAGAGAATTTCATAAGTATGGTTACGAATGTTTTTTCCCCTCAAACCATACTTAATCTCTGTATTTTACAATAAAAAGATAACAGCAGCAAAGCACTGAAAGGTATAATAAAAGTTATAAATGCTTATAGTTTTGATGTTTAGAAACTCACAAGACACATGAAATGCTTCATAAAATAAGTACAATTCGAAATAAAAGCTGAGTTGATTTTTTCTTCTGATCTTCTTAAGTTCAAAAACAAAGCATCATTTGCTTTAAGAAATATTCTGAATAACTCGTGGAATAGCAATCTGTGAGAGTTGTCTTACATTTCACAAACTTAAAATTTCAGTAGACCTAATATATCTCCAGCATCATGATGGCAATTTTAAAATATTTTAAAATAAATACTTCATTAAATATTACTTAATATATTACTTATTTAAAAACAAAACTTTAAAAAAATGTAAATAATTTAAAATAAATTTTAATTTTATTGCTTAACACATGTAACATTATGGTATACTATGCAATATGAGCATAATGGCAGCAATTAAGATGCGAGTGTATTTTATGAAACTTGCTACTAATTTCATAATATTCCTAATCAGCATCTAAATTGCCATTATACTCAAATTTCATACCATTATTTGTCTAAACATGTGTATGTTCAAAAAAACTTCAAAATATTTTTAATATTCTACGCTGCATGTTACTATCTCTGGTGTCTGACATTTTAATCTTCTATTTACTATCCGACTGAACATGCAAGAATTTATAATTGTCTTCAAATGCAAAATAATTATATTATATCCCTCTGATTAACACTTAAGTTTTTCAATTTTGAGCACTTAAGATAGGTCAATTTGGTGCTTAATATTGAATGATTTCCACATAGAGGCGAGCCCACAAGCTCAATGGTTTCATGTAAAAAACTGAAGCTGCTGACAGTGAAGTAAACAAGGTATTAAGAATAATGAAACACTAGTGACACAACATCACTATATCAATGGTTTCATACCTTGCAACAATTCTTTTAAGTACACCAGCAATACGTTTTCTGAAAATGAGGTTATGCATTTTGATTTTCTTGATAATTTTGTGGATAATTTTTTCATATATTTCTTTAATTTTGTGGCAATTAGTTATTTGTGACATCGGTGGTAACAAGACATTTAGAAACTCAGCCAATCTGTAATTCTTCCTAACAATGAAAACACATGATCCATTTAATTTTGGGTAGACTAAGTGGGTTTTGAAAATGGTTTACTCATTCATTTACTTGCATAGTGGAAGACTAATCTCATAATCCTGCAAATATTGATCTATCTCCAAGAGCTAAATTTGGATGGCTGAAGCAGGTGAATGAGTCATGCATAATAGCACAAAAAGTTGATGACGTCTGCCATATCCTTTTCAAACTAGAAATTAAGGCAACTTTACTTCTTACCTTTTGTAGTGATCAAAAAGATAAAAGACAGAAGGTTCTACAGATAACGATTAAAAGTGAATGCAGTTGCTTCCATTTTCTTGAGCTGCACCTTTCTGATACATACAGAGATTAAAATATACAGACTTTAGCATGCAGGTTGTCTACGTACATGCAGAGTGTGGTAATCGCCTGTCTCTTCGGGTTGCCTTGGTTTACATTTGCCACAACAGAAATTGCAGCAGCAGCAACAGCAGCAGCAGAGGTAACAGCCTGTGATGATTCCACAGAAGAGAATAAGTGCCTGAAATCAACCATTAATAAAGTCATAATTTAAGTGGATTGATAGCATATGAACATTTTAATAACTGTATTAAATTACTTGACTGAATTGCAAAATGCTTCTACTTAACAAGATAAATGTAAAATTATATTAAGACCTTAAACTTCTCAGTCCCAGTGTTTTCTATAGGCAACATTACACTGCAGCTCTATGTGCCAATTTGAAGTTAAAGGAAATTGAACTCCAGACCAATAAGGTTGTTTTCTGCTTAATAGCTATCTTCTGTTTACAGTCTTAAAAATAACTGAACCCAGAACTAAGGGGGTTAATGCATTCCAAACTGATTATATAAAGTGATTTATATTTTATTTATTCATTTGTATTAAGTTAATACATACTTGAGTATGACGAGTTTCAGCCCAGGGTTGAAGTCTGCCATACCTAACCAACATAATTACTTCTGCACACATTTTATATTTCTCTATAGCTTCATAAGATATTGTGACTTTGTGGGTTCGTGAAATTAAAAGTCCAGGTTACAAACACCAAAAATTGCTCTTTATTTCCATAGAAACACGCTCTGTCAACCTTTACAGTTGCTTAATTACGCCACATACACAATACAACTTGCAAGGTCAACAACCACAACAAAGTCCACACAGCTGTTCACGCACACGAGTTCAATTAACAACTGTCCGCTTTGGCGGGCGGTGGCTCCCTTTTTATAGAATGTTCTCAAACAATCAAGACGGCATTAGAAGATGAATTCTCTAGAAATCCGTCTCCTTTCCTCCATCATTTTAGCGAGCTTTTATCTCCACACTGCATGTCTCTTTGATCTCGTTGCCTGCGCCACCTCGAATCAACAATGCGCTCGCGACAATATTAATGTCTAATAAAATATTGTGGATTCCTATTGCTTTTGTACAAAGCAGTTCCATTTATTCTTACCTTGACTTAAAAACTCGCCCAAGCTTCTGACCTTCCTAAAAAAAAAAAAAAAAAAAAAAAAAAAATGCTGTTCTATACACAAATGAGTTGCTTGACTGTGGTATGCCCTTTCTAAGTCCTCTCAGCCTTCAAACATCAGTTCTTAGCCATGCTATTGCCTCCTTTTGCTCATTCACCTTGTCAATAAGTCTCTTTTTAAGGTTTCCTTCATTGTGATTTATACAGAACACCTTTCGTCCTTTACTTAGCCTATGGCATAATTTAGCTTTATTTGACATTTCAGTGAATTCCCAGTTGCAAATTTAATGTCAAATTATGCATATATTCAATTGTTCACTAAAACTGGCTCTGGCCATTGTTCCATCTTTATATAATCCATTAAACATTATGTGTTCAATTATTGTTTATTTCCTGTTTTTCCATTTAGTCTTTACTTTTTATAAAAACTGCCCCTATTTTCTTAGTTTTGGACTAAAATGTTATGTCAATTTTTCTATTTGTTCTTAATACATTTTTGCTTCAAATCTCAGTTTCCCTATATTCAAATATATATTGTACATCTTTTCTCCCACATAATAGACCTCCTAGCTCACCATTTCACTGGTCTGTTAACCTCCACACTCCTGCTCCTGGTATGGCATTCCTCCTCTCCTTTATTCACAGTCTACTTAACTCTTTCCCAATCACTTTGCACTGAAATAGTAAATGTAAATATTAATAACCTCTTCCTTATTAGCTGACATTTTTTGTATCTCAATATCTTCGTATGTTTTTCTTGTGCCTTTAAAAAGTTTTATAAGTGATATCCCTTTCTCTCCAAAATTTGCCAAGCACTGTTTTCCAAGTTGCATGTCCAACCCTTTGTAGAACTATTTCTTGTATTTTAACCATTGTTTTAACACATTATCATCTGTATTCAGGCTCCTGTAACAGTATTTCAAAGCTCTCTCCAAAATCAATGCTTTCCTAGGCTAATCTTCTCATTTCAATTTCAGCAACTCCATTAGCTGTTACTATTGGAAAAACATCCTGAGTACTAAGTTCACAATTTTCTACCTATTTTCCATAGTAAAGAAGCCGCAAACATGCACTTTTATATCTTTCCAATAACTTCACTTTCATCTTTGCCATTTTAGTAAAGCATCCTCTCACAGCCATCAATGTTGCTTTCCCTTTGAGTAATTCTGACCTATAATTCTCACATTTTCCTTCTGCATCTATTTAACTCCTAAGCAGGGGTTGAATGGGGAAGGAACCCCTTGATGTGGTACATAGGACATTTTGTAGGGAAGTATTGGGGCATCCAAGTGAAGTGGCAAGAGAAGTAGCACAAACAGATGGGAAGAGTGTGGAGGAAGGGAGTGATTATAGAAAGAGCTGTGAAATTTTGGTTTTACGATTTTGAATTTAGACAAAAATAACTTGTTAAGAAGGTGCATTGAGTATCAGGAAAAGAATCTTAAGGAAACTGGTTGGAACAAGTAATATTAGAAAGAACCTGGAAGAGAATGGGTTGGAGAAGAGGAACAATCAAAATAAATTTTTGAAAGTAATAAGAAAGAGGTTTGAAGATACAGAAATCCAAAAAACTTTTTAGTCGGGTAATGAAAAAAAGGTCCTTGGTAGACTATTTATGAAAAAGAAATATGGGAAAAGGAAATAAATATGGATAAGGCAGATAATGACAAAAGGGAAGCAATAGCATGGCAAAGAACTGGTGTTTGGAGGTTGAGAGGACCAAGAAGTTATCCCACAGAGTCAGTGTCCTATCTGTGGAGGGAAGGAAGATATGGAGCATATAGCTTTTGAATGCCATGAAACACATTTATGGAGAAAATTACTGATGCAGAAATGGGAGAAAGTGGATAGGAGAATAGTGTTAAGGGGGCATTTTAATAAGCAGGCTGGGAGCTTAGGTCAATTTTTAAGTTGTTCAGTTCAAAGAGAAGCGAATTTATAATATACTAATTAGTATTAATGTTACAATAGCTATACAAAAGTATAAATGCAGAATATTGTTGGAATTTTAGAGGTAATAATTTTAGAGGTATTGTTGGTTACCAGTAATATGCAGAATGTAGAGTTGTGTAACCATTATTTAGTTTGTCTAGTCCATTTTGTTTAGGTGTAGTAGTTGTAGGGTAGTGCAAATAATATAGATTTATACAAGTATATAATTTGTATAAAATGTTGGATGGATATGGCAGACTAAGAGCCTGGGCTGAATGCCCATCATACTCAAGTATGTATTCAGCTTAACACCAATGAAATAGCTGGCTAACAGTTAATAACAAGGGTGGTTTGATAAGTTCTCAGAATAGCCACAAGAGGTCAACCCTAGTGCCACAAGTTCATGTGATATTCATTACAGTGTTCCCTGTAAACACATCATATCAATGTAATGGTGAAGCGGCTCTTGTTCCCACATAGTGATTTTGACAAGATGGAAACAAAATTGAGATTAGACCAGTGATTAAATATTTTGTAAAGAAAGGTATGAAAACAAAGGACATTCATGCCAATTTTGCAAATACACTAGGGGCTTATTTACATTCAACTGTTGCTAAGTGGACAAACGAATTTAAATTTGGTCGGGCGAGATTAGAGGAGATCTATGCATTGGTCGGCCAATCATCATTGCAAAAGTGCACAAAATGGTAATGCATGATTGACAATGGAAAGTGCATGAAATTGCTCAAGCAAGCTAAATGTCATATGAAAGGGGATATTGCATTTGGACTGAAGAACTAAATATTAAAAAATTATCTGCAAGATGGGTGCTATGACTCCATGCTGGATCAAAAGTGCATGAGAATGGGAGTATTGGAACAATGGTTAGCCCATTTTAGGAACAACGAACAAGATCTTTTGCGTCAGTTTGTGACCACAGATGAAAGTTGGGTCTACTACTATATTGCAGAGTCAAAACAGTGGAAGCATGAAGATTCTCCGCCACCTAAGAAAGCAAAGAATTCTTTCCACCGGAAAAGTCATGGCATCAGTTTTCTGAGATGTGAAGGGGATTCTGTTTGTAGATTATCTCCTCAATGGCAAACCATTACTGAAGAGTACTATGCTAACCTCCTGGACCAATTACAACAAAATATATGTAGGAAAAAAGGCCAGACTTAGCAAGGAAGAAAGTAATCAAGACAATGGGCGCCCACTCACATGTACTGTCGCCATGGTAAAATTACACAAGATAAGGTATGAATTCAAAGTACAAACTTGAAAGAAGCGTAGGGACAGTGAAGTATAAATTAGCACAAAGTGAATCGAGAAGATATTGACACATTGCTTCACTCACACTGTTTATTCACAGGACATGTTTCAAGAGCTCTTGCTCCTATCATCAGCTTATACTCGATACTCGAATCGAGTATCAGCTGATGATAGGAGCAAGAGCTCTTGAAACATGTCCTGTGAATAAACAGTGTGAGTGAAGCAATGTGTCAATATCTTCTCGATTCACTTTGTGCTAAGGTATGAATTGTTGCCACGCCTGCCTTAACTTGATATGGCTTCGTCAGACATCCATCTCTTCCCAAAGCTGAAAATTTTCCTTAGTGAACGAAGATTTGCTTCAAATGAATTGATAGCCAGAGTTGAAAACTATTTTGCAGGCCTGGAGGAACCTCATTATCAAGATGGGATTAAGGCATTGGAACATTACTGGACCAAGTGTATTAATCTACAAGAAGACTATATCGAAAAATAAAAGTAAGTCTAGTGCAGTAATTAATTTTTTGTTCTATTCCGTTCCAGGAACTTATCAAACCACCCTCGTACTTTCATGTATCATTTTACATTTATTACTTCCTTTCTTCTATTTATGTTAAACATAGAAACACGTAATGTGAACAGATTAGCAAAAATCAATATCCATCTATAGAAATGCAACTCTTACAGTCAAAAGAAACTGGGAATTAAAATTAGCTAACTATGCTTCAACACTTTCATTTTCAAACTGAAGTCTTACTACTAATTTAAAGTACCAACCTTGCACCATCCTGAAGTAACCAGGAAATACGCATTGACATTCTCCTCACCAAATTGCTCTGCTATGTAGAGTCCCAACGAGCCATAGTTGTCATAGATGTTGCGTTTTGTCAAATCACTTAGGATACTGTGGGCTCTGTTGACTTCTTTGAACTGAAAATTTTTATTAAACCATTATATAACAGTCTAACATCAAAATAACATGCTGAAATGTAATGGAAGCAATTATTAGCACCAGTATTTTAAAAAATGCAAAGTTATCACAGCAGCCATTTTAACTTCTTCTGCAAGTAGTAAATAGGGGAAGTACTGCATTCCACCCAACAATTTGATATCAACATTTCACTAAAGATACAAGTTTTGAATCCATTAAATAAATTACACAAAAAAGAATATTTTTAGAAAAAGGATCAATATAACTCAAAAACAAAAGGTTTGTTCAATACACATCCCAAGACTACTCTTTATGTGAACATTTTTGGATTTTGATTAAAATACCATTTGTTTAAAATATTTTCATGACAAATGAAATGTATATCTTGAACTTTCTGATAATCTTTTCGGAAAACTCCTTCATTCTGAGTTACAGGCATGCTTAATGGGATAACTGTTCTCTCACAGTCCCTTTCTTTTATTTTCAGTTGGCAGTACCAAGTATTGTGAAAGTAACATCCAGTTGTAAATTTTTCTAAGCTCTCGTGTCTGTATATGATGCTGCATAAACAGAAGAGATTATCATACAGTGTTGCACTCAAATAAGAAAAGAGTATGTAATAGGGCAGCAGAAAAGCACTTTGGGCTCAGACCAACTGAAAAATGATCACGAGTGGCAGAAACAGGAGGATCAATTGATGACTTGGGTAAAGACAAAACATTTGTTTTTGCATGCATGCACAAAATGACTGCAATTACTAGAAATGGAATTAAAGAATTGGGTGACAGACCATAGGAATAATGGCATCGTAGTGTCTACAAAAATGATTGTGAATTAAGAATATATGCCGTTCCAAACATTACAGATTTGTGACATCTCCACCTTGGTGCTACAGCTTTATGAAAAGAGGTCTTTCCATGTGCACTCGTACAAGAATCGCACAAAAAGTGCCGGCCGATTACAAATCTAAAATTCTGGTGTTTCATAAATTTGTTATTAATGTAAGGACAAATTCCAATTTGAACTCATCAAATTGAAAATGTGGCTTAAGTTCCCCTAACTTTTTTGGCTTTCCATCAAATATAACAGTAGACAGCAAAGATGCAAGTAATAGAGAATATCACCTTTATTATTTTTATTTCAAATTTTTCATAACAAAATTATGACTGCATCTTAAGGTCCAGAGTGTCTTACAGTCCAAAAAATATAAGTTATATTTAACAAGTGCGCCCTTTGTGAAAGTAAGTTCAGTTTATGTATTCAGTTTCAATATGTAGGGAATTTAACATAAAAAGGCAGATTGTAATGAATATGGAATATATCTCAAATTAATCGTAAAAACTATTTGTAGTTGTTTGACACTCGTCGCTTTTTTTGTATTATTGAGGACTAGTTTCAAAGGCCATTGCCTCCATTTTCAAGCTCTCTCCAACTAGCATCTGTTGTCTGCTCTCCTCTCTCTGGTGGTGGAACTATGAACTTCTTTGTCAAATTATCTACTGGTGGGATTTCAAAGTTCATTACGCAGTCTTTATTTTTCCATATGAATATTGTGCTGATTGCACCTTTTCCTTTACGAGGCGTGTGCCTCAGTTGTTTGTGTTTCCCTTTTTCTCCGTGTGAGCGCGTGAAAGTTGCTTTGGTTCCTCTCTCGAACAGCTCTCTGAGCTGACGAGACAGAGAAGTTGGGGTTCTCCTTTCATAGCGCGCGCATGGTGATTTATAACTGTCTTAGCTCCCGGGTGCAGTTCAAAATTGTGTAATGGCAGGTGTTAGAGTTAAGTTTTAATGTGTACTTCGGGGAAGTTTAAGTTAAGTGTAACTGTGCAAGTAAGCTGTCAGTGTGAATAAGAGATTTATTAAAGCTTTTAAATTATCCAAGTAAGTTGTATAATTGTACCTTAGCCTCTGGGTACAGTTCAATATGTTCTCCCATGTTTTTAGTTTATTTTGGTTTATCACTCCTTTTAATAATTTTGGGTTTGGATCAATGTCATGATTTTCGTTCCAAAAATGAAATGCTACTGCTGACTTTTCTTCTTGTTTCAATCTGATGTTTCTAAAGTGCTCTTTGACTCTGGTTTTTAGATTTCTTTTAGTTTGACCTATGTAACATTTTTCACAATTTTTACAATTATTTTGTATATTCCAGGTCTGTTAACTGATGGGATTTCATCTTTTGTTTTTGAATTTAGCAATTTTAAAATTGAGTGTCCTTAGTAGGTGCCAAGATTATCTTAAAGATCTTTTTAAATTTATTAAACGTTTTAGAGTTACCCTACATCGTCTTGAAGGATAAGGGAAAACCCTGGAAAAAACCTTATCCAGGTAACTCACCCTGACCGAGATTCGAACTCGGGACCTCTTGAACGTGAGGCACACATGCTACCACCACGCTACCGAGGCGGGCTGTTTTTGGGTGATATGTGAATGAACTGAATATGCTGTTGCTTTTTTTTTTTTAATGTGGTTGCTTCCTTAATGACTTTCTTTAGTTTAGCTTTCCCAATTTTCTTAAACACCAGACTTTGTTGTATCCATTTTCTTATGCTATGTGTAGTATGGCTTTTTGTTCTTTGACATATTCTTCTTTATCCATGGTAATGTTGACTAGTCTATATGGCTGTTTATTATTGCATGCTTATGTATAATTGGGTTGTAGCTATTATTTTTTATGTAATTTTCTGAATGTGTTGGTTTCCTGTAAATTCAAAATTTTATTTTTGTGTTATTCCTGATATTTAGATCCGAAAAAGCATTTCCATTGATTTCCTTTTCTACTGTGAATTTTATATTCCTTTCTTGCAGATTGAGTAATTTTAATGCATCATCTAAATGTTTATTTGGCACTACTACAAAGATGTTAACATATCTAAACCAAACTTTGAAGATCCATGGGAAGGCCCTTTTAATTAGTGTTTCAAATGCACTCATAAACAAATTTGCCAAAACAGGTGAAAGTGGGTTGCCCATTGATAACCCTGATTTCTGCTTGTAGTGTTTACCATTAAAGCTGAAGTTTTGTTCAAGGCATATTTTTGTTAGTGAAAAGTATTCTTCTACTTCTATTGTTTCCATTTCTATTGTAGTTAGCCATTTTTTAAATAAAGTATGTACAATGAAACCAGTCTATCATTTTTGTCCAAATTTACCGACTCACTTTCAAATGTTAAATACATCACTGTTTCTAACATTTTGCTTCAAATAATATTATATCTTTGAATTTTTTCTACCAGAAATAAAGAGTTATTTAAATTTGCACCTTCACATTTTGGGAAACTATTGAATTTGTTTAGTAACCATTTGGCCAAATTATATGTGGAGGCATTTATGCTGCTAGCGATAGGTCTCACGCTCATCATTAAATTCTCCATTTGACTCATATTTCCCCGGTAAACACTAGGGGCTCTCTCATGAGATACACCGTTTGTGGCGACTTACTAGCATAAGTACTTGAGTCCCAGCCTTCATTATTATTATTATCAAAAATCTTAGCCCATATATGGCTGGTGTGAAGAAATAATTTCCACCAATTAACTAAAATAATAAGAGTTAAATGATGAAGCCTGGGACTCAAGTACTTTTGATAGTAAGTCGCCACAAACGGTTTATCTTGAATGCGAGAGCCCCAAGTGGTTTACTGGGGAAATATACGAGTCAAATGGAGAATTTAATGTCATGACAGCAAGTTGGCCATGGCAGCTCAATGGGTAAGAAAGATTGGACGGAAACCTGGAAATCCGTGGTTCAAATCCTGGCCATGGCAATGCATTTTTCATGTTGACTATCAAAAACCTTAGCCTATATACAGCTAGTATGAATAAATGATTAATTTCCATCAATTAACTAAAACCAGCTTGTATAGTATTCATTTCAAAGCAATTTATATGCACTGCAAAGTGTTTCAATGGATTATGATTTACTAAAGACTTTAGGTCTGCCCATGTAAGCTGTCAATTTTATGGACTTCCTGTTCTGGTTATCTAACTTTCAAGCAGCAATATGTGAACAGAATATGAGAAAGAACAGAAATAATGATTCTGCATTAAAAGTTGTCTACCTACTTAAATGAGCGTATCAAGATCAATGAAGAGTAACTGCAGTTACTGGATACTGGTCATGTACTAGTGCCAGGTTGGTGCTGATGAAATTTAAATGTGTGCACAGGACCAAGAAAACTGGTTTACACAAATGGGATGATCCCTCAAATTGTATGTCATTCAACAGCTCTTGAATAGATGGATAATTTGCTAAATTACCTAAAACAAGAGACTTTTTGTTCCATTTATACCCCACCTTTAACTGCAGTGGTCATATTGGCGGCCATTCTCCTTTGGAACATATCGATGGTGTTAACTTGTAAACATTGGGTTGTATCATTAGGTCACACACACATTCGCACTCTCATTCATACTTCCAAACTCTGGGGAAGATGGGGAATCATCTTGGTTGTAGAAAAATTCCCACCCCCAGCCAGGAATCGAACCCGGGACCCCCAGCACGGCATGCAGGTGCTCTGCTGACTAAGCTACGGGGCCAAAGAATTCCTTTTGTTAGACTAAGGCTTTATAAATTAAGTGTAATACAACAGAAAATGATTAAAGACTTTCTGAGCATGATCTTAAAGATTTTACTGGTAGGTTTGTGTGTAAACTGAATAAAATACATTATATTGTGAAATGTAAATTGCTTATTTTTCAAATGAAATTACAATTTTACACCTGATGTGCCAAATAGGTCAACAATGGTACTTGGCAAATTGCACACTGTCTTCTATAGAACTGAGTTAAAAGGTAATTTCAGCAATATAACTTATCTTAATATCTATTAAAATACCTCATATTAGCATGTATAATACAGATTATGACATATTTTAGATTCCTTTCTTGGAAGTGTTGAAAACAGTGTTATGATAAATTAACTTTAAAGAGAGTCGATTAAAGACACTAAACACTTACTTTTAAATTTTTCCGGAACATGTTTCTGAGGCTTTGCCTCTATCATCAGCCGGCTCTCGACTGTCGACTGATGATAGAGGCAAAGCCTCAGAAACATGTTCCGGAAAAATTTAAAAGTGTTGTTTAGTGTCTTTAATCGACTCTCTTTAAATATTTTAGATTAATCAATGTTTTGTTTAATTCATGATAGTGGCCCTCTCCATTACCACATTTAATTGAGGGTCTACTGTATAAAATTTAACATACTTAGCCTGACCACTATTTAGTTTGTTCAATTTTTACTATAATTTGTCTTACAACTTCTGCAAAGTAGCAGTTTTAAATGTGTCAAGTATGTATAATTGATATGACGGAATATGTTTGCTAATAGTTTTACATGTTATCTTGGTTTAAAAAATGTCTTATGTGATGTTTTGAATTATAATCTCTTTAAATATTAAAAGCAGAAGCATTATTAACAGTGAAGTATTCTTCATATTTGAGTTGGATTTATGAGTCACTATGTTTACACTCAAACTTCACTTGTATAATTGAATCGTTTTCAAGATCATTCGATCTCATCCTCAGCTGTTTGGTGACTAAATGAACCTTCCTCTTCTTCCACTACTACGGAGCTCCGATCACTCTGCCATCTGGTGTTAGGGGCACTAAGTTTTAATACAAGTTCACAAGTTTTGATAAATGAAGTATTAAAACTTAGTGCCCCTAACACCAGATGGCAGAGTGATCGGAGCTCCGTAGTAGTGGAAGAAGAGGAAGGTTCATTTAGTCACCAAACAGCTGAGGATGAGATCGAATGATCTTGAAAACGTTTCAATTATACAACAAGTAAGTGAAGTTTGAGTGTAAACATAGTGACTCATAAATCAAACTCAAACATAATTTCTTTATTAAACAACAAAATACACATTTCATTAACAATAGCTCACTATATTCTTGAGGTCTTACCAACTTAAAAAGTTCTGATCAATGTTCTTGTGACCTTATCTACACCCCAACCAGCAGCAAAGTTATGAATATCTGGTGGCTAGTGCAAATTCTTAAAAGTAGGTCAACCATCTTAAAATTAAAAGTTAAGCAATAAAACAAAAACTAAAATATACATGATAACCTGAAGTACAAATATCAGTACACACCAATTTCATAGTACTATATTAAAAAAAAACTAATATAATTACGTAATTTTGTGCTTCATTGTATCAATAATCCTTACTCATGGGAATAAAACTTTTTTGCCTAACTACTACCAAAGTATGCATAATATATATTTAAGTCTGAAAAGATAGTTCATTAACAGAGGTAACTTGATCTAAGACACGAACTGGAAACCTAATAGTCCTTCTTAACTTCGATACTCTTGATACCTTGAGATGGTTCATTTGGAAAATGCTGTGGTTGAATATCTTTGGAAAAGTTAAGCTGATCCTTTTCTTTTTCCCCTTCTTTCTGCAAGAGATAGGTCAGCTTTACTCTGTTCATTGACAATATGTCCACATATGATGCCGAAATATTTTTCCGTGTTTTATGACAGGAAAAGGAACATCATAATTCTAATGGTTTTCTAATCCTATCATATCTCAGGAACACATGAGAATATGCTTGAAGGTTTTTTTTGGAACAAACACTGATCCTGACGTGTTATACAAAGAGTGTTTGGAAAGTTAGCATAGTTTCATTCTAGCACCAAGTGTGCACTACTACTCCTTCACTGGCTCTCGACTGATGCCATTTGGGTTACTCTATGTTGTATTTTTCTGCTGTGTACATTTAAAATGTAGATAATTACTGATCCCGCCAACTGTGAGATTCATTCTGTAATTCACTTTTTGAACTCACGGAATGTGAAACTAGCCGAAATGTATTGCCAAATTAAAGATATTTACAGTTAAAATGCGATGAGTGATGGAATGGTGAGAAAGTGGATTGAAGTGTTTAGCTCCACTTATTGGTAGTATTTACCTAGAACCTGTTTTGTTAGGATCTTCCTAACCACAGCTGTTGTCGACTAATGGACGTCGGTTCTGTGAACTCCTTGGAGGTGATAGGTGCATGTCAATATCTTGATGAATTTAAAATTTGGGTTTTCTTCAAAGGTATTGTCAAAATTAAACAATTTTCTTTCATGTTTCTTTATGAAGATTTTTTCCCTCGTGGTTAATACAGCTGGACCTTGGACACTTTTTAATAAGTGAATTTCTCGTTCTATATCATGATTCTCCTTCCAAAAATGGTACGCTACCGCCAATTTATCTATTTCTTTGTTCCTGATGTTCCTAAAATGCTCTTTAAGCCTAATGTTAAAGTTCCTTTTTGTTTTTCCAATGTAAAAGTTGTCACAGCCCTGATTTTTTTTGTCTGTGGGGTATCTCCTTTGTATTGTGTTTGCTGAGACAGTCATATCTAGTGATAAGTCTGAACACGGCAATGGCTGTTTTTCGAGGTAGTTCAGAAGTTAAGTTTTCTAAGAATTTCTCCTTTGTAATGTAATATCTTTGTGGTTAATTTAGTTTTATAATCATTCAGTTTCTTCTTGATGATACATTGCATCTTACTTTGAATTTTGGTTCCATTTTTTGCTAGGATGCCTGCCTTCTCATTGTTACTCAATCCAGTGTGCACGAATCCGCTGGATGTCTATATTCTTGCTTAAATTTTGTATCTGTTTAACCAAACAATGAATTTGTCTTATTTTTTTTTTGTTTTTGAATTCTGAGTTAAAGCTATTGCTTGGACTGCCACTCTAGAATCTGATAAAATAACTATTTTACATTTTTTTAGCCAAACAGATATTTTAGAGAAGTAAAGATTGCATCAATTTCTCCATCAGAATTTGTAGTATTTTTTTCCCACAATTTTGTAAAAGAAGAAAAACTGATTAGTGCCACATGCTCCAGCTCCATCATCACTTATAAATGAACCATCTCTATTATCTACATGTCCATTCTTCAGGGTATTTGGTTTGTAATGTCGCTAATGTTATCAGTTTTGCAATATCTGGGCTGTTTGTTTCTTGAAGATTTCACAGAGGTCTAAAGTATATTCTATTTCAAAGCTTTCTATTATATTAATGGGATATAACAACTTTTCTTTTGCAATAGACATATGTGTAATATTTTTCTTGTACAAATCCTTTTTGGGTTTTTAGTTTATATTTTAAGTCCTGCTGTTTGTCTACTTTATTAAAATTTAGAATTCTTGCGAGTTTTTCCTAAGTTATTGGAGTTTGTTCTTCCTGTTCTAGGCTCATGGTTATTAGATGTTGCAAAGAAAATTGATTCTATTGGGGTAGTTTTAACTGCACCTGTTATTAAATGTAATGCTTGGCTTTGAGCTTTGTCTAATTCATTTTTAAAAGACTCAGATGCCATTATTAATACTTCACCACAGTATTTCAAAGATGGATTTAATGTTTTATATCAAGTTTAGTGTTTTTATAGAGCTGCCCCATTTAGATCCTACTAGTCTATTTACTATTTTGAAACTATTATTTGCTTTCCTTGTAACAGAATCTACTTGATATTATAGCCATGAGAGTCTTATCAAAATATACAACTAAACATTTAAAAAATTATGGTTTTAGAGTTTGCCGCCATTATAATAGAGTTTAATTTCTTTTGTCTTTTATGTTTTTTCTGTATTCACTGTCATTAAATTTTTTGAACTTCTAGAAGTTTTTCCAGTGATATCTGTATGGTGTTCTCTGTATTTTTAATTTTATTTAATTTTTCTGGTTTCCAAATAATTAAGCCCTCAGCATACAGACTTACTCTGCAGCTTTCTTGTTTTTATATAGTTGGTAGGTAATTCACATATGTTAAACAAGACTGTGCTTAATAAAGCTCCTTGAGGTAATACAACATGATTTTTGCCCACTTTGGTAGCATAGATGGTAGCATGTTGCCTCACGTTCAAGAGGTCCCGAGTTCAAATCTCAGTCAGGGTGAGTTACCTGGATAAGGGTTTTTCCAGGGTTTTCCCTTATTCTTAAAAAAAGAGGAATGTCGGGTAACTAAGTTCCATGGACCCTGGGCACATTTGAGCATCATTTCACCCATTCCATTCATCGTCTGATATGACTTAAAGTTAAAGGATGTAAATTAAAAAAAAAAATGATTTTATTTGTATCTGGAGGTAGCTGTGCCATATTTTGTTGCAATAAACCTTTGAGTTATAAATTCAGAAATCCATCAGTTGTGATATTTTCAAATAGTATGACTTCCTTTCAGGATGTGACACAGTCAATGTAAGTCGTCAAGCAGCAAGTTAAGTTATCCCATTAGAGGGGTGCAGGGGTGGGCAAGAGAGGCATGTGTTTATTGTACGTTAAATGTCAAAGGTAACACTGTTGCTAACTCAACCACTCCTGTAGTGACTGAAGAAACAGGATCTCTGCCATGCAGCTTATGTATGCTATGAATGTGTAAACAAGAAATGGTAGTGTTCACATGGAAAGTGGTTGGTTAACTAATATTAGGCACTTCTCAATTAAGCCGCTAACTCTTGTACTCCATTATTTTTATAAGTGATTTGTATGTTGGCCAAAAGTTGGGCAACAGAGTAAATGGTTTCTCTCTATATCTTCAAGCTCATAGAAAGCATAAAGAAATCTGCTGTCATTCCTGTATCATGTTTGCTAAAGCAGTCATTGCCTGCTAGTAGTCTAAAAACTGCTGAGCAGGACTTTCTTGAAACTAGTGTCTAGTCTTGTTATGTAATAATTTCCCATTTACATTTGTCTGTGATACATGCTCTTCTTTAATCTTTGTATATTATGTTGTTGCAATTCTTCTTCTGATAGACACAAAGCAGTGGACTAGATTTTAATGTAATTGGCCAGAAAATCAGCTGTTTAATTACTTAGTAATATTACCTAATCTGCTAGTATCCAATGAAATATTACTGCTTTATTTTAATTTTATGGCATTCTATGAAATTTCAGCTTTTGGCTGTTGTATCAGATGCTATAGATATTATAGTTGCTTTAGAGTCAGATGTCAACTTTTTAAAAATATTCAAATTAAGCAAATGAGTCAACCTTGTATACATTTTTCTCCACTTATAAGTTTTTTTATGAAAACTAGTTTCTGGAAACTTCTTCCCTATGCTCAGTTCTGTGGTCGACTGATGGTGCAACTAGTGCCTGCCTCCAGCTTGGTGTTGTGCTGCAATCAGATAATCTGGTAAGTTTGATGACATCACACATGGCGGGAATTTCAAAATTCATATTCCTCAAATTTGTTTACTTGATATATAAGCTTTACTGAAGTTCATCAAAATGTGTACAATTTAAACTTAATCTGCTGTGAAAAGAAGAGGGCGAGTGCACTGCAACAGCACCAGGACCACCATTATATAGTCAGTTGTCTTACGAGACAACACTATTGATAATACTGATAATTTCAAAATTCCTACTGCAATGTGAAGTTAGTGCATGCAAGCAATGAGTCGTGTTAACCATATCGCTATATGGAAGCTAGTATCAGTGATATACTGGAACTTGGATAACATCTTCCTTTTCATTTTCCTCTTTTGATTGCTGCAATCATTACCAATTATGTGGTGAAGTGAAATTCAAATTTCATTTTCAATTCTGAAAGGAGATTGTAAGGCAAACATTATGCACTATCAGAAATCTATAGCACAGTAAAAGAGTTATCCACTCCCACAATACCAAAGTTTCTTTGCACAATGGTTCTTGACAACTGGTACATTGATGCTTTAAATGGTGACATCACTAAGGTTCACATATCAACCATATGTAGAACTTCAGATTATATTTTTCCTCCAATCAACAATAATAAAGACAATACTTAGCACAAATTGATAAGCAGTCTTTCTCTAAACTTATCCAATTATTAATTCTAGGTAAGCACTACACACAGCTTTAATACATTATTTTTCTATTGGTTATATGATTTGGAAATATTGTATTTTATTTATTTATATTTATTTTCAAGGAGAATTTTCCAGAAGCAGCAGGCCCCAATGATTACATCCATATCAGTATATTGCCTGTGCTATAGAAGGCTGTTTACATAAACCAAAAGGAATACTTTTAACAGTTTTTCTAAGAAACCACTAGTACAGCATGAGTTCAAGTTAAAACACCTATTTTTTTCAGGACTGGGACCGATAGGAAATTCCTTTTTTTTTTAAGTACACATGGACTCTTTGTGAATGTGTGACAGAGATGGCAGCATTGTCAGTGCATAGAACTCTAGTGGCAGCGACAAGAGTTAGGACTGTTTTTGATACTTAAAATGGCAATGTTTTCATTGCAAGACAGCGTGTAATCATTCATTTTCTCCATTTTCGTGGTGTGACACCTACTGAAATTCATCACCAGTTGAGTGAGGCATGTGGTGATGGTACAATGGATGTGTCTAATGTGCATTTCTGGGTGTGACAGTTCAATGAAGGCAGAACATTGTGTGACAACAAACCAAGATAGTCTCAGCCTTGCACCAGCCAGTCTGACAACATGATCCAGTGAGTGGAGAATGTTGTTTTGGAGGATCGCCAAAGCAAAGCGCCATTCAGTTCAATGGTAGCACACAGACTCACCGCCAACAAAAATTATTTCGGATGAGCACCACTGCTAACAAAATCATGGTTGCCATCTTCTGGGACAGCAGTGGTGTAATCCTTACTCATTGCATTCCAAAGGACACTACGGTGACAGCTGCATCATACCAAAGTGTTGTGAACAATAAACTCCCAGCACTGCATGAAAAACAATTAGAAAAGGTTGGGTATGTCCTCTTTCATCAAGACAACGCACCAGCGCATTGGTCGAACACGGCACAGGAGTTTCTTCGTGACAACTTTGAAATGATTGCTGATGTTCCATACTCACCTGACCTGGCTCCTAGCGACTTTTGGCTGTTTCCCCACGAAGAAAGACTCTCCGTGGTCACAGACTCACTAGTCGTGCCACTATTGCCTCAGCAATTTTCCAAGGTCAAAACACTCCTAAAGAAGTGTCTGCAGTGGCCATGGAATATGGTGCCGACGTGAAAAATATGTACGGCTAGAGGGAGATTACATTGAGAAGTGACACTAGTTTCAAATTTTTCTTGTGATTACCTTGTGAGAAAAAAAAAAAAAGGTGTTATAACTTGAATGCACCTACTAGCAGTATATGGAACATAGAGTACTAGTTTGACTTCTAATTATGTTAAAGATTCTCTGAAACAACAGATGGTGTGAAGTAATCAATTGCAGTAAAAGCACTGAAAACTTGAATGCAATACCAAAGTTGACTAACCTTCTCTGCAGCCTCTGGATTATTGGGGTTCTTGTCTGGATGGTATTTGAGAGCAAGCTTACGGTATGTCTTTTTCACATCCTCTGCAGTTGCAGTTTTTGGAAGGTCCAGTATTTGATAGAGAGTGTCTCCAGATGTACTGCAAATAAATTCACCAAAGCAGTTTAAAAATATGCATTTTTTTCCTGTCATATTAGTCTAAATTAGGCTAAAAAATGGCATCAAATGTCAGACTCAAGTATTTACCTCTGAGGTTTAACCAGAAAAGGAAAGAATATTTTGAATATCTAATTCATAAATAAGTTCTTTTACAGTTTATTGTTATGTATTCCATTAAATTTGCTGAACATTTTAAAACCCGAATAAGATCAGATGAATATTGGGCCCATATGACCTAGCTGTCAATAGGCCCTGAGACCCCATACACTCACTCAATAGAATAAGATATTTAATTCATTATATATATATATATATATATATATATATATATATATATATATATATATATATTTGCGCCATAATGTAGGACAAGTGAGAATTATTTACAAAATATTTTAATTATAAGCTTGTCAGTTAACACAAATTGATGAAATTATGAAACAAATACTGTAGCAAAGTAGTACACACAACTTAAAAATTAAGACCCAAGATCACTGAATTTTACTTAGAATTTAATAAGTTGTACAAATTGCATGTCAAATTATATGACAGGACAATAATTAGGCTCAAAATGGTAGGGCTATTTTTTTTCAACTTTCAAGGCTGTTTTTTTTATTTTTTATTTTACGTCCTCCAACGTTAAATCATATTGGACGATGAATGATATAGGTGAAATGATGCTCAAATGAGACAAGGGTCCATAGAGCTTAAGAGTTACCCGACATTCATCTTTCAGGATAAGGGAAAACCCTGGAAAAAACCTTATCCAGGTAACTCATCCTCACCAAGATTCGAACTCGGGACCTCTTGAACATGAGGCAGACATGCTACCACCATGCTACCGAGGCGGGCTTCAGTTGCTGTGTTTGCATGACCAGACAAGCATAACAAGGCAAATCTGCACACTGTGCTACTACCCCACAAGAATGTCTGCCATGGCCAAGTTAAATATGTTAGTTGTAGCTGAGGTACAGGCACTCAAAATATGGCCACCATCATGGATTCTCCTGTCAAATGAGTTGCAAAACTTCGCTTACTTTCTAGTCAGAAGAAAATAATGCAGCAGCTATTCATCGCAAAAAAAAAAAAAGAATCAGGTCATTAGTACAAAAGTGAATCGAGAAGATATTGACACATTGCTTCACTCACACTGTTTATTCACAGGACATGTTTCCAGAGCTCTTGCTCCTATCATCAGCTGATACTCGACTAGTGAGAATCAGGTCATTGCCCACACTGTACAAGGGAAGGTATGTGCATGAATGGTGCAGAAAATTTAAAGGTAAAACCATGTTCATGATAAAGGTGGACAAGAATACAAGTATGTTGCTAGTGACAAAAATCTTGTTCAATGAGTTGACCAAGCAGTTCAAAAGAGATGGAGGACTACCATCAGCAAGTTGTCTAGAATTTCTGGACATTTCAAGGTAGCACTGTTTACGATTGTTATAAAACACCTAGGCTATCGAAAACATTATGCACTTCAGGTCAGCTCTTTTTACAATTGTAACAAAATACCTAGGCTATCGAAAACATTGTGCACTTCAGCTGTCTGAGGACCACAAAGTACAGTACATAGCACGAGACTGGTCATTTCTCACACAGGCTGAAGGGGAGGAGTTTTTGAGCCTCATTGTGATGGGATGGAACAGATTCTTTATGACAATCCAGAATCCAAAGAACCCAATGGACGCACACGCATTCCCACAAAGATTCAGCAACAGGAGGACCATGGCTACTTTTTCTGGGATCAAAAATGTGTTGCTTGTGGAGCTTATAAAGCCAGGCACAATGATCACTGCAAATGGGTACTAATAGATTGTGTTGCCTGCGGAGAGCCATTGACAACAAAAGAATAGTGAAACTGTACACCATTGAAGTAACCATGCAGCCACCTATCAGTTTCAATGGGAAGTATTTAATCAACCGGCATACACAGCCTACATCTAGCACTAAGTGACTCACTTTTTTCGGTAGCTGAAGTAATCTGAGAAACAGCACTTTTGCACCAACAGGATACAACAAAACTTCAGTATGGCTGGAAAACCTATCTCCATATGCTAGCAGCAACCCTTTGTGAAGATGGTATTAAAAAGCTGATCTATCGATATGACAAATGTCTTAATCTTCACAGTGAATATGTAGAAAAATAACTGTGCTTGATTACTGGTAATAAAACCATTTTGCGATTTACTCCTAGTTATGCTCCATAGGAGGTTGAGAAAATTCAATTTTTCTTAAAGTGCTCTCATTAGGCACTTACATAAAATGTATATTAACAAATTTTTCGAAAGATTCTTAATGGAATTCCTGCCCATATAAAAGCTTCACTCAAATCAAAGGCTTCTAAAGAAGACTGCTCTGACATTCAGTAATGGAGGCTTTAAGGCAGTTTGTTAGATTTTTGTTCTTTAAACGCCTTGCACTGGAAATGTGTTGTATGTAGTCATGCTAACTTTTTCAGCTAATAATTGTTGAATTACAAGCAGTACATTAACACTTCCATCAGTTTAAATAAAATTTTACTTGAATTCCTGAGCCAAAATTGGATGTAGAAACTTTCAGCATGATGAAAACTATCAAGAGGCTTGCATTCTATAAATAGATAAAATAGAAGTATTTAAAACACTAACAAGTACTACTTCCTGTAGACAATACAAGGAATAAATAGCAGCAGCAGCACTTTCCAAAATTAGGCTTACACATAATTGTAGAAGTTGAATTTCGCTTCCCATTGTATATGGAAATATTAACTACATTCTGCACCCAATAAATGTATACCTTACTTTCTGTGGAGTGACTGAATGCATTAATTTCAGTTTAAATATAGACTGGTCTTCATACTTCAGGCATGAATTTAATTGGGGGGGGGGCCTTTTACTCATCCAAGGAGTTTTGTCTGATGTCTGGCAGTGGACAATTACTAGGGGCTATTGCATCCGAGATACACCATTTGTGGTAACTTACTATTTTAAGTACTTGAGTACCAGGCTTCATCATTTAACTATTATTTAAGTTAATTGATGGGAATTAATAATTTCTTCCCACTAGCCATATATAGGCTAAGGTATTGGATTGATAGTCAACATGAATAATGTGAAGATGTGATTAATTTCCATCAATTAACTTAAATAGTTATTCTGGATGCTGTACTAAACCAGAAGAAAATGGGAACAAAGTAAAGAGCTATTGGGCTGAGATGGATCTTCTGACCAAAGGTGGTCAGATTGCTCTATACCTTGATCATGTACTCAAAGCCCTCTGTATCCTATGAGGGGTTCATCTGGTGGCCTGCTTCCTATGTGAAGCATCAGACATGCTTAATACACTGCACAGATCAATGTCTCATATTAAAGCGCATTCCTCCTCAATAGATTTAAACAGCGCCTCCACTTTGTCCTTTTATGAGGGTCTATTTATGTGAATGAACATTGGAGACTGAAGAGTGGTTCTTTAAGCTTTCCTTTAACCCTTTCCAGCTCAAATGTTTTAGGAAAAACATTTACTTTTTAGGTTTGGAATGTTCCCTCAAATATAAACCTTAAATTTGAACATTCTGGTATGGGTTTTAGAATTTCTTAAGTGGATCCATATGTACCAAGTGGGAATACAGGAAGGAGGGTTCTGTTGATTGATATGGAAAAAATGTAAATAACATGTGAAACAATCCACTTTATTAACATGAAAAACATCATTAAACCATGAAATAGTGAACTTACAATTGTTGAGAAACAGCTAAATTTTTATATTTTTTAGCTGCTTACTATCTTTTAAGTGAATTCAGTGTCACATAACAATGCACATACAGTGAAGCTTTTTATTAAATTATACATTACATTTCAAATCAATAACATGCAAAAGTGCATTATGAAAATTGATGGTACTAAGGAAACACTTTCATGAAGACATTTCAATTTTTCGTGACTCCACATTGTTATTTTGAATTTTTTCAGCTGAAAATACCTCAACAGACAGCTCACCATTCAGTAGATACTCTAGTGTCTTCTCTTCTGATAATTTAGACATCTGAAAGCAAAGAAACTAATTAACATGTGCATAGAGTTTTGTATATATTCTCATTCAGCATATTTACAAACTAGCATCACATTTTCTCATTGAGGCCATATGGAATCAATACTTTTTGAGGTCAAAGCACAACAGTACAGTTCAATACATTACTGTATGATTTGTTATCCCATTATACATACAATAATATATACATATTTTAAATATCAATATTAGAAACTTACCTCAAAATGATTGCAAATTTCAAGAGCCAAGTAGCTATCAATGATCCTTTATACTTTTAGGCATATGCTGTGGTCAGCACTGTCATCTATTGCTGAGGAACACAAAAATGCAGTGGTGGAATACAGCACCACTGGACATTCATGAGCATTTTCTAAATGTCAATCCATTTCAACAATTTCCAACCGCACTGGAAAGGGTTAAGGACATTCCATTTTTAAACACGCTTTAGAAGATTATATCATACTTTGATGGGAAACATCTTGTGGATTAGATATAATTTAAATTCACGTTTTATAACAGTGATACACTCTAGGTAGGAATGAGACCCAGAGAAAGGGCCTTCCCCTGAAATCTGGGTGCAAAATATGGTTCATTGATGGCTTCAGGTTGGAAAACAGGATGGAGACTACAGCTCTAGAACCAGGTTGGAACAAGGCTAACTGGAAGCCCAAAGACTTCCGCTATATAAACAAGGGAGTGTCAAAGCATCTCCGCGAGTCTTTCCTTGGACCAATATCTGGAGTCTAAACAGGGGCCCCTTTTTTTGAGCAGAAGTGGATACACCACTTACACGCATCAACTTATGTGGGAAGACTACTGGAAACCTCGGTAGGGCCATGGTGTTCTAGCGCACCATACTACTAGCTCTACAGGCTAGTATTCGGAGCTTCTTAAACATTCCTCAACCCCATCTGAGAATCCAAGACAAGATGTACCCAATATGCATGGGTGTCAGGAACCATTGGACCCGAGTCCAACCCAATCTAAACTGCGTTCAGGGAGGGGCTCAAATGTTTGGCCCAATGTATTCTAGTAATGTCAGAAGTACCACAAGTGCTAGGGGTCCACAGCACTTGCACCACAGCAACTGAAAAAGTATGTCACTTTCTCCAGGCTGAAATACATGCAATCTTAGCCTGTCTCATGCATAGTTTAAATATGCCAGACAAATGAACAGAAGTAGTTACCTGCCAGGATACAGACAGCTTTGAATGCACCTAAAGCAGTTAAAACCACATTCAAATTGACCTGCCAATGTCAAAGATTACTGTGCCAATGGACCCAATCACCACTATTTGAGTTTTTGAACATTGGATATTAAAGATGAGATAGTATAAACACATGCAAAGAGGAGTTCGGAGCTTTGTTTTATATGACTCAAGCCTTTTGGCGACATGTTTCTCAGAAGTGTCAAGTATCAGCTAGCCCAGTCAACCAGTAGAACTTGCCTTGAGTCCTGCCAAGCAAGTACATGAATTAATCTTGGGTTCAGGTGGGAAATGGAGTGAAATTATTTTAAATCTAAAAAGACCTAAACTCAAAGGTTGTTGGTTATTTTATGGGCCATAACACACATTTACACATGAGGGGACTTATACAAAACCTTTATTCTGGAAATGCAGAAGGGAATATGAAATATCCCAACATGCTATAGGCAAAGCATGCATCCTTAGACTCCTTTTTTCTATGAATCTGAAAAAATACAAAGGTAAAATATTAAAGATGTGTTCTGGTTTATCAGGATTATCGAAGTAGATTAAAAAGCTCAGTCTAAGAGGCATGAAGGACTTTCTTGAAGACATTCATTTTTCCATCATACCCACTTCTTTAATTTCCCTAGTTTTACCATTATTGAGGTGTTACTGGATTCTATTTCCTCTATCCCTTATGCCTGCAAGTGTCGGATTGAGGAACAAACTCTGGATCAAATAGAGAACCAAGGATGAATGATCAGCCCACTCCCTGATGAGAGTAAGAGAAGCAGTGACAATAAGGGCAAAATGACAAAGGAAAGTTCATAATGGAGCAATTGGTGGAATGAGGTCAGGGAAACTGGAGGTCCTGGAGAAAGCCCACCTCTGTGCTGTTGTCCATCACAAATCTCACATGTGGTCACCTGGGATCGAACCAGGGCTGCACTGGTGAGAGTCAAGCAGTCTAACCGCTCAGACACTGCGCAGCCTCATTGTATCAATTGTCACACAATGTTTATTATAAGGGATGTGTAACAAATAACCATATGACTATAGCTAAGTATTAACAAAAAAAAAAAAAAAAAAAATACTAGCAGTTGAGGTGGCAGCTACTACTCCTTAGAATAAGTTAAACGTCCCAGGGCACATAAGATAGCTGGTTCCATCATGCTTGAAACAATAAATGCCAGAGTATGGAATGACACTGCTTGGATTCATCAAAGAGAAAAATGAAGGCAGTGGAATCTGCTGAGAAGTTGTAACTTCTGGGATGAATAGGACTCTATCCTGGATGATTTTCTTCAAACTAGAAAAACCATAAATGCTGCTCACCATATCCAGATACTTGACACTGTCATGAATTATGCAATTAATCTCCAGGACATTATTCCACAACAGGATAACACAACCTTACATAGCTCATATCACTGTAGAGATCAGAAAATTTAGGCAATAAACTTTCATATTCTTTCTACAGTTGTCTTGGCATACTATGACTATCATTTTGGTTCTTTTATGGAACAGACGTTAAGCCAATGCAAGTTATCTGGAAAGTAGTGCACCGATGTCCTGGAAATATTATAAGAATTTTTCAAACTTGCAGAAGGATGTGTGAAAATTAATAGATAAGCATTGAGAAGTGAAAGTGCATATTTATAGTTTGTCAAAATAATGTGTATGTGTGTGTGTGTGTGTGTGAGCAGTGACTAAGATGTGCAAGTGTATGAAGATAACCTATGAAATTTGAGGAGTTAGAATTACTTTAATCCTACCTGCCTGCTATAATATATGAAATAAGTATTTAAGAACACTGAAAACAAGAACATTTCTGTTCAATTTTCATCCAAAGAAAGTTAAGGATATTCTCGTGCATCCAATACTGATTCAAGAGTAACTATCATGTAAAAGTCATTACCAATACCTTAATTCTGATGTAGTTTATGAAAGATTATACAGAAAAATTGCAGGAAGTTTTGACTGTATATATCAAAGATATCTTAAGATGCTAAAGCTATTTTGCATAAATATTAATCTTAAAACTAATATAACATAAGCTGGTTAGGGCAAGCAAATAACAATGAAAACACTGTTCCTATGGTTTCGAAATGTAACTTTAGATCATACTTAGGTTATGTATGAGTATAGCACAAAATTGGTGTTGAAACAGTTATGTTTAATGGAAATCTGACAACTTTCATACTTGGTGTTTAGAACAACCCTCTAGTGCTGAGTAACTGAATTAAAATCTTACTTGAAATTAAGACAAGAGTGTAACTTTTCTGCTAAATAAAAATGTCAAATCTATTAGTATACCTATATCATATTTTTTTATATCTGCAACTTATATCTAATTACCAGCTGTTGCATAGTTCTAACTATATGTTGAGACAATACCAAGTGATTTAACAAATTGCACACTTCATACCACTTGCCCAAAAACGTTAATCCTAAACACCTATTCTGCAAAAGTTTGTGTGCATGTGCTTTATATAAAATGAAGCAATTCGCATTTTCCAAATTTTCATTTGAATCATTTTTGCAGTTTATGCAATGTATCTAATAATACAACTGTGCTTCACACTTGTATTAAGAGCAAAGACTATTTTAGAACTATTTTCCAAGTGGAAACAGCTAGTGAAGAATCTCAAAACCAATATACAGTTTTGCCTTTAGAATTTTGCAGTTCTTATCCCAAGGGGAGTCAAAACATCTATCATCGTTTCACTATAAAAAGTATTAGTTATATAAATTACAAAACGAAACATAATGCACTGCATGCATAACCCGTGTCTGAATCCTGAATGAAAGGAATGTGGTATCAAGTAGTGGAGTAGGTTATAAATACGAAAATCCTGCACAGTAAATGCTTCCAAATTAATATTTCAATTAAACTGAAAATTAGTTATAAAAATTGACTTAAATGCATAAAAAGTTCCGGCTGTCAAATACAGAAAACAATTAGAATAAGTAAGACTTCTGTAAAACTCCACAACCTTATTTTATCTTTAACTACTCAATATTACCGGCACTTAACATACTGTAATAAAAATAAGGCTAATTCATACACAATCTTAGAACATATTCTTTTTCGAATCATACTTGCCACAATTATGTGACGTAAACCAATATACATGCACCACTATTTGCGACTGAAGGCTTCATATGGTTAGCACACCATCCCACTTAGTACATGTTACAGTGTTGGAAAGGAACGCCATGTACTATTCGATTTAAAAACAAAATGAGCCCAAAATTAGGTCAATCAAAATTGATCAACCCCCGAGACACGTTTAATCGATGGTCACCTGGCATCTCACATTATTTAACATAAAACATTAACAATTTATGCACAAAGACATTCATTTCCAATCGTTTCCCGACTTAGAAGGTTCTCCCTTCAAGGAACTATCCATAGACTTACGATAATTTCCGCCTGTCCATTTTGTGTGAGGAGAGTTAAGGCTCTGGTGTACCACAACGGTGCTTGTAAACGTTGAATTTTTATATTAGTAACAGTTTGCTACAAGACATCCATTTGACTTTTAGAAATGCCTCCACTCTACGGTACTAACAAGGGTTTATCACTGCAAGTGGAAGCACCCTTCAGCTGATTCGATATTTCACGTCATCAACTTGAGAGTGCGCTGTTCCTATTTGACGCATACACAGCCCCCTTAATCGCAAAACATCACAGAAACATCTGACGCCGAGCAATTCCTGACAGTAATAAAATAATGTTTTTACAAAGTAAATAAGGGTGGAGCATTTAAATTGAGAATGCATAACTATGCTTTGTAAAACGAAATGTATTGAATAAACCTTCCTTACTAGTAAATACCATTAGTAGTGTTTTATTTTCATTGCCTACATTTGTGAAAGAACCATGTACTATGTAGAAAATAGTTTATGGAAAACTGTTTAATTTGTGATGCGGAATAAGGAAACAAAATAAAAAAGTTGGTTCCCAATTACAAAACGAAATCTGACTCTCAAACAATCACCTATGGATGGTCTAACCATTTATTGTGTTCTTCGTATGCAACCATCCAGGATTTTCGTTTTTATTTCAGTTGGTGTAAGAAGAATGGAAAAATGTATTGAACAAATGTTGTTTACCTTTTTATGATGAGTGGAAAAACAACATAAAAAGAACAGGTTCCCATTAAAAAAGTTTCGAGATATTTCAATATATAACTTTCAGTTTTGTGGATATTGCACACCCTCAACTTAAATGGTTTGCACAAAGATAAACAATTACAAAATTAATCTCCACATTTTCAAATTTTCCCAAGGCGAATAGCGTAAACAACAGAACTAGCTGTTAGGTAGTACATATTTTAGTAAACAACAGTGGACTGAATGGATATTGAAATTAAGTTGCAGTATATTGACTACATACATACCTACACCAAAAAGTATTTGTCTAATCATAGCACATAGAATATAACAAGCACAACAGACAAATAAAGATAAGAAACGAACAATAACTATTTCCTTACATCTGTTGATATCTATATTTAAAAATAAAACACAATTTGGGTTCATATATTGCTTAATTAGTGAACAGCTCTACTTTATTTAAAATCATGTCCCGTTTAATGTCAAACAAGTATTCGTCTAGTAAACAAGATCCCAGGTATGATGCCTCTCTGACACACATCCCTTCCCTTTTCTAATGCAGTTGTGTTTCATCCACTATCGTTGACAGTTCCGTCTCTGTTTTCAAAGCCGTTGACTGCTATTTAAGTAATATGTTTAGAAGTATAATTAATTGCACTGTAAATTCACAATTTGACGTGTCTTATATCATAGTACTCATGTACAATGTATGGTTTACAAGATGAATAAATTATCTATCTATGGGTAGAAAACGTCGTGAAACTACAAAAGAAGAGAGAAAAATTTGCATTAGGTTACGTAAAAAAGGAAACTCTTTTCAAGAAATTGGAGAAACCATTGGAATACCTACCAGTACATTGAAGACAATTATACAGAGGTTTGACCGTAAGAAAACTTACGGAAACCAACTAAGAAGCGGTCGTTCTGCAGGTCTATCTGAAATGGAGAAACGACAGTTACTAGAGAAGTCAAGAAAAATCCTAAATTAAGTGCTCCAAAACTTGCTATTCCAGTTCAAACACACACAGGAAGGTCTGTTTCAGCACAAACTATAAAAAGCGTGCTCTATGAATCTGAGTATGTAGGCAGAACAGCCCTTCGAAAACCATACATCAGTAAAATCAACAGAAAGGAGTGAGTTGCGTTTGCAAAAACAAAACATAAATACGATGGGTTTGATTTCTGGAAGAAGGTTGTATTTACTGAAGAGAGTGAATTTGAGCTCTTTAAGACAAACGGGCGAGTAATAGTGTGGGGAAAAAAGAATTGTGAGCTTGAGGAGAAAAATATAACAGCTTCAGTTAAATATGGAGGCGGTTCAGTATTTGACTTGAACTACAGGAGTGCAAATGGTGTGGGGAAATTTGTGTTTTATTGATGGAATTATGAACCATAATGTTTATATAAACATCCTTAAAACACGCCTGTCCAGATTTGTGAATAATATGGGTCTTTCTTAGGATTCAATTTTCACACAAGATAATGATCCAAAACACACAGCTCTAGATGCAAGGCTATGGTTGTTGTATAATACTCCATGATGGATGCCGACACCAACGCAATCCCCAGACATTAATCCAGTAGAGAGAACTTGTGGAGTATATTGGACAACAATATTAGGAACTATCAGATATCTAATATAAGAGATGATGAACGCTCTACTAGAGGAATGGCATAAAATTACAGTGGAAACAGCACAATCTTTGGTGAAATCCATGCCAAGGAGAATGCAAGAGATTATAGAGGAATGAAGGGCCTACTAAGTATTAGCCGTAACATTCTACACCTTTTTCAGTACGCAGACGAATACTTATTTTGCGTCCTATATTACATATCTTTACTTTTGAATGTTTAACTATGTTTATGTGAATAGATATTATACGTTTCTTTATTGTATTCTCTTTTTCACTTATCAATAAATAATACAGTGTCCCTGCTGTACTTTATTCTGATGATTTTGCCTTATCCATACATCCTTAAACATAAACTCGTGCTTTAGACGAATAGTAACTGTGTATAGAGTACATATGCAGTATATATTACTATATGGAGTAACTGTATATAGAGTCTGCCACAGCTGGGAAAGTCCCAAGGAATGAGGTGCAGGAGGTTAGATACGGTTCCAATGCCTTGCCTCGTAGTGTTTTTGGCATTCAGGTCGGTACAGTTACAGCCCATTCAAACATTCTGACGCCTTCTAATTTTGTGAATAAATCTCGATTTTAGTGTACTGATTGAATAGGGCGCATGTTTTGTTATCGGTTCTTCTTCTCTCACACACGTTCACTGACCTTGTCGCACGGTATAAGGGTATCACATTCCTGTCGGACTTTCTTTGTGTTGGCGAACAGTACATACCTTCAATGAGACTTTGCTATCTCACACTGCCACTTCAATAATACGAATTAGTTTCAATTATAACTGTCACTTCAATAATACCCGCCTTGGTAACGCAGATGGTAGGGTGCCCACCTCACGTTCAAGAAATCCGGAGGCCGCATCTTTGTCAGGGTGAGTTACCTGCGAAAAGTTTCATACGGTTTCTCTTTTCTCTTATAATAAGTATTCTCTTATCCCAAAAGACGAATTTCGAGTACTTCTAAGCTCTATATAACTCATTGAACATCATGTCACTCACTTCATTCATCGTCCGATTTGACTTAACGTTGGAGGTCGTAAATCAGGGAGAGGGGGGGATTTCACTCATGTAAATTAATTCATTTATCAGTATCATTTCACATTCCTCGCGGTATAATCAAATACGATCGACGTAACTCCTTCCGGAGATTCACAAGACGTCGATCACAAGATATAATTCCTTGCAATTATAATATGCCCAATTTTCAAAGCATTCAATTTGGCATTGCTAGATCCCCACTTCTTGAGAGGCGGAAGTATTTGAGGCGCGAAAATATCAACAAAATTTAAGGAGCAGAAAATTTAAGTCTTTTCTCTTTTTTGTAAATGTGCAGTAATTATTTGATTTTCTAAAAGTATCTTATCTAAAGCAGTTTACTAAAAAAAAAACATTAAGGGAAATCTCGTTTCTGTTCTGCAACGGATTCCCTTTACGTGAAAATATTTCGCCGTTCTCCATTGTCTAGGAGAAACGTGCTAGCGTCTGGTTCCTTACGTCGCGGATGCAAAACCCAGCGGAAGGCGATGGATTTCTTAACATGGCTTTCCTCAGAACGGAAGTAAAGCTGGTGGTCCCATGTGGTAGATTTACTGCATGTAAAGATCCTTCTGAACAAAATTAAGTGGTCCGTCACGTTCACAATAGAACGGGACAGTGAGAACTATAGTAGATAAAGGCTGCTAATTTATGAAAATTCCATTTCAATTTCATGCAGATATTTCCAGGTGTCATTTTAGGCACCCAACTGAAATCCCAACATATTCGTAATCTACTTTTGGTATAAAACAATGCCCCTATGTTGTTTGTAGTTAAAAGATTATAAGATTTTTCTAATGCTTTTAAAAACCAGTTGTATACGTTATTTTATATTTTAGTTTCATATTTAATATTATCTATTCGTTCTATGTTTTAATTCATCGCTATAGACTTGTATATTACAAAGTATTGAGAAAAGCTTAAAATAAAAATAAATAATCCATATGACATTGATTTATAAAATTCCCATATTTCAAAAAAAAATTGTAGTATTCATTTTTGTAGGTATAACATCGTATCGTGCTGCAACAACCATGTATTAAATAGGGGAGGGGACAACGCCTGTGTCTTTCAACCCTTTCAGTCCCAACGTCCATTATATTGGACACAAGTTTTTTTTCTTTGTAATGATTTTGACGGGTTTTTTCTGCTTTATTCTTGTTATATTGTCCTTAACCAATTAAATATATACGTTTGAAATGTTCTGAATTGTAAAAAAAAAAAAAAAAAATCTTTTTTTCACAATTTACATTGCAATCCTTTTTTTATACAGTGAAAGAAGCAAACTCAATGCAACCACAATCAAATGATACCTCGTCATCAGCCAAGCATGCCATCTTAGCGATTATTTGACTTGGGCCTTCCACATCCTTTACCAAAGGCACATTTGGCTACGTTTGCCATGACTCGAACTCACGACCTCCGGCTTTGAGTAAATCGCCGTAACGATCATGGTTATTCAAGTCAGTTGCTTGGAGGTGTCCCCAGATGCCCTTATCAAAACCGGTTTTGAATTAAAGGAAGACCGGCATAAATAGTATTATAATTCGGGACTGAAAAGGTTAAAAAGCGTATTTAATTGCAAAATGGCTTGAATTTGTAAAATTTTATAGTATTTAGGAGGAATTAAATATGGAGGTGGCGGGTAAAAATATACATCCCTAGCTACCTGAAATTGGGTTGTGGCACTCACTGCAAGTGCCACAGTTGTCACAAACTTGCCACTGACTTGTCGATACATTAACACACTCTGCAAGAATCAGTCATTAACTTTCCCAGGCTCACCCTACCTTCTCGAGAGCGCTTGCTTATATAGCCGTTGGAATTTCTCATACAGTTCAGAACATTTGAGATTGAGAAACATACACAATTCTTTAGTTATCATGCGATAGTGATTATCATATTTACACCAGGGAACGCGCGACTTATCTGTTTATCATTTCAGCTACCCGACGCCGACCACCTTACGCAATAACCACTACGTCACAGTGAAAAATACTCTGTAACACATTTTTATCTATGCCTCATAATTTATCAGTAATAAAAATTAATTCGGTTAAAGAGTGATCTATGAAGGCACAGAACTAAGGACGCTTAAAGCCCCTAATTTAATGAACGTTCATCTTTATATTGGCACCAAAAGATAACATGTAGAGGAGGAGAATGAGCAGCCAGAGGAGGACGGGGGAAGAGGAAGTAAGAAGAGGAGGAGAACGACACAGTATACGTTCACCTAACCAGAATCGGAAAACATAATACCTTCCAGAAAGTGTGGTAGAAATCTGTAAATGCCATAGTTCCAACAAGTTAAATAGCGTTCCTCGGACTTAGGAAGCGCCGTGCGGCAAATTCGACACGATCTGAAGGTACATTAGGTTAAATGAGAGCATTTATACCATGCAACACTATCTTCATACTAACCGAAAAAAGAAGCATATCTTTCAGCTCCCACAACACATACAATCGCATGACCTTAGTATGCTATTTAGTACGAAGGTGTGCATAAGCCTGTTTTTACATGTCACACTGATCCACTGACATGCCACTTTTGGATATCCATAACCTTACTCTGACTTTCAAATGGCACGATGTGTGTCCTTGAATGCTACCAGACCCGCAACCAATCGGAGTCCGGTGGTGCTGTCGTATTGCACTCCCGTAAGTAAGTATGACGACAGCTAACTGCATCCCTTTCTAATAAAAACTATTTGCACTAAGATGAAATTTTCAGATTTTTCTAAAAGTGATCCATGAGGATGGTAGAGAGTAATGTGTCTAACATAACTGTATAACCTCCATATTTTTACCTCAAATAGTTCTCCTAATTCAAATAAATAAAATACCATTGTACTATAGCAATGCATCGCGACGTAAGCACTGTAATGAACATCATTAATGGTTGGCATGTACGCGTGTACGTATATTTATAATTACTCAGAACTGAAATGTAAAAGTTTCACATAACCTGATAGAAGAATTACTTTGAATAAGTCAAGGATTTGTTATATTCGAGAGAGCAAACAGTACACTTCCTGCTGGTTTGTAGTATGATGCATCTGCAGAACGTGAATCGTCACATTGTATGTTTATGAATGATTCGTGATCTTTATTTACTCCAGAGGATTCGACGCAGCATTATTCAGTTGTTATTCGTTTAAAAGCTAGTGAAAGGTGTACAAGACCGGTCCCGTTGCTCAGTCGGTAGAGCACGTGCCTGCCGTGCTAGGGATTCCAAGTTCGATTCCCTGCCGTGGTAGTGGGGATTTTTCTCCGACCAAGATAATTCCTCATCTTCCCCAGAGTCTGGAAGTATGAATGACAGTGCGAATGTGTACATGATCTAATGATTAAAACCCAACGAGTACGAGTTAAAACCTTCGATATGTTCCAAAGGAGAACGGCCACCGATATGACCATTGAAATTAAAGGGGGGCGTATAAATTGAAAATAAAAATAAAGTGTACCAGTTGGATCAACTTGCAATTGAAATGAGACACGAGATAATCAACCTCCCCACTATGACAACCAGCACAGTCCAATTGAGTTAACTTGGGCTCAAATTGTGTTGCAAACAATAATAATTTTAAATTCACTGACGTTGAACGACTTATTAACGAAGAAATTTACAAGATAACACAAGACTGGGACAACTACGTGAGACATGCAGTAAAACTACAAGAAGGCGACTCTTGAAAAAAAAAAAGAAAAAAAAAACACGTGATGACATTTTTGAGTCTATCGTCTTAAATTTGCAACTATCGGATGAAGACAGTGACAATGACGAATTGAGTTTTGACGTAAGTGATATTTGCAGCTACATGGGTGTGCCACTGTCAGTTCTTTTGGATTAGGAAAGTAATTCAGGATCTATAATTATAATTATAGCATTTAAAACACATGGATAATAAGCGAATATCCATGTTGCAATTGTGATTTCAACAACTGCACCAATATGGGGTCGGCTGATAAGTCCCGGATCTCAAAATAAATAAAAATGTAAACCTTTGTTTCGTTATTTCTCAATATAATCTCTAGAAAGGCTTATACATTTGTCATATCGGTATTCCAGTTTAATTAAGCCACCTCTGTAGTGCGATTTACAATGGTCCTCAAACTAGCTGTTTACCGCATCAATGACCTCGTTGCTGTGAAATCTTCGTTCTCCAAGAAATTTTTCGAGATTCAGGAACGGTGGTAGTCACTGGGTGCTAGATCTGGCAAACAGGATGGATGTTCAAGCAATTCGAACGTTAATTCGCACATTTTTCTCATTGCAATGACTGAACGATGAGTCGGAGCACTGTCGTGAGCAAACAAGATGTTTTTCTTTGCCAAATGAGGTATTTTTCTTTACACCTTATCACTCAAACATTGCAATAAGCTAGAGTAGTAGACACCATTAAAACTTTTGCCCTTTTCGAAGTAATCAATTAAAATAATTCCCTATGCATTCCAGAAAACAGTCGCCATAACCTTGTTATACCAAAAAATTGACTTTACCTTTTTTGGAGTTGGTTCACCTGGCGCAGTCCATTGCTTTGACTGTGATTTATTATCTGGAGTGTAGTGATGTATTCAAGTTTCATCCACGGTAATAAGCCGTCTCCAAAATTCACTGGGATTTTTACGGAAGAGCTCCAAATTTTTAACAGAAACAGTTTCCCTTTATAACTTTTGATCAGGTGTCAACAAACGCGGCACTCATCTTGCACAGACCTTGTGAAACACCAAGGTTATAACACTGTAATAACCAGTGATTCATTTGTGGTTATAACATTTAATAAATATCTTGATGATCAGAGAGATGCACACTCGCGAAACGTTGATTTCTAATTGTCTTTTCACCTGGCTTGCTTCCCGAGAACAACTTGAGCATATTCGTCGCCAGGAAAGCTTCAGGTCTTATTTTACCAAAACATTACTTAAAATATTACTTGCACGTCCTTTTGATGTGTTTACAGCCTATGCTATCTCAAACAACTTAAATCTGCAGTATTCCAGTACTAAACGATTATTTTTTTCAATGATCTTTGGAGTTATGACTTGCATAAGGCGAAGCTCATCATTAGTACTCGTAGGTCCCATTTCAAACTTTGCAACCCAGCTTTTAATCATTGTATATGAAGGGGTAGAGTCTTTCAACGTACTGTCCATTTCCTTTTTTATTTCTTTAGGCGTTAAGCCTTTAAAATGGAAGCATTTAATTACTGTTCGTTTTTTCCAAGTCACCTACACTTGTCTTGCTTAAAATGCTGTCATTCAGAAACGAAGCAAGCTATTGCCATGTAACTATGGCTACAAGGTAGTCTAGGTTTAAACTATATAATACTATCCATTAAACTGGCCCAGTGGCGCCATTTCTACGTGAGGTCCGGGATTTATCAGCCGACCCTCATATAAAGGTTTGGAAAATTCTTTTTGGATTCCCTTACGTCTAGCGCTAAGGAGACCCGCATAGTCTAGGAAGTGTGCGAGAGAGAGGGAAACATGAAAAAAGAACGGGGCACGAGGTGACAACGCTGAGTGTACTGACCCATCTGATTCGCCGCGGGCCAGAACTCTTCCTATTTGAAAAGCATTATAGTTTCAATTTCTCACTGCAGTTTGTGGTTTAACGGGTTGCAAGAATGGCCTGATTTTCGTTGTCTAGACTTATATTAGGCTTGAGAATATCCGTACTGGAAGTTCAGTTTTCCAAAATAAGTTTCTAAAGACACATTTTACAAAAATTGTAGTATTTATCTTATATACTTATATGCCACTTTCGTTTTTGAGGAAGGCGTGTAAAAATTCGCAGTAACAGTACAGCACATCGTAGTAATCATCGATACATGTGAAAACAGGTATATGGAGGTGATTTTACAAGATACAGCGCCATGTGGTTAGGCACAAGTAACACTAACATTATGGCACATCGCACAATTTCTTGAGCCGCACAAAATCGCACGCATAGCTGAGGCCTCAGAAGACATTAAGCAACTTTGGTGGGCTGTCCAAAACGCAGCTTTAGGTTGCGACACCTGCAACCGTTTTCTCTAACACCCCCCCCCCCCCCCAATAAGTAGCTGTGCGAACCGAAGAAAATTAGATTTATAAAAAATTGCTATCTACATTTAAAATAACAATTAATTTATTAATGGCATAATAAGCTTTTGTGCAGTGTACCTCTGTAATAGCAATACTGCAGTATAACAATTTCACAAATTTGCGCTTTGAAGTATACCTAAGTAAATTCTGTAATAGTGATAATCAGTTTAATGGTTTCATTTATTTGGTATTTCGTTGCCTATATGGTATATAATGATGTCCTCACTTACTATTCTCCTAATTTCATGCACTTTTCCCCCGTCACTAATTTATCGGCCGTTCAGTTGCACTTCTAGCTCCAGATTTATTCATACGTGTTATAAACTATTCATGAAACTTAATTTTTAGACTTATTTTTTTCTTCTAAATTATAGTTTACTCTTGGGTTATTGGGACACAACTCTTCCATACGTGGAGGATGAAATTAGCCGCCAAGAAATAAAATTTTACGCTAAATTATAACTGAAGTGGCCTGGTTAGTCTCTTGCAGATAATGATCCCACAATAAATCTATTTCGACGTTTTCGGGTACTCTGCATGCCATACGGGCGTCCGAGATAACCACGGAGCTAATCCATCAGCAGCACAAGCTGAGATCATAAAATAGTCTAACAAGAGCTGATTGGTCTTCAAATTACTCTCTCAACCAACTGAAATTAAATTTGAGTAAACCACGCCTACCAGGGTGCATCCTGCCATCCTTTCAGAGGAGTGAAATACATAGGTGGTCTGAAAATTTTCCGACTTAATAAAGATACAAGACATTTTTTTTCAGAATTATTTTATTTTTAAACATAGTCTCCTTGTAACTCTACACACTTCTCCCATCTCTATAACCCGTCCAAATAGTGCTTGGCGCTTTTCTCTGCTAAATAATTGTTCCCGAAGGTGATTGCGTCTTCATTTGACGAAAATCTGTCATCCGATCGCAATTTTCAGATGAGGGAACAAAAATAAGTCGCTTGGGGCTAGATCTGATGAGTAAGGCGTATGGTCAAGCAGTTCATACCGTAATTCGTGGATTATCACCACTGCAACCGCTGAAGTGTGAGACGGTGCGTTGTCCTGGTGAAACAGGACTTTCTTTTTCTGCAAATGTGGCCGTTTTTCCGCAAGTATGCCTTCAGCTTATCAAGTAAAGATGCGTAATACGCTTCTGTAATGGTTTCTCCTTTTCGAAGATAATCGATTAAAATAACTCCATGACTATCCCTCCCCCCCCCAAAAAAAAATCACCATCACTTTCCCAGCCGAAAAAAAACAGTTTTTGCTTTTTTTGGAGCCGGTTCCCCTTTGCAGTCCACTGTTCGGACTGTTTTTTTTTTTTTTTTTTGTTTCGTGCGTATAATGGTGTACCCAAGTTTCATCTACAGTAATTAATCGGCGCCAAAACTCGGATTTATTGCGCATAAACTGCGCCAACAGAGCGTTGGAAATGTTCATTCGAACACGTTTTTTGTTTGACGTGCGCAAACGCGGCTCCTAACGCGCAGACAGCTTTCTCATGTCTATATGTTGATTTAATATGTGACAAACACGTTATTTTGACATGTTCATAGCCATTCCTATGTCTATGACTTTAATTTGGTGGTCGTCTAGCACCATTTGATGAAGTTTGGCGATGTTTTCTTCGGTAGTTGCAGTTTTTGGACGTCCCGAACGTTCACCGTCTACCAAGCTCTTACGGCCACGTTTAAATTCAGCTGCCCAAAATTTCACTGTGGTAAAAGATGGTGCAAAGTCCCTCTACAGAGGATTCAACTCATCTTTGACTTGCGTAGGGGTATTGCATTTCAAAAACAAATATTTAATGAGAGCTTGATACTCGATTTTGTTCATTTTCATAAATACACTTACATCAACTCACTCAAACTACTGTTACATAACAATTGAGTGTCCAAAATGGCTGAAACTTTGGTAACTGTTAACAGATTTTATTTACGAGTGCTGCCATTGAGGTCAGAAACTTTTCAGATCATATTCGTAACTAGTTCATAAACCTGTTTCTACAGAATCACATAACCAATCCTGTAGAATCTTGAAAAAATCTCTCTGCGGCTAAATCCATTTTTGGGTGGACACACAGCAAAAACATTTGGGCTGTGAACAGACTGTCAGCACCAAAGATGAACGGACAGATAGATGGATGTATGTTTTCTTGTTTATAAAATATTTGTGAAAATGACTATTAGATAAGGGCTCATTAAATATTCATGTATCTCAAATATATAGTATTTAATCGTGATCATTAAAGATGTCTTTAAGATAATAAATACTGTTTGGGGTGGGGGAAATTTCTGATCCTTGAAGCAAGATGGCTTTAAGAGTGAAGTTTCTGTTTATCCAACTTTTCAATTCTGAGAGACACGCACGTAAACGTATGCATGCATGATACATGCACAGGAACACACAGACCGTCATACTTTCATTCAGGAAACCTCAAAAGTTTGATATTTATCCACTTTTCATTTTGATTTGCATGCATGAATGCACATACACATATACACAAAAGTACTGTGTGTAATGATTAGTAAGTTAATCATTGATTGATAGAGTCAACATGAAAAATTCAATGCCACGGCTGGGATTTGAACCATGAATCTGGTTTTCGTCAGGTCACTTTAACCCATTGAGGTACCATGGCCAGCTTGCTGTCATTACATTAAATTCTCCATTTGACTCATATATTTCCCTGGTAGACCACTAGGGGCTCTCACATTTAAGATACACCGTTTTGGCGACTTAATATCGTAAGTACTTGAATCCCAGGCTTCATCATTTAACTTTTATTATTTTAGTTAATTGATGGAAATTAATCAACGTGAAAAATTCATTTTGAGTCTATCAAAAATCTTGGCCTATATATAGCTAGTGTGAAGAAATGATTAATTTCCATCAATTAAGTTAATCATTGTTAACACACATTTGGTTGTTTAAGCTAACTTTACCATTCATTTGCCAACTTCCATGACAACAAGGTCATTAATACTTACAGTTCTTGTTTTCGATACTTTTGGTACCAGGTCCCTGCAGGCCTTGTATTCCCAATATGCATTCTTGACCTGACAAGAGTCCTTATTATTCAATATGCTCATGCTTTCTTTGGATTTGGAGAACCACAAAAGCTTGATATCTATCCAGCTTTTCATTTTGAGTTGCAAAATATATATTTATGATAACTTGGCATCAAATTTTAAAAAAGAATACAATACTTCCTCTATCTGTCATAGGGGCAAAGTAAAAATAGGGGCAGGAGAGAAAAAACACTTTTTTTTAACAATGATTGGCCTATGGATTTAATTTTACAGCCCCCTTTTGCATAATTAACAAAGGAAGAATTAGCTACATTTTCAATAGCATTCAGCTAGAGTACACATAGAGAGTAGCTGAGCATTCCTTGTTGAAAATTGGAAAGTGGTTGACTATCCTTTTAATGTCCTTATTTACCTGATTTAACACTGTTATCATATCTAGATTTCATTAAAAGACAAAAATGACAGGACATATGTTTTTGAATTGAGAAGAGGTCAGGGCTGCAGCGAATGTGATACGTTTGCGAGTTCAGCATTGGCACGTTACCCTCACTTTTCATATTTCCCTCTCTCTTGCACACTATCTTAGAGCATACAAGTATCCTTGGCGCTAGACATAGGAAAACTCAAATTGAATTTTCTTAAGTTTTATAATAATGAAGTTATAAAAATCAAAATTAGAGCAATCATATTCTAATGTTATGTATATGTTTTAAATGTAATTATAATTACAGTTTATTAATTACCAATTTTTCTAATCCAATGGAACTATCAGTGGTTCATCTATATAAATGTTAATGTCACTTATGTCAAGAGAAAATTTGTCATTGTCACTGCCTTCATTGTCTGTCTTGTAAATTTATGACGATAAGCTTCAAAACTTCGTCACATGCTATTTATTTCCAAAAGTCGCCTTCTTGTAGTTTTTCTGTAAGTCTCACGTGATTGTCCCAGTCTTGATGTGTTACCTTTTCAATTTTTTCGTGGGTAAGTCTTTTAACAACATAAATCCAGAACCAAAATTATTAAAACATACAACAGGAAAACAAGAACTATTCACATGGGAACAAATCTTCATTTCAAAAAATAGGAACAAAGTATTCAATTTCAACATCCCCCAGAAAGATTTGTTCAGCAAGTTCCACGAACTGCCAACAGAGGAGACTGATGACAAAATATTGCCATCTACAGCAATGAGAACCAGTCGATGTCCGGCTGAGGATAGAGGGAAGGGCTCTGAAACTAGTTCCGGGAAAATTTAAAAGTAAGTGTTGTTTAGTGTCATTAATCGACTCCCAATAAATTTAATAAATTAATTAATTAATTAAGTCTTTTAACGTTTGTCATAAAGTGTTATTTCTGTTTGCAAGCCATTTTGAGACCCCACTAACTCAATTGGATTGTTTTGGTAGTGGTAAGGGGACAGGCAGATTGTGTGTCCCATTTCAATAGCAAGTTGATCCGGCCTTTTTCCCTGATTTTTAAATGGAAGAAGAATTGAATAATACTGTTTTTGACTCTCAAGGATAAATAACACCAATTAGGAAGCAATCATAAATATAAAATGTGACGGCTCATGTTTTGCAGATGCACCATTCTACAGGTTAACAGGAAGTCAACTGTTTGTCCTATTTGGAATTTAACAAACACCTTGACTTGTTCAACGTAATTGTTTAGGCACATCATGTCAATAGTTTTCAGTTGTTTAAGTACAAATATATGATGGTCATTACCGTGATTTTGTCACATTGCATCACTAATCATTATAATATATTATAATATTATGTATTTATATTATGAATACTATTTGAGGTAAAATATGGGTTTTTAAGATTTTGTTAGAAACATTTCTCGTGGATAAGTTTGCATTTGATGTAAAATTTGCATGTTTGTCTTAGTGAAAATAGTATTTATTAGAGATGAATTCACTTGGTGCCTGTCACACCTCATTTATGGGGAATGCAGTGTGGCAACAATGCAGGACTCTGATTGTAGCAGGCCTGGTAGTTTACAAGGACAAGAAATATCTCATTTGAAAGTCACAGTAATTGCACATATTTAAATGAATCAAGCATATCACTTAAAGATGAGCCTTTTTTTCTTTTTCTTTCTTTCTTTAATTTTTAGGGTCTAGTAAGTTCTCCATTCTTCCATAGTCTATTCATTATATACACACAAAGTTGTTTCATTCTTTTCAACTTACTTTATGACATATCACCCGTTAAAATAAAGACATGCGCATTATAAAAGATGATGAGAGAAGGTAGTGATGATAATAGAATAGCGGGAGGAATTATATGTTCCAGGCTATTTTACTTGAAATGATTCAAGACGGCTAATAAAGCAAGTTTTACTACAATACGAGGTTGTATCAAGTTGCTCACATTATGCAGAAATGCAGACTTCCTTGTTTCTCTCATTCTTTGTCTCTAGCTCTCTTTTCTTACCTCCATTCTCTTCCTTTCCTTCTCCATGCAACTTATATGCCATTCAGTGATTTAAAAATCAGCAATAAACCTCTTTCTAGAGTGTAAATAAGAAGCATCAAACCAGAAAGCAGTAAGTGCATAGTAAAGATAGTTTAGTGAAGAGAAGAAAGCTGGTATCTACTGAACTGATCACCACTTATCATACCTAACTGTAGTGCAAATTGCCACTTTCCTAACACATTTTCAATTTCGCTTACAAAAAAATGTATGCATTTTTTGGGGGAGAACGGAAGAGCAAGTCTTCAAATTTCATTTGTCACTTTTACTGTAAACACATTTATGACAATACTTCTTTCTGCTTCATTCAAATTTTTCCTACACAATGCAGGCTCATCTACAGCTTCACATAAAATCCCAGCTCTGCCTCAAGTCTCCATTTACTCCTGAACCTCTTCTGTACTAGTGCAACATCTTCATGTTTCATGACTCTATTTGGAAGTGATAAAGCCTGTTTCTATGGTATACACTCAAACATAACTTCTCGTTTCAATGGACTTTTTTTTTAATTTACGTCCTTCAACATTAAGTCATATCGGACGATGAATGGAATGGGTGAAATGATGCTCAAATGACGCCAGGGTCCATAGAGCTTAGAGTCACCCGACATTCGTCTTTCAGGATAAGGGGAAACCCCATAAAAACTTATCCAGGTAACTCACTTTCAATAGACATATAAATGTATACAAATATAACAATTTGTAACTAAAACTTCACTTATCTTTTAAGAAATGATGATATTTTTCTTATAAATTGTCCGGGATCGCGATTTCATGTAAAACTTTTACACATCCTCAGCCGGAAGCAAAGCTGTCATCATCATTATGAATGCTAGATGTTACTATGTTCTTGTTAGTACTACCAAAATCTGATAATAAAACAAATTTAAAAACAGAATCGACTGAAGGTATTTCAAAATTCATTATGCAATTATTTTAGTTAATTGATGGAAATCAATCATTTCTTCACACTAGCCGTATATAGGCTAAGGTTTCTGATGGATAGGGTCAACATGAAAAATTCAATGCCATGGCCAGGATTTGAACCATGGATCTCCTGGTTTCCGTCCAATTGCTCTAACCCATTGAGCTACCATGGTCAACGTGCCGTCCTGACATTAAATTCTCCATTTGACTCGTATATTTTCCCAGTAGACCACTAGGGGCTCTCGCATCCAAGATACACCGTTTGTGGCGACTTACTATCGTAAGTACTTGAGTCCCAGGCTTCATCATTTAACTCTTATTATTTTAGTTAATTGATGGAAATTAATCATTTCTTCACACTAGCCGTATATAGGCTAAGGTTTCTGATGGATAGAGTTAACATGAAAAATTCAATGCCATGGCCAGGATTTGAACCACGGATCTCCTGGTTTCCGTCCAGTCACTCTAACCCATTGAGCTACCATGGTCAATGTGCTGTCCTGACGAGTCAAATGGAAAATTTAATGTCAGGATGGCATGTTGACCATGGTAACTCAATGGGTTAGAGCAACTGGACGGAAACCAGGAGATCCGTGGTTCAAATCCCGGCCATGGCATTGAATTTTTCATGTTGACTCTATCCATCAGTATGCAATGTTTGCTTTTTAAAATAAATATCTTTTCCCAAACCATTAAATCTATTGGACCATTTAATTGTTTTAGTAATTTAACTTATGGATTTATTTCATGGTTAAATGACCAAAAATGATCCGCTATGGCCGATTTATCAGTCTGTTTATGCTTAATGTTATGAAAATGTTCTTTCATTCTGGTTTACAAATTATGTTTTGTCCTTCCAATATAAACTTTATCACAATCAAAACAATTAAACTGATAAATACCAAAGAATTTCAATAAATAAACAAATAAATTTTTAATACTATATCTATTTTGACAATTTATAAGAACAATATCATCATTTCTTATAAGATAAGTGAAGTTTAAAGTTACAAATTGTTATATTTGTATATATCTGTTTGCTTCACTGATAATACCTTCATATTTTACGTATTTATTAGACATATAAATTTTTAAGAGTACAGGTAAAAGTTCATTAGGTTTGAAACATTATTACTGTGCCTGAAGGATAAGGAAAGGAGAACTTAATACTTCTCATTCTGAGCTTTTATCAGTTGTTCTTTGCATAGACAGTGTAAATACACTTCTCCAAATATTGATAAACTAACATAAATGACTGCAACAGACATGAGTATTAACATATGTTCGGGCATGGTAATTAGATCTCTGTATGTTATAATTCAGAATAGTTTTTGAAAGACAGCTAGTAAATAGGTAATTATTATTCATGCGCTCAGCTGTAGTTGCCTAATTTAAATGCAATACGATTATCATTCATTAATTTAATGGATTTCCAGTATTATAAAACAGAAGCATGAAACATCATAGTTTTGTAGGAATAGAGAAATGGATTTAGCTTCAGGAGACAGCAATCATGGTAATCCATACTGTAAATATTCATTGCTTCTTAGCTATGTTCACTTGGAATGGGAAATGTTTCCATGATTTATATTGTCTGCTGCTATTGGATCAAAAAACTTAGGTGGTGTACATAAAATACCAATATTAGAACACTGCCCCCATCTTGTGAAGAGAGATGAATCAAGCCAGAGCTAAATGAATCGATATGCAAATATTTTATTCCTGTGATACTAAATTTTTTTGCATCAGTAACAAAGGAAGTGTTTGAAAATTCAAGATACTTAACCTGAAGTGTGCTGAGTCACTTAGGAACCCACCACTGGTTAACATGTGAGCGCATCACATATCATTATCATACTATTTTACTTATTCAAAAATTAATTTGTCAAGCTTTTAATATATATAATTAGCTAACACATTTTCACATTACTGAAAGGCATATTTAATGAATGATATAAGTTATTTTTCTTTATTGCTTTGTTTTCTTACGAATATCTTTCTCACTGTTTCTTCTTTTTTTATTTATTGTCCTCCAACATAGGTCATGTTAGACCAATGGTGTCATTGAGGGGAAAAAGGGTGGTTACCTTTTCCCCCTCCTGGTTAACCTTCGCAAGTAATGTATTAGCTACTGTGTGAGGATGAGCGTGGGGAAGATTCAGTGGCGGGTTGTTAAAACTATTTATTTATATTTTTATGTGCATAATGTGTATTGAATACCATTGTGAATTATACCTTTATAGCTACATGTTAATGATTATTAGTTCATAATTTAAGTGGAGTTCTTATTCTTCTTAGCCATTAATTTGTCGTTGTCGGGCTCTGTAATGGGACATATTGACTGTCCGCTGCTTACTTGCGTTTGTTTTAAAACTCAGAGGTGTAGACATACTGCAATAGCCAATGCCAGTTAGCTGTTTCCATGCACCTCTGCGCAACTGAGTGAAAAACTGGAGAAGGGAAAAAGGAGGGGAGTCACCCTCAGTGACACTTGATTGCACCTCTGTGTTACACGATTGAAATAGGCCAAATTATGTTCAACTTAGCTCAGGATCCATAGAGCTTAGAGCAGCCACAGCCAACTCGCTTGCCTCGGTGCATGTGCTGGGCTGGAAGCACCGTGTTGTCTCAGTGCATGCTTCGCAGTAGTGACATCTGTTTGTATTCCGTAGTAGTGGCAGTCCATACTTCAGTGTCAGTTTGATATGGAAGAGAAGGGCATTCATTAAAGGGCACCCACACCGACAAATTATTTCAATCCCAAATGGGAAACTGAGTACTTCTTCATGGAATGTACTGGTGGTGCTATTTATTTGCTTTGCCAGAAAATAATTGCAAGTGCTAAAATGATTTAATCTTCAGTGACATTTTAATACATTGCATGCTAATGATTATTCGGCCCTATGAAAAGAAGAACACACTGCAGAGATACAAAAGCTCAGAGAAAAGATCACATTGCAGGAAGAGGGACAGGAAGAAGGGGATGGCAGAATGGCAGAAACCTCAGTTTATATGAGTTACAAAATAGCACTAGAAATTGCCAGATCTTCTAGTAGTTTTTCTGATGATCCAATTATTAAATGATGTATGCTTATAGCTGCAAGTTAATTCACCCCTGTCAGTGTTCACCAGTTCAAGAGTGTCTGTCACCTCATACTATTTCACGCAAAATTCAAGATCTGGCGGACAAAATTTACGCACAGCTTATTGAAAGAGGAAGAGAATTTGTTGCATTCACTATTGCCATTGATGAGAGCACTGACTTATCAAGTATGGCTAAATTATGTAGGTTTATTCATAGAGTACATCGACTTTTGGAAATTGTGGAAGAAATGCTATAACTGGTGCCAATAAAAGGCACAACAGGAATCACCTTGAAATGTGACACTGAGTTAGCTACAGTTACAGAAACAGAGGAAGTCTGCTAGATTTCTACAGGAGATTTCCTAAATCAAGATTCCCTCGATTACACAGGTGTGCCGCATCTATGACTGCAATATTTGGTTCGACCTATGTATGCGAATCCTTATTTTCAGCTATGAAACACATTAAAAACCCTCAGAGAGCCAACATTAGTAATCATAACTTGAAGTGTGCATTAAGGGTCCAGAGTTGTGTTTCACTGTCTCCAAATGTAGCGAATATTGTGAAAACCAAAATATGTCAGAAGGCAAGAGAGTCTACCAAAAACTGAATGTATAACATTCTTAACTGAAGCATGTATATTTGTTTAATATGAAGTATTCTGTGTAATATTATCACTGTATAGTAAATATTATTTTGTTATTTTGTATTTTTCAATTGTCTTAGGATCAAAATTGTGCTAGTTTCCACAAAGTACTGTTTCATTCTGATAATTAAAAATGTTGCTTTTATATGCCATCATTTGGTTGTATAAGATTGAAGGGTATAATAATTTACTGGTATCAGGTTGTTTTATCTATAATTTACTAACAAGTATACCAGAGAGATATTAAACCACGTATTATACAGTTTCTGGATTGTTCCTTCACTACCATCATGTCCTTAATCATTTAATGGTAACGTAAGTATAGATTAAGGAACGTCACTGCGCGAGGTAGTTAGTGGCATATCTCCCTAGCACTTGCCAGCAACGACTAGGTACGCCGGCACCGTGCGAACTGTATAAGCACACCGTGCATGTCAGTTGGCGGAGCCTGGCTTAGAGTTACACAACATTCATCTTTCAGGATAACAGAAAAAACCTTATCCATATAACTCACCCTAACTAGTTCGAACTCAGGACTTCTTGAATATGAGGTAGACATGCTATCCCTACACCACAGAGGCAGGTTCTTCTTCACTGTGTCTGTCTAAATTGTGAGTATTCTTCTGTAGTGATTTTAATATTTGCTGCTCTTGAAATTCCATTTTGTAATACAATCGTTACCTAACATGCATAACTAATAAAATTCTAGGTTGGTACGTAAGGAAAGTGGAGCATTGATTGCCACTGTAATATGAACAACAATAATATATTAATTCATCTATATTCTAGAAAAAATAATATGACAGTGACACAATCATGTAATACATGGTTGTCCTGTGAGCTACATGCTCCCTTCATAATATGCCATGACTTCTGTTATTTAAAGGAGAATGAAAAATTAGAATATTACGGAACTTATACCAATCTTTTTTCATGAGTAAGCAGTGGAAGGTGTACAGTATCTCACCCTATTGGCTTCTGTAATAAACAATACAACATACTTTGAATTAAAAAAAAAATGAATGCCCGTTCACATATCAAACGATGATGAATTACACAGTATGAACTGTATCATTGAATTTTTCGGGTATAGTAGATGCCTTGGTCTCCCAAAGCTGTCACCAAAGCTCATATCTAAAATAAACTAGAAATGAATAAATGTAATACCATCCAGTTTCACTCTAGAAGATTTAGTACATAGGATGAAATATGTCTCATTCTCTTTCTGCTAAACAGGGGGAAGAATACAGCTTCGGATGCTACTGCAGCAGTGTTTGCTACAATACAGGCAAAGAGAGTTAAGGTGGAGGAATGCAGGAATCAACATACAAGCATTTGGAATCCCATGTTGCTAAACACACATGAGTGTCTCCAAAAAGCGTGCCATATGGACATGACTGGATTGGATTCTGTTATGCTATGGAGGGTACTTGGCATGGAGTTCCAGTCTTGGTCATTGTGCCTATACCCCCAAGTGGGACATCTCTCAGAGGAAGAATGAGGCAAGAGAAGACAAGAGGACGGCTGTCCCAAGGTGTTACGACAGTGCAGAGGGCAGGGTCCCTACAAATGACCAGTTGTAAACTCCCTGGCAGGCTAGTACACTGATATCCCAACCCGCTCCCTGTAGGTGAGGAATCCATCCCCTTAAGTTGCCATGGTGCGGGCGCTGCAGAACCTGAGCACTCGTGGTACCTCTGACGTTACTAGAGGAACCTCAGGCTGAACATTCGGACCCTCCCGAATAGTTGTTCGGATTGGGTTGGACTCGAGGGGTCAGTGGTTCCTGATACCCATGGGAGATTGGATACCTCCAGCCAGTTTCCGGCCGACCGGAGCGGGCAGAGGGTTGCCTAAGAAGTCCCGGTCACGATGCCTGCAGAGCATAGTAGAAGGTGTACTAGATGACCAGGTGGCCCCACGAAGGTTATTGGTAGTCTTCCCTACGGGTTGACATGCATAAGTGGTGTATACACTTCCTCCCTGTAGAATCACGGGGTGTGCTTGACCTGAACGTACTGTCCTTAAAACAAATTTAAAATAGGCACCAGGTTACAGAATTAAGAAGCCGAGGAGGCTGTTGTTAATCCCACTCGCTATGGTCCTGAAACGACCCACCAGGCCGGCCCAGAGACCATCCTACCAAAGATGAAGTATTTACCAGGTGCATATCATCTTGCCATCCAGCGCCGATACTCACGCCGATACTTCTATCCTGAAAGCGACCCCAGATGACAGATGATGTGATATGATAATGGAGATGAAATGGAGGGACAGGAGATTTGGGAGATGTAATTAACCTACCCAGCATTTGCCTGGCGACCTGGGAAAACTCTCCAAAAACCATGGGTCAGCTAGGCTGGCCACAGGAATCAAGCCCAGACCTCCCATGTGGGCCACAGATGAAACCCCTTGAGCCATCCCGCTTGTTGGACATGACTGACTTGGAATTCTGACTGATCAACCAGCAATGCAGTAATGGCTGGACATATTTCTGGACAATTTTAATTAAAACCATGTATCCTGATGCTACCTTCATCTGCTGTTATAGTCACAGACTTAATCTCATACTTTTCCAATATGTGAATTTTATTAAGGAAATCTTAAAATTCTTTTTTGTCCCATAATGGTTTACTCCCTTTTTCCTCATGTTCTATTTTACACGCATATACTCTTAAAGCCTTTACTAAAATGAAAATGCCAAATGTTGCACCTACAAGATGGAATTTCACTTCCAGGTTTGTAACACAGTTCATGACTATAGAAATAATCTTAGAAGTTTATGTATATCAATGGAAGAAGAACCTGGAAACTGATCTAGCAAAGAAGTGAGTGTGACTTCAGGCTTTGTGCAATTTCTCTCAAGTTTTTACATTTTCAGATATTCTTTTTGAAATTTTACGGAACAAGAGCATGTGTATCTGTTACTGTACAGAAAAAGTAAACAAATTTATTAACACACTGCAAAATACTAGAAACGTAGGTGAGAAACTGTGAGTGTTGCTAATAAGAAACGAAGGAAGGCCTAGAAAGAGAAACTGTTGTGAAGATAAAATGCATTCTTGTATTTAAAAATTTTCTGCAAATTTCTGGAGATTTAATAACTCAAATTACATTTAGATTTCAATCACAGAAACAGTTGACATTTCTGGCATTACTGGATTATAAACATTTTGCCAGTTATTTTTATGAAGCAAAAGGTTAGAAACAGTGATGTATTTAACATTTGAAAGTAATGAGACAGTGATTCAAACACAAAAATCACTCAAAATATCCTTACTTGGGCATGTTTCGGAGAACAGTTTGTCCCCATCATCAGCAGTTATCCGACTGGTTGGATCCGTGGTTTCCTGGAGTGAGCTGGTTGTCTATGGTGGAATCTGTTGACTGTGAAATGAACTTCCAAAGTGAGTTTTCAGGCAGCAATTCGAAATTTAAAGTATGCTTTCAGTTAATTGATGGAAATTAATCATTTCTTCACACTAGTCATATATAGGCTAAGGTTTTTGATAGAGTCAACATGAAAAATTCAATGCCGTGGCCGGGATTTGAACCACAGGTTAGAGCGACTGGACGGAAACCAGGAGAACCGTGGTTCAAATCCCAGATATCGCATTGAATTTTTCATGTTGACTCTATCTATTTAAAGTATGCTGTTTGTTTTTTACAATTAGTAACTTCTCCCAAACATCAAGTTTGGCTGCATAACTGGCTGGCTTTAATAGTTTTATATTTGTTACATTTCATGATTGGTAGACCAGAAATGATGGGCTATTGCTAACTCTCTCCAGGAAACTATGGATCCAACCAGTTGGATAACTGCTGATGATGGGGACAAACCGTTCTCCGAAACATGTTCAAGTAAGGATATTTTGAGTGATGTTTGTGTTTGAAATACCGACTCATTACTTTCAAATTTTGCGAGTTACCATATAAATTTTCCAAGAAAAATATTATGTTAATTGAGAGAACCATGTGTTTTCTATTTCCGTATACTGTCTTTCAAAAATCATCTGAAAAATTTCACAGAATTTCTAACAAGTTCGTTCAAACCACTGAAAATTATATGAAATCAAATGAATTTGATGCTGGCAACAATGAACTATGTGAATTGATTTAAACACTTCCTTCTACTGTAAGTGGAGAAAGGAGTTTTTTTTAGTCTTGAAACACATAAAATCTTCTTTATGGGCAACATAAGGACAAGTTTTTATGAGCGACTTCGCTCTTCTATAGGAAAAAGATATACCTGTTTATTGTGAAGACACAATGAGGAATTTTAGTTAATGGATGGAAATTAATCATTTTTCCACACTAGCCATTTATAGGCTAAGGTTTTTGATGGATAGAGTCAACATGAAAAATTCAATGCCATGGCTGGGATTTGAACCATGGATCTCCTGATTTCCACCCAGTCGCTCTTAACCTTTGAGCTACCATGGTCAATGTGCTGTCCTGACATTAAATTCTCCACTTGACTCATATATTTCCCCAGTAGACCACTAGGGGCTCTCGCATCCGAGATACACCGTTTGTGGCGACTTACTATCGTAAGTACTTGAGTCCCAGGCTTCATCATTTAACTTTATTATTTTAGTTAATTGATGGAAATTAATCATTTCTCCATGGCATTGAATTTTTCATGTTGACTCTATCCAACAATGAGGAATTGTTTTTTGATAATGTGAAAATGCAGTTTACCTACAACAAAAGACAGCTGGAATTCATTTATATATAAAAAGGTATGGTAAAATTGTTTATTTTACTTTTATAATTGTTATTTCATGTATATTTTCTTACAGCTTGTTTCAAGAGCAATTTATATATGTACACTGTTCATGAAGTTAACATTTAATTGGGAACTCCTTATTTTTTATTTTATTTTATTTATTTTCAGTTCAGTATAGTGTTAAATACACAAAAGAACGTCATATGAATTTATACAGTTTAAGAACACAGCTATAGAGGTTGTGTGATATAAATAGAATACTAACTCGGTCGGATATTGTGCACATCTGCAGGCCTAGTGATAGCTCTAATCACAATCACAGCATATGCCACTGGGGAATAGCGATAAAATCTGTAATTTGCTGTTTTGCTAATATTATAGGCGCCAAAGTTGTAATTCCAGCTGCCTATGGATGCACAAACTGAGTATATAGTTCTAATGACTATTATTTATCTATAACAAATAAATGTACCAATTCTTCCTTTCCAGGTAGAAGGTTTACTTTTAAAAATGTATTGAACAAAATAATTTCTATTGTGACTTTGTGGGTTTGTAAAATTAAAAAGTTCAATTACACCACTCAAAATGTTCTTTATTTTCACCTTGTTCTAATGTCACTATTACAATTTCGTAATGTACACAATTAAAATTAAGCCAGTTCGTCTTTCCACATACACTCGGCGTGCCTTACGCTTCTGCTCGCCACGATTCACTCAACACAACCAACTGTCGCCTCGCTTGTATCGATCGGCGGCCCGAAGTTTCTCGAGTCTCCTTTTATGGAGGCGGAAAACATTCTCGAAGCTTCGCCCTCCTTCGGGCAGCAGGAGGAGGGAAATCGAAGACACAGCTACCCCTGTGGTTCCCCCCTCCCTCCACCGGCCTTCATTTATTGATCGGCATCGCGAGTTTGCCGCTTGCGTAACACTGCTCCCTCCTCAAGGCTGGTCGTCCCGAACAGCGACATCGTAGCGGGCCAAGCGATCCAGGTGTACCACCATCTTTCCTCGGGGCACCTTCTGGATGCGGTAGACCACGTCGTTAATCCTCTTCACCACACGGTACGGTCCTTGCCATGGTTGCTGAAGCTTCGGGCAGCATCCCTTGGTCCGGGTAGGGCGGTACAACCAGACCAGGTTACCTTGCTGGAACCCTTGGCTGTTGGCTTGCCTGTCGTATCGGGTTTTCATGCGGTCGCTCGCCTTCTGGATGTTCTGGCGAGCCATCTCGTGCATGTCGTGGAGGTGGTCCACCAGGTTCTCCACATACTCGGTCGCTGGCTGTTTCACCCCTGGAGGGCTTCCAAAAGCCAGGTCACAGGTCGGCCGAACATTAAGCTGGCTGGCGTGATCCCCGTGGTGTCGTGTGTTGACGAGCGGTAGGCCAGCAAGAACAGTGGCACCTTGACATCCCAGTCTCGCTGATGGCTGGCCACGACCTTCCTCAAGTGCTCCTCTAAGATCTTGATGTACCTTTCGACCATGCCATCCGACTGGGGATGTAGAGGTGTTGTGCGGGACTTGTTAACCCCAAGTCTCTCTAGTGCCTCCTTCATCAGGTTGGACTCAAAATTGGTGCCTTGGTCACTGTGCAGCTCTAATGGTACCCCAAATCGGCAAAACACTTGCTCCACGAGGCAGTCTGTGATTGTCTTTGCCTCTTGGTTCGGGATGGCATACACCTCCGGCCACTTAGTGAAGTAGTCCACAACCACCATCAGGTACTTGTTGCCTCGGTCGGATATTGGGAACGGTCCAGCAATGTCAACGGCGATCCGTTCGAATGGCGCTCCGAAGTTGTACTGTTGCATGCGACCCCGGCTCCTAGTCTGGGGGCCGCGACTCGCCGCGCACACGTGACACTGACGGCACCATCTCTCAGCGTCTGCTCGGAGCCTCAGCCAGTAGTAGCGCTGCCGTAGTTTGTCAATCGTCCGGTTCGCTCCCAGGTGTCCTCCTGAAGTACCGGCGTGCACTTCTTCCAAGACTTCTGGGACCTTACTCCGGGGAAGTACCAACTGTTCTCTCTGCGTCTTCCCATCGGGTGATTCCCATACCCGGAACAGCAAGTCCTCTCTGATCTTCAACGAGTCCCATTGGGCCCAGTAAGACTTGTAGGTGGCGATCCTCGGTGCGATGACCGCCCAGGTTGGTCTCGTCCCTGCCTCCACTTCCCTCAAGAGTGGCCCCAAGTCTGCGTCCGCCAGCTGCTCCCTCCTCAGGTCTGCGCTATCCCAGCCATCCGCAGGCACTACCGTGACTACTCGAACTGCTGCGGCACGCTTCTTCTCCTCCACCCTTGTGCATTGGCCGCACTCTTCTGGACAGGGTCTTCAGGACATAGCGTCCACGTTACCGTGGCTCTTCCCTCTGCGATGTTCCGAGGTGAAGTCGTACTCCTGCAGCCTCTGAACCCAACGTGCTGTCTGGCCTTCCAGGTTCTTAAAGCTCAATAGCCAGGTTAGGGCGGAATGGTCAGTCCTCAGGTGGAATGGCTGACCGTACAGGTACTTGTGGAAGTGCTCCAAGGTCTTTACTACCGCCAATAATTCTCGTCGGGTGACGCAGTAGTTCTTCTCTGCCTTGGATAGCGTCTTGCTGTAGTAGGCTATCACCCGCTCATGGCCGTCCTGGATATGCGATAGGACACCTCCAATGCAATGGTCGCTGGCATCGGTGTCCACAATGTAGGCGCCACCCGGTTGTGGGAAACCCAAAATTGGAGCACTGCACAGGGTCCCCTTTAGGTGCTGGAGTTTTCGGCATCCTCCGACCACACATACAACCGGTGTTCCTCTGTCAGGTGGGTGAGGGGTTTTGCGATGTTGGAGAACCCCTTTATGAAGCAGCGGTAATAATTGCACAGCCCCAGGAAACTGCGCAACTCTTTCTTATCCTTTGGGCGAGGCCAATCTCTCACAGCCTGTGTCTTCTCCGGGTCTGTGGCCACTCCGGTTGCTGAGACTATATGGCCTAAGTAGTTCACTTCCTTGCGGAAGAGCTGGCACTTCTTCGCGTTCAGCTTCAAGTTGGTCGCCTGCAATCTCTGTAGCACCTTACTCAAATTCTCGAGATGATTTTCAAAGGTTTTACCGACGATGATGATGTCGTCCAGGTATAGCAGGCAGGCGTCGTAAGCCAGTCCTCTCATCACTGACTCCATGAGGCGTTGGAAGGTAGCTGGTGCGTTACAGAGGCCAAAGGGCATAACTGTGAACTGCCAGAGCCCTTGGCCTGTCGAGAATGCGGTCTTCTCTTTGTCTCTCGGGTCTAGAGCTACCTGCCAGTAGCCCGACTTCAGGTCCAGGGTCGAGAACCACTGCGCACCAGCTAGCGTGTCCAGGGTGTCGTCAATCCGGGGTAAGGGGAAGCAGTCCTTCCGGGTGACAGCGTTCAGCTTCCTGTAGTCCACGCAGAAGCGTAGCTCGCCATTCTTCTTCGTCACCAAGACTACAGGGGAATACCAAGGGCTGTCAGATTCTTCTATCATCCCCTGGATCTCATGTCCTCCAGCATGTCTCGTACCGCCCCTTCCTTCGCCAGCGGAACGCGTCTATGTGGTTGCCGAATAGGCCGGGCATCCCCGGTGTTGATGCGGTGAAGCACTTTGTCCGTGCGGCCGTAGTCACTATCGCCTTGGCTGAAGACGCGCTGGTATCGCCTCAGCAGTTGTCGAACTTTCTCCAGTTGTTCTGCGATCAGGTGGTCGGCCGCCCTCTCCAGTAAGCTTTCTAGCCGGGGCCCCAGGTGTTGCGTCGGCACCGGCTCCTGTGCCTTGTCGATTGCTGTTACGCTCACCACGTGCTGGCACGTTCCCGACTCCGTCCCGGCCTGGACGTCGTGATCGGTGTCCGCTGGATTTAGCAGTCTCACTGGCACCTCATCTCGGCCCGGCAGCAATGCCCTGGCTACACACAGTCCGCATACAGGCGTCTTCTGGTCCAGCATCATGTTGCTGGTTCTCTGGCCTTCCAGTCGCGCCGTCGCCACCACCTCGCTCCTCGCGGGGACGACCACGTCTTCGTTCAAGACGACCCTGCAGATTCCAAGGCGCTCTTCGGGTTGACGGAGTATAACCTCTTCTCCGTTGAGCCGCAGGACCTTCCTGCCGACGTCGACCGTCGCCTCGTGGCTCCTGAGGGCATCCAGTCCCAGAATCACCTCCTCAGCCACCTTCGCGACGAACACCCACAGACGCACGGCACTCCGTCCCAAGGTCAGCTCCAGCAGAGCCTCCTTCTCCACAGGTAAGGTGTCGCCCGATGCCGTCATAAGCTGGTATGGTCGGCTCGGCTTCCTCGTCGGCAAACCCTTCGCCACGTCAGGTCTGATGATGGTCACGGCCGCCCCGGTATCCACCAGCACGCGGCACGGCTTTCCTCTTACCCAGCCACCCGCGATGAGGCTGTCATCCATCCGCCGGCTGATGGCGCGCAGTGTCACTCGAGGGGATGGTGGTGATGCCGCCGACGTGCCCCTCTCCACGACGGCCCTTACTCGTTTTCCGGCTGCTCTTCCTGGTGTGGGCAGTCTCTCTGCAGGTTCCCGGGCTGTCCACACCCCCAACACAGGCCACTAGGTGTTCGCCGGCGTCCCTCAGCTGGTCTTCTGTCTCCAGCGTAGCGCACACTCCTCGTTCTTGACGACGGGATAACTGTTACCTTGGCCGCCTCCATCCTTAATGCTGCCGTTACCGCCTCGTGGATTGTTTTATAATCGCCGAGCATTAGGCGCTGACGAATCTCCGTGTCCCGTACCCCGTCAACGAATGTGTAGGCAGCTTCCCGGGATACGAACTCTGGTGGGAGGTCGACTAGGGCCTTGCTAGCCAGTTGTTCAACTGCCAGGGCGAACTCCTGCAGCGTCTCCCCTGGCTGCTGTGACCTTGCTTTTAGCTGGCTGCAGTACGCTGCGGCTAAGCGGTGGTTTCCAAAACGATTCTCCAGGGCCTCCCAGATGTCCTTGGGTGCCACCGTTGTCTGTACCGCGTTTAGGACTTCCGCGGCCCGTCCCTGGAGGCTGGCTATTAACTGTGTGGAATCCTCCTCTGGTGACCATTTGTTGTGCTTGGCCACTGCGTCGAATTGGCGGCGGAAGACCTCAAACGTTGACGCGCGCCGATGTTGTGTCGCGTCCCAGTGCGTCGACCTTCAAATCCTTTAACCTCCTGCCGACGACGTCCTCCACCATGGCGTTCAGGGACTTTGCGTTGTCGTCAGCCTTTCCCTCCAGCTCGTCAACGCGGCTCGCCAGGTCTTCGACGTGCTCGCCTAACTCTGTGACGTCCTCTTTTATGCCGGTCAGCTGCTCTTCGAACTTCAAGGCAAGAGCCACGTTTGCCGCTTTCATCTCCGTGGTCAATTCGGTCATCTTCGCGGTCAGGCTGCTGTTTGCCGCCTCCGTCTTTGCTGTTAGTTCCGCCTTCATTTCGTCCATCTTCTCGGCGATGTTATCGTTGGCCATCTTCATTTCTTCCATTTTGTGTAAAATCTTTTCCAGTGCCGATTCCATGGCCGTTATCCCACTCCTGACGTCAGTTGTGACTTTGTGGGTTCGTAAAATTAAAAAGTTCAATTATACCACTCAAAATGTTCTTTATTTTCACCTTATTCTAATGTCACAATTACAATTTCGTAATGTACACAATTAAAACTAAGCCAGTTCGTCTTTCCACGTACACTCGGCGTGCCTTACGCTTATGCGCGCCACGATTCACTCAACACAACCAACTGTCGCCTCGCTTGTATCGATCGGCGGCCCGAAGTTTCTCGAGTCTCCTTTTATGGAGGGGGAAAAGATTCTCGAAGCTTCGCCCTCCTTCGGGCAGCAGGAGGAGGGGGAAACGAAGACACAGCTACCCCTGTGGTCCCCCCTTCCTCCGCCGGCCTTCATTTATTGATCGGCATCGCGAGTTTGCCGCTTGCGTAACACTATGATAGATTTGATAAGGATGGAAGATGTTTTCGGGAAATAAGGACAGATATCTAATGCAACATGTGTTATGTTATCTGCCAGAAACTTAGCAGCTAACAAAAATAAAGGCTCTACTTACTTTGTGAACAATGCAATAAAGTTATGTGTGTTTGGAGGAATTTAGCAACAGTGACATCAAAATTAATCGTAAAAGGTATTTGCAGTCCGTTTATTGACACTCGTCACCAACTAGCATCTGTTGTCTTCTCTCCTCTCTCTGGCGGTGGAACTATGAACCTTTTTGCCAAATTATCTACTGGTGGGATTTCAAAGTTCATTACGCGGTCCTTATTTTTCCATATGTATATGTTCTCACATACGTAAAATATGAAGCTATTAAAGTGAAGCAAACAAATATATACAAATATATATACATTTTAAGTTACAAATTATTATATTTGTATACATGTTCTCCCATGTTGTTAGTTTATTTTGGTTTATCACTCCTTTTAATTATTTTGGATTTGGATCAATGTCATGATTTTCATTCCAAAAATGAAATGCTACTGCTGACTTTTCTTCTTGTTTCAATCTGATGTTTCTAAAGTGCTCTTTTACTCTGGTTTTTAGATTTCTTTATGTTTGACCTTTGTAGCATTTTTCACAATTTTTACAACTTATTTTGTATATTCCGGATTCATCTTTTGTTTTTGAATTTAGAAATTTTAAAATTGAATGTCCATTAGTAGGTGCCAAGATTATATTTTGTTCCTTAAAGATATTTTTAAATTTATTAAATGTTTTTGGGTGATATGTGAATGAACTGAATATGCTGTTGCTTTCTTTTTCTTGTAAATGTGGTTGCTTCCTTAATGATTTTCTTTAGTTTAGCTTTTCTAATTTTCTTCAACACCAAACTTTTGTTGTATTCATCTTCTTCTGCTATGAGGAGAGCAGACAACAGATGCTAGTTGGATAGAGGTTGAAAATAGAGACAATGGTCTTTGAACCTAGTCCTCAATAATGAATAAAGTAAGTGAAGTGTGTCAATAAACCGACTACAAATAGTTTTTACGATTATTGCAATAAAGGTGTGTATTTCTATAGGGATGGGGAAAATGTCCATTTTCAATAACAGTTCCAACCGTTCCAGTTCCTAAAACACACCATTCCAAAAAATTACCAAGTATGCTTGTTGAAAATGTATTTATGCTTAAATCATATCAGCAAGACACTATTACTTAACTGACTGGGATTCCAATCATGCTCATCCATTTCTTATGAATATTGAACAGTGGCCAGATAATGCTCCCCTAATTTCTTCTCTCCCCTTCTTTTGCAAAAATTCATAATGTACTCTTATCAACAATACTTATATTCTACTTCATTTAAATATTTGTAAACTACACCTCACTTAACTCATTTAAAGGAATTATTGTCCATCATCATTCCATTACGTACTTTGCACAATGTTAATGATTCAAAGTGCATCCAGGAGAATGCCTTTTTTACATCTGGTTGGCCAGAGGTTTTATTCTTTGCAGTAGATATAGTTTCAAGAACTTTCATACAGGATGTAACAAAAAGGTTTGTCAAAAATTTGAGGAAACATTTCTTACGGATAGATGATAGAAAATATTATATGAACATAGGTCCGGAAATTGTTTATTTCCATTTTAGAGCACTATTTTTTTTTAACAGCTGAACCCCATGCAGCAACACTCAATGACAGAAATAATGGGAAAACAGGAAATCACAGCACATATTCAAAGTGGCCTCCATTAGCACCAATGCATCTGTTGACCCGCCGTTGCATGGGCTCCTTAATGTGCTGAGTTAGGCCTAAAGAATGTCATATTGTCTGCCAGTCTTCCAAAATGCAAGCATGAAGAATCTCTATATCTGCAATTGCAGTTGCATAAACAACAGATTTCAAATGTCCCCGCAAATAAAGTGGGTTTAAGTCAGGCGAGCATGGAGGCCATGGAATTTGTCCCCTTCTTCCGATTTATCTATCAGGAAACCTGCTAATCAGTAATCGATGGGCAGAAAGCCTGAAATGAGGAGTTGCATCATGCATAAACTGAATACTGTATGCCCACAACAAGAAGGTTGCTAGAGGGGTATGAAGGGCAGAGGAAGTTGAACTGTTTGTCTGCTCCAGTAGCATATCTGTTTACTATGAAATGAGTGTATGAGAGTACATATGAGTCACCCATACTGCCAGATCTGTTTGTTGGAGTGATAGGTATTGTGTAAAGATGAGCTATGTGACAACACTTATTTTAAATGAGCCTTCCATCCTTGTCATACTCGGAAGGTGAGCATACAACACAAGGAGACAGCAAAAGTGATTACGTTGCACATCCCTCTAGCTTGCCTTTTTGTCCTGGGCAATCAGTACTGGTGCCTAACAAGCGAACAGCATACTGTACTGTAGCACAAGGACAACAATGGTGAAATATATCACCTCCACCCAATTTAACCAGATGTACTACTGTGCCATTAAACCACTGTCCTGTTGTGGGGTTATGGACACATGGACGTATCACACATCTTACCATGTCAGCAGAGTTGTAGAAAATGAGCTCTACCATGGAAATAAACATTTTTCAGACCTATGTTCATATAACATTTCTTTATCTTCTATCTGCAAGAAATGTTTTCCCTAAGTTTTGACATACCTTTTTGTTACACCCATACATGTACTTGCAACTGTTTTTCTACTGTAATGCATAATATTCTCAAGATCAGAACATTACTTTTGGAACAGGTATAAAAATAAACATTAGTGTAATGTTGGACAATTATTTTAGAATGCTACTGTGTAACTAGATATATGGTTATTTTCTGGAATGGTTCCATCTTCAGAACTGAACGTTTCTTTATTGTATTTATTTTTTGTTTTTGCAACTGCTTTTATATCCTCATAGTTTGTGTAAATGCACTCATTGTATTTAAAAAGAAAAATTGTAACTTAATATAATAATAAAAACTGAAAATCCATCTTAATTTTTTATTTATTTAATACCTGTAATAAGAGACTGTAGTTTTTTATATTCTTTTATTTTTCATTGTAATTATCTATTATATCACCTTGACAATCAAGGTGAGAAGGTTCAGCTTTCCACCTTTAGTGGGGGAAATGGCAGTGTACTTGCTAAACAAACAAAGTAAGACCTTCTTTTGCAGTTTTCTTTGTCACATTCATACACACGGCCCCAAATATTATATCAATTATATAAATTTCTTTTTGCTCATTTTCAAATTTCTTAATTTTATTGGATATGTTGCTGCCAGTGCCATCTAGAGTAGATGTGCATTTATGCCACATCTATACCACCTAGTGGGCAGTGGCTTCTTTCAATTTTTAATTTCCAATTTTTGAACATTTTGTTATTTTCTCCACTTTTTTTTTTTGGTCTGAATTACAAGAAATATAAAATACATGCAATACAGCACCATTCTGCAATGGAAACCAAACTTAATATTTATCCAATTCTTTCTTCCCTTCCTTCCTCAAATGTTTTTTCTGCTCCACAAATTGTTATATTACAATTATACTCTTTATATAAGAGGGGCAAAAAGTATACTTTCAAACCTCAGTAATATTTTGTTAAGTGTTTTTGGAGCCTGTATAGCATACCCAAATAAGGTTTCTTCACCATTCAATACCTTTTCTTGTTCTTAACATTTCTTGCTGCTTTAAACATAATACATATTTTGTTCTCAAAGTTTTCATACAGTTTTTGGTTCTGCACAAATATTTATACATTTTCTATCTCTATATATATGACAAATAGTACAAATAAAGGAACTAAGCAAAACAGCTATTCAAATACATTCATAATTTCTAGGAGCACTTTTGTTGTTGTTCTTCTTGGCTTACAACTTTCATACAATCCCCAAAATTGTATTGAAATATGTGTCTCTTTAAGTACACAATAAATGTTAGATATTTAAAAGCAATTAACTCCTTTTGGTTCTGTATGCAGCAGGAAGAAGCTGTATTCAGATGCACACACATGTTCACACCCATTCGTTGTTGCTCCCTCTCAACTTTGGAACTGAAAGAGTGATGATTGGTTAAATGCCAAAGTAGTTGATTTACTCCTTGTATTCTAAGCAAATATACCCAAAATCTGGAATATCTCAATTAGTGAAAAAAGTTACTGCCCTGTTGCACTCTTAACTTTGCTTTCAGTAATAATTTACTAACAGCATAGCCATAAATATTTATTTATTAACTAAGCATATTACTTCTTTGCCACTAATTTCATCCCGTATATACTGCACTTCTATATATGTCGAGCAGATGGTATTAGAGTGGCATCCAATCTACTACTTTTATTATCTATGGATAGATGGCATAGCATTTGCTATTATCTTCTATTTTCATTTTTTTATTATTGTTTTATACCTAAGGTAGAACTTTTAGGTTGTGTATTAAACATTCAATCCAGTATGGAGGTGAATCATGGAAGAAAACCCAGTAAGATTGGTTGCTCTATGGAATTTGGACCTGGCTGTCCTGAATGTGGGCCAAAAATGTTATTGTTTGAACCATTCTGCTTGCACACAGCAAGGCATGACATAACAGCTCAAAGTGAGCCAGAGCCTATCAACCCGACTACCGGACTCACGCCCACATATGAAAGGCAGAGGTGAGTGATCATTCAATCGATACGGGGAGATATGGTTAGCATCCCAGCAACCCCACCTGAAAAGTTGGCTTTCTAGACTAGGGTTTGCTACCTAGCATAGCTCCTCAATTTTCTCATTAGTCTGAGTGAGCACTGGTCCTACACTCGGGATTTAAAATCTGCTCTCCCCAGGGGTGGTATCAATCCCAGGTGCATTCCATGGCAGGGGAGCAAAGCACAAAGCTTATTATGCCACAGCGCAGGACTACTGCTTTGCTTCCTTGTTTAAAGTTTTATTTGAGAAACAGACGATTCTGTGAAATTTTATTAGTTATTTCCTCATGGTAAAACTACCTATTGTATATATGCTGTTAGATCAAGCACTAAGTGCTATTTAAAACTCTTCAATGTACCAGTAGCAATACTAATTGGTAAAGGAGAAAGTGGAATATTATTCTTCAGAAGGTTACAGTAAGGACATTCTCTTTTTATTGTTTCCTACCATTAACAAATGGGTTATTGAACCCTCACTCTGACCCTTACCCAAGAAAACAACTTTTTACAATCTAAATAAATGTGATAGGTAACTCGTAGTAACACAAATAATAGAGATGTAGGATAGGACAAATGTTGAAAGCTTACACTTATTTATTGGTACAAGGATAACATCTGCTTTCAAATTTGGAGAGTCTGAGTTACAGCAAGTTGCATGTATAAGATTTTATTTTATTTTCAAAGAATAAGTTAGGAGTAGCTATCAACTGAGTGGACACACAGTGCATTTGAGCTGTTAGAAGGGACATTCAGCATTGTTCTACACTCAACAGAAATAAAAAAAGGCATTTATAAACAGTCACATTTCTTGCAATAAAAGCATGTGCTAGGAATCTGTTCAATAGCAATAGTCTGTTTAGACTTTCTAAATAGTTATGTTAATACAGATATGAGGTTGATGCAACACAATTTAAAAATGACTGGTTTCTTGGTGTGACACTCAAATAAGTTCCAAGTTAATACTTCTATTGAATAAGGCAACGAACAGAAAATCTGCTAAGTTAAATTTTAACAATTTCTATACAATCAATAAGGTTTTTTCATAAAAGAACAGTGGGAATATTATCAGAAAGCAAGCCAAGGAATAAACAAAAACTATAGAGCACTGTGCATGTGTGGTTTCATTAAATAAATTTGTAAGTAATGCATATTAAGAACTTGATGTACTCATCGCAAAATAAAGCTAATGCTAATTAAAGCATGTGGTAGGTGTAAGTTGAAAGAACATGTGCCAAGTTGAAAATCATAATTATTATGTTAGGAAATTAAATTGCAACATTTACATGCACACTTTAGATGCAACAATTTCTTTCTTCTTATTTTAAAACTTTTAAAAAATGGGAAAACTATTTAAAAGTAAATTAAAAAATATGTTGAACATTTGTCCTAATGTATTTCCGATAACATAAGGAAGCAAGCAATTTATGACAATAATTTGAAGATTTCAGTATCTGTGATGAACTATGGAAGGTGATGCAGTAACTTTTTCCACCATTCTGTACAAAGGTTACAGAAAATGCAGTCTGTGTTGGTTTTCTTTTGAAGCATCTTCATAACTTATTTACTCTAACTTGCCTCATGCTTTATAAATACCTGCAAGATATTATAAATTGGTAACCGGTATCACAATATGCTGAAATGGGTATACTAAATGGACCTTTTTTGTCTCTTAATATAATTTGGGAAAAGTAACATTTCAAATACGGTGCAGCTGCTAAGATATCAGCACAATAACACACTTGTCAACCTCCTAGTACACACAAGTAGTTTTGGCATTCCACCCCAGTTAATTGGAAAGTATGGAACTAAGCATTTTCACCAATTTTTATTCAGTATTTACCTTCCATTTAGGCATGTAGAAAATAAAATTATATCATTTTTCAACTCAGATCTTATCAGAATTATGTTTATTACATACAGATAAAACAAAAACAAAGTGAAAAGTTATGAAAGCTGCAGGAGCTTGCTATATTTCAATATTCTTTTCAGAATGCATTAAACATGATATATTCTATATATCGAAATTTAACTGTATTGGAACACCACAGTGAAGCGAAACAATTATTAAATTATAGATGAGTCATATTTATTACACATCAGCTTCACTTGCGTACCTATATTGAGGACATGTTTGGCGAACTATCATTTGCATCATCGTCTCTAATGATTGTGAAAGATGCGAACAATAGTTCGTGAAACATGTCCTCAATATAGATAAGCAAGTGAAGCTGATGTGTAATAAATACGACTCATCTAAATTTAATAATGATATATTCAGATGGCTTTCTATGACATTGTAAAAATGTGGCATTAGTTCAAACTTACTGTTGGTTTCTGAAATTCAGTTGATAATCTGAGTATTATCCTTTCTTACAGATGTCATTTAAGATATTTACTATTTTTGTTCATGGAGAAAACTCTCTGTTTTGATGCATTTAAGTGGCAACATGCACAGTTCTTCTTGCAAAAGTTTTTATGTCCAAAAAATACTCTGTACTTTTTTAAAGAATAAACTTAAAATTTCCCTGCTTTTCATAAGAATCTTTAGCTATTACTTTTTTTTAATATTAACAAAACTTGGTCATTTTTAAGGAGATAATAAATTTATAGAGAGCACTGCATTTCCTCACGGCTATAGGAAATTTACTTTGTCCCAAGACAGTGTTCATTAAAATAAGACCTGAAGCTTTCCTGGCAACAAATATGCTCAATTTCTTCTCGGGCAACAAGCCAGGTGAAAAGACGATTAGAAATCAATGTTTTGGAAGTGTGCATCTCTCCTATCATCAGGATATTTATTAAATGTTATAACCACAAACGAATCACTGGGTGTAACACAAATATAAACAAAGACAAAACACTATCAAAATTTGCATTACTGAAAAGTCTTTTGTTCTTCTCGATTCACTTTTGTTCTAAGTTGTGCTTCACTGTCTCTACACTTCTTTCAATTTTATACTTTGAAAAGTAATTTTCCTTTGTTTGCTCACTAAATAACTTTGATTTATTTCTGTCCAGCTTAATGGACAAGGACACCTAATTTGTTTTGTCCCTTTATGTTCATACCTTCTTACTTCTGTCAATTTCGGAGGAAGACATCATACAGTAAGCTTTGCAAACACTCCTCTTCTTTTAATTTCTTTCCTCGATTAAACAAAATGGATACACCAAACTTCATTAATTAAAAGAATGCTCTCATATTAAGAGAGCATTAGTACAAATAATTGAAAATGATCTTGAAAATATGAATTTATCCACATGTACAGCCTATTTTATAGTTACTTTCTCATAATTCCTCCCCCCCTCCCCCATGCAATTTTGGCAAGACATGAAGAGAACGTTGTGCACAAACGTCATGCTATAAGCATCATCTCTTTCTTTGTGTTTTTTTTATTTAAAAACCAAATCCCTCACTATTCTATTTAAGGAAGACTTACTGCCCTGAATGCAAATGCTTTCTCTTACAATAATAAGTAGTTTAGCTATTGTAGGAGCAACTTTTTCATCCAAAGATGCAAGGCCCTAATTTGAAATCACTTTTAGACATCCTAAAGAGAATGACACTTTTAGTAAGAATCACGTATATGCATACTGATAATTTTGTAATGCTAAGAATAGAAAAATCTGGTAATACACATAAAAAAATTTCAAGTAAGCTGGTTTTTGTATTGAAGGTGTGATAGAATCATTAACTAATATAATGTTTTTGTTTCATCAAAATAAAGGTAAAGAGACCCATGTTCAAAGGTTTCTACATATGAAAAGAGCAGAAAATGCCTGAGCCTCTTGCAAAACACTACAAGCTTGACAAGTGTATTAACAGCTCCATCTTATGGTTATTAGAATCCCAACACTTACTTGCTTTTCTTTCATTTTTATTGCAAGAGCAATCTTCCATATGAAAATGTCTTAGCAATAAATAACTGCTATATAAAAATGAGGGAAAAGTGCATATAAAAACTTAAAACAGGATAATTTCTGGTATATCTGCGACGATCTACTACAGGGATACAGGGATGGGAGATGTGTTTGTAAAATCTACATATAAGAGCTGTTGGAATAAAATACCAGCCCCTCCTCTCCAAGTCTCTCTCACACATGTTCAATTACACAAAAATGCTGCATATTTCAATTTTAAGCTCTAATTTTGCTTTCACTTTCAAGATTCTTGAGACATTTTTTGTAATGGGGACTGTGGAAAGAAGTGAAGCCTTTGCTCTTAATTTTCTGCTCTCAATTCCTCTTGTATCCACTGCATCATTTAACCTATCCAGCCATTCAGGAGATTGCCAGAAAGTTATACATTTTTATTTAAGTTTAAATATTAATGAGCAATGAACAATTATAGCGGAAATAAAATGTTATATTTTGTGGAAAAAGTACTTAAGCATTTCCTTCATACATTACTCAGAATTACTATTAGGGAATGGTGCATACTCTCATTATGTTACAGTAAACTTCATAAATTAGGATCATATAACTGGCTACTTGGCTTTACTTTCATACATTATACAAGTCTGCAAAACAGAAATGACTTACATTTAAATGTATTTCATTTCACATTTTTGTTTCATTATATTTAAATGTTTTGCTGGTGTCAGTTGCTGTAATCTGCATGAGCTTCGTCTTTATTATTTACAACCAATATACCCACTAGGTCAACTGGATTTGCCTAAGTAAATTTACTGTATTAGAACAATTTCTAGCCAATTTATAAAGACAGTTAAATTGTGATATGTACTTAAGGTTTGGCACCCAAAATATATTTTTCTTAAAACTGTTCATGTTGCAGTAACTGATAATATGCAGCCTTTTGAAAAAACGATTAACTGAATTTTGGTAATTTCACATTATCCTAAAAGCACTAGAAATGTAACATTCCTCACTAATTCCCAATACTACACTTTTTTTCTCAGTATGCTTAGTTTAATTTTCAGTCAGGCCATTTTTCAAAGCTTCTTTTCTTCCCATTTGATGTTTTTTTTAAATTCTGTCTTCTTTTTAATTTATTTTGGGGCAGGGGAGAAGTGGTTTCCAAGTCATATTGCATATTTAATAGATTACAAACATTACTTATTCTTAAAATGGATAGAGGAAGCAAAAGAAAGACAATAAAGATTATTTACAATTACATTTTAAATATTCACAAATGACAGAGATTTTTCCAATTTGGTTTGCTTTAGAACTAAAGCTTTTTCAAGGAATGATCAGAGTATTTACAAGATTTGTAGGAGATGTAGGTATGTCACGATTTGATTTGTCCAATGGACTGCCAAGATATAATGCACCACAGTAAGAGGAATTTTTACTTACCAGCATATTAAGAATATATAAGATAATTTCTGAGTGAAGAAAAACTAAACTACCTGATTGTCGTGAACTTTGAAAGTAACATTTCTTTTGAACTGGTATTTTCTGAAATTATAGAAACATTTTCTTTGACAAAAGTAATGATAGCTCTTTACTACTGAATTCAAAGCCTTTGTATCATTAAGGGCCAGAGGGACCAGACCTCACAAATAATATCTCGTAACCTATAGGTGTTTTTTAATTTGAAGAAAAAAAAAATATTTTATATTTTATTCAATTGTAATAATCTGCAAACAATAATTTACTATACAACAATTCTTAATGGTTACCAAAGCTTACAACCCTCAGTGTTATACACAACTGCGCCAGTCTCCTTACCACAAAGGGCCAGATTATATGCGCCCGCAGACAAACCTCACCTCTCTATACACTTTGTCTGTGTGTGATGGAAAACCATTGTATTGTGAATCAATTCCGAAATAAAAAACAAATTACAGTTCACTATTCCAGTATTTTCTATGTTTACAGATATTGGTTTTCTTACAATTTAATGATGTTTATTTTTTATTTGTAATTGTATTGGTATAGTTTTTGGCATTCTGGTAGTATTAAAAGAACTGATACTACAGAATTTGGTAAATGCTGGCATTACCTCTTTCATACAACTGCTCGTCACATTAAAGTATACTACAAGCAGCAATTCTACAAATGTACAGTATTCTTTGAATAGAGTAAAGTGATTGGTTTCTACTGCTTTTATCCGCTGTTCAGCATACCTTTACAATTAGTTGCCTGCCTCGGTAGCATGGTGGTAGCGTGTCTGCCTCACGTTCAAGAGGTTCCGAGTTCGAATCTCGGTCAGGGTGAGTTACCTCGATAAGGTTTTTTCCAGGGTTTTCCTTTATCCTTAAGGACGAATGTTGGGTAACTCTAAGCTCATTTGAGCATCATTTCACCCATCCCATTCATTGTCCGATATGACAATGTTGGAGGACGTAAATTAAAAAAAAAAATTGCAATTAGTCTATAGCATCATATCTCATTAGTGAGCCTGGATTTATGTGTGAAATGCATGTTGCTCTTTATATACCTAAAGGTAGGTAAAAATGATATTAATTTACAATTTCACAGTGTTTGAGAACACATTTAAATAAATGCATATTCCACGGAAAATTGCACATCTTAATTTGTAACGTAAAAATATAGGTTCTGGTCTTGAATGCAGTACCAATTAAAAACTCCTGTTTTAGCTAATTACACCATAATTTAACAAAGTCTTTGCAATCAATATGTATGTAAAAACGGATGTATCTATGTGTATTCCAGCATAACTCTAAGACCCCTGTTCCAGTTTCAAGCTAGCTTGGTACATATACAACTTACAATATGAAATGAAATTTGAAATAAAAAAGATTGATATTGGTATAGAATCCATAGTTCATTATCAGAGAGATGAATAATAACACTTCTGATTTCATTCAAGTCCAAGTTTAGCTCCCATCAGCATGGGGAATGAAAAGAGGTGAAAAAATGCACAAAATGAACAATACTTATTTTGATTTTGCTGATATGATTGGTCGTGTGTTAATAGTGGTAATGTACAAGATTCCTTACTTGTATCAATAAGAGATTACTTGGATGTTTCCTCATTTGTTGTTGCAGATTATGGTGTATATTGATTTACATTTTTGTGCAAATTTGGATGATTTTATGCAGCAATTACTTTATGCTATTGGATATGTTTACCAATTTATATTAATTAAAAATCTGGCAACACAGATATCTACTGTTCTGAAATTTTAAACCTAAAAAAACCAGGCTAAAGTAAAGAAATGGCTATTTTAAACTGATATCACTTTGGATGTTCGAGTGATGCTAGCTTATTTTTGTTATTCAGGCCTTCTACTACAACAACATGAATATCACTACCAGTAATTTTCCTCTCTTAGAAGGGAAACTTCAAATATTTGATTTACAGATTAACTCTTGCCTTAACTCGGAGCATTCTTAAATATCTTAACTACAAAATAAAACATGTAGTTAATTTCTGAAAGTCAAATACAAATGAAATATCTGTACATAAAATTAATTTAAATTATAACATTCTATTTGTGTAAAGCAGCTTGATTGGGTAATCAGAACATATTAACATTGTTTCCTTCTACTGCCTTCAAGTTGACCAAATCAAAATTCAACAGTTGACATTAGCTGAGGATGTGAGGAAAGTCCTAACAAAATGCAATCCAGATAAACACTAGCAATATGTGGAGCATTCAGTACTAGTTCAACTCAAAATTATATTCATTTATTGTTTCCTTGCTTCAAGACATCATAGTACTGCTATGTAATTGTTAGTTAATGCTTATTTATTTTTCAACTTCTTAAACTATATAATATATAAACCAGGTGCATTAGTTTAGAAAATAATTAACTACAAAAGTGCCAGCATGAGTTGTAATTTGAAGCTTAGTATGACTTTGGTTCCTCTAATATAACTCTTCCATTAAGTGCCTTATATTTATTTTGTATTCATAAAATTATAAAACTATAGATCAGCAGAAAAGACAAATTCCTTAAAGTCACCTTGTATGAATTAATTCCATCTTTTTCTATGGATATTTTTTCCAGTTTAAATTGTTTTTATAATGGAGTAATGGGTGCAGTAATATTGAATTTATTGATACAATTAGAAATCAAATTGTTATGAAAGTATTTAAGAGAATCTGAGTAATATTTTTGTAAATGATGCAGTAGAACTATTTAGTCTGCTAGGAAATGAGAGTAGAAATATTTTACAATGTTTTTAAAAATTGGTTATTCTGCAGTTTATATCACCACGGAATTGAAACAAAGTGCACCATAAAATCTAACCACAATTAAATTGAAAGCAGCAAGCAGTGTATGACTTCATAACAATGGAGACTGCAAATTAAAAATTAAATAGTAGTTTTTAAGGGACGCTTTTTGAACATGGTGAGCCATGATTTGAAAATGATAGTCATCATTATAACTGCTTTTGTACGGTACACTTAAGCTTTAAGATTCACCATTCCCCATCTTTGTCTATGAGATGAAAATTAATTACTTTATTTTGTTTAAGCTGTTGAAGAAATTAGTTCTGTATCTCTGTTTCTATTTTATTCTCAAATAATGGTTCTGACAAATACAGAGAACATTTTTTGGCTGAGCTCTCCTATTTCAAAACTAAACATGTTTTAACTTTCCGAGATTAAACAGTATTAATTTTATGGAAGTTTTGATATGAATGTTAATTGAGGCACTTTAAACCACAAGGGCCTAAAGCATGCTCCTGACATTTGCAGACCTTGTGTTCAACCAAGCTGTAGCTGTGCTTTAGGCCCTCTTTGATTTAATGAAACTTCATAAGAAGCTGTCATACCAGTTTTCCTGATATTTAGTTACATAAGGGCCCAAAACAAAAAGCATTATTTTGTTGCTCTGCACTGTTCAATTGTTATCTACTGTTGCCAACATAATTTACTCTTTACAGCACATAAAGCAGCAATTTGTAATGGGAATTTCTTGCATAGAAATTGTGATTTTAGCAACCATTTTTTCTTCTTCTCAAAACTATATTTCTGTGCATTTGGTCCTTATGATTCTCAGCACCTCAATTTAAATTTTTCTAACACTGAAGTTTAGAGCAAGTATCTCTTAATATTTAAATTCTTTTCTCTTAAAAGTTTAAATGCATTCATTTTATTAAATTTTCAAGAGATAATTCGCTAATATGATGGTTCTTATGTAAAATGTGAAAAGCATAAGCTAGCTGTTATTGTTATTACAATTTTAACACCTCATGCTCCTTTTAATTTCATAAAAATTACACAAAGTTCATCACATGGTGGTTCTTTAATTTCTTTATTTTTGTTTTCATGCCATTTACAACCTTTTTGAGAGCTGATGTTCTTTTCAAAATTATACAATTTATAACTTGTGGCCATACTATTACGATTAAATTTAGATATTAATTGATCAAAAGTCATGGCTCATCAAGCTCAACGCTTTCATGCTTGTTTTTTTTTTTTTTTTTTTTTTTTTTTAATTTTCCCTGAAGCTCTTATCTTATAACAAAGAAAAAAATAAATGGTAGCTAAAAGCCAGTGACTGCATGCCACTTCCACTGCCACTACCATACTACCACTATTACAATATCAGAAAACTTCTTTCCTTTAACATTCTATTTAAATAATCATAGTAATAATTCACAACACAATACATTTAAATTAAAAAGCCAAGGAAAGAAGTTATATAACAGTACACCAGTTTTACTTAAAAAAAGAAAAATAGTTTTAACAGTTATTAAAGCTCTTTCGTAACATTTACTGTACAAAAAATGAAAAAGAAATAAACATAGAACACTTGTTTCACCATTATAAATTTAAAAAATAACTTTAATTTACAATAATATCTAAATAATATAATTCTTTTTTCAATTACCAACAAAACCCACCAGCTTTTACCCAAGTAGGCCTTCTGCAAATATTATCAATGTGCTCTGAACAGTGGGCCTTTCTAATGAACCTGTGGTCAACATATTTACTACAGCCAAGCTAAAGAAAGGCCAATTCCACAAAACATTAAACAGTTTAAAAAGTATGGTTTCCTTTGCTTGTTTAAGAATGTTACAAGAACATTTATATTTCCATTGAAGAAACATTGTTTGCTTTGGGTACTTTAAGGAATGGAAAAATAAAGGGGTTTTACTATTATTTTTTATTTATTTCAACAGTAAAAACACTCTTCACAAATCCTGGCATCATAAGGCTTGACCTTGCGTTACAAAAAAAAAAAGAATGTTTGCGATGTATTTTCCAGTCCAAGGGCACATTTTCATTAAACCTATTTGTTAAAACTTCTCAATCAATGAATCCCTTCAACCAAAAGCACATTATGATGCCAGTTTTGACCTTAGCATTTTTGTTGAAAACTTGCTTAAAATGATGCAAAAGACCAGCATTTTTTTTTTCCTTTTTTGCTTTGATTTAACAACACTTATAATTATTTAGAACAAAAACAAATTAATTACAACTCCAAGACATAAAACAAACTAAGAAAGTTAGTATGTAATTAGTACTAAGGTATAAAATTCTGTCTTACAATTGGCTGGATTGCAATATCATAAGAAAATGTAAACTTTACTTTTTACATAAGTAGTCCAGGATAATCACAGTTGCTCTTTATATTATCATTAAAGTTTGAGGTATGTTTTGCAACTGCTTTTACTTACCCTTCACTTCCTCTCCAAAAGCTCTAACCACTAACATTATAGCTTTCTAAATCCTACGTTTTGTCACCCTATAAGCTAAGTGCACTAAATCATGTTACATCCCATAAGACTTGTAAGGTTTAGAGTGTAAATGTATGTAAAGTGTGTATGTGTATCTAATGCACAGGAGTTAACAAATCATCATACCTGTTTCAGCTAAAATGTAGGGTCAAGTTTTCAAATACCCTCTCCAGGTTTACTCTTAATCTGCACATGGGACATATTTATGTGCTATTTGTATAATTATTGCAGAAAGAAGATATTTCTGCCATTATTTATTTCACCTTTTCATGCAATGGCTGGATGAATAAGGAAGACTATGATGATGAGTGGAAGAATAAGCATATTTTAAAATTCTATGGTAATTACCTGTTCCAAATTGTCTGAGTAACATTATCTTTAATCATCTTGTGACCATTTCTTAAGTAAGATTGTAATAGTTTCTATTATGAGCAGTACGTATTTAACTAGTCATACCACAATCTTGGTTTTCATTTTTGCCATTTAAATTTCTAACATAAAAATATACTTAGCAAATGGCCTGATGCAAATTAGTCACTATTGCTACTTCCCTTTCCAGTGAATGGCTTAAATGTTGTGAAAAATAATAAAGAGGATGGTTATGGTGGTTTAAAGTATATTGCAATGAAGACTGCAATAGGACAACCAAATCAAGAAGCATTCAAAGATAAACATATTTTGGTAGGTGCAAAAAGAAACCAGAAATTATTTAAAATGAAAATATATAATATTTTTAGAAACAAGCTTCAAGTAAAAGAACTTCTTTACAAATCTGTGCATTTTCTTGACCTTACAGAGTGTACAGATGCACAGACGGAGCACATTTTATCAACTGTAATCTTAGAATACCCTAAGTTATACAAATATCTCAGTATTTATAACACTTTTTGAGTGAAACTCCTGCATTCCATGTAAGCTATTAGTCATGATCTTCTGATCGCCTGAAACCACCAGTTCATATTAGCAGTGGAATCTCTTCACTACTCAACTAAATCCACTATTGTACTCTATTTGTAGAATTAAATTTTGTATTTTTTAAAATATGCAACTATGCAAAAATGGTTTACTGTATAGGTTTGTCTTTTAATATATTCTGGAGAATATAGTTTTGCTTTGCTGTTTTTTAAAATGTTTCCTTGAAACTTAATAATATCAAACAATCTAATATTCTATGGATATATTAACAGACCTACACTAAAATACAGCCTTTGCAATGTATGGATACTGTAACATATTTTGTAATATATTATAGCTGATATTGTTGAATTAAATCCCTGTAACCAAAGAACTTTTGATCTTGCAAAAGAACGAAAACAAAAGAGTTACAACTAAATTTCATAAAATGCTTTGTTTCACAAAAACAAAATGTTGCTCTTTTTTGGTTCTCTTGTTCCTCATCCTTTAACTCTGGTGGTCACCATAAGCACTTTTAACAATGACAATTACTGGGCGTATATGCAAGTTGATTAAAATATGGCCATATTAAACAAAAATACTTAACACGTGTTAAATGATTTGCAGTAGAAGAATAAACACTAATAGTGAATATAGCCACAGCATGAATATAGCAAACAGAGCAAAACAGAGGTTAAAAAGATATTTAAAGGTGACACCAAAACCATGAACAAAGAAGTAAATTTAATCCTCTATAAGGAATATACTACTTCCTCCAATAACATAATTTATCCTTTTAAAAATACTCAATTTTATTATTTCTAAAATTATTATTTTACTCTTTTCTCTAGCAACATACAAAGTCAAAGTTTGCATTAGCAGACATAACCTATTTTTTAGGATAAAGCATAACATAGATTAATCAAATTTTCTCTCTTACACTACATGAATTTGCTTTAATGTGTCAAATATCATTATAAGTTAGTTATGGTATAAACTTAAAATATTAAATTTTTTTAGTTCTAATAGGATTTCCTAACCGGTTCTTTAAAGTGCATGATGTTTTACTTGCAACATCTTGAATTATTTCTTTCTAGCACTTAACTATTTTAAGTGTAATACTTCCGAAGAAATATTGTTACAGTTTTCATTATTTACGTTTACTGCTGCATTTTCTTTAATGAGAAAAGTCAATCTTGCTTATCCCAATCTGTATTAGCCATTGAAAGTTATCCCAAATTTCCATTAAAATTGCACCATCATTAACTTTTATAAAGTTGGCAAATGCCTGTCATTTTTTTCAGCAATTATGTTTAGTTGCTTAGAGAAATCCACCATTACCTGCCTCTCATTCCATAAGGACATGCCACAAATGTCAGATATGAGTTTCATCACTATAGTGTTTGGTTTTGCAGCTTTGTTAACTATATCTCATTATCTTATTCTTCTGCATATTTAGCATATTGCGTATGTTAAAGGGTAGAATGCATACCCCTTCCCACCTAATATGGGAAAATTGCATATGAGAATGCTAAAACTAGTTGTAATCAATGATAAAGGGCTGAAAGGCATAAGTCAAAAAATGACTTACTCTTATTCAAAGGAACAAATTAAGCAAATTATGCATTGCATTCTTACATTATGAGATATGAACATACTTCTTTAACCTTAACTTTGCTTGCTCAAAAGTTACGGAAATATCCTACAAATTATCTTCCCATAGCATTAGCATTTCATTCTACGTACTGGCAAATTGCATAGAATCCAAGGTGGTGGCATGAGACTATATTTTAGGTATTGGATAACCTCCAGGATTTAGTCACGCAAATAACAAATGAAAACACTGATTTTCAGGTATTCAGTATAGATCTGTAATAAAAAGCAAAAGAGTAGTCAGTGATCCTACTCTAAATTTGGAGACTTGTCTCTCCAACTTTTAATAATATTGATTTAAGCATTTTTTTAATTCTGGCATTTTGCATCATTTTATACAAAGATCACACAATTATCTTAAATATTAAATGCAAATTATAGCAAGCAAATGGGCCCAATACCAAATACAATCAACAAGCAGGCTATGTTTTACATTGAAAAAATGTTTCCTTTATATATTATTGTTTTCACTATTTCAATTCTTCTTAAGGTTTATGTTTTCACAATACGGCAGTGTAGTTTCATCCAATGGCAAGATTCAGTCATAACTTTCTCAATTTCACTATTAGAACTATTTGTTTGCAACCAATTACCATCAGGATTTCAACTGTCTCCTTCAAGTTAACAGAAGAAAACAGTTTAAATAAGCTGAACAATGTGAATTTATTCCGAATAACTACACATTCCTTGTTTCCATAAACATTTTCAACATCTCAATTTTCTTTGGAATTCAATGTTTTTGTATTTTTAAAAAACTGACTCTAGAATTTATTAGAAAGGCGTAAGCTAAATTTTCAATTGAGATATTGTAGATGCCACTTCTGACATAAATTCTAATAGATTTTCTTAGAGAGCAGAACTCTCCCATGTCCATCTTTACTTGTAGAAAACCCAATTATATCTATATATTTGATGAAAAATTATTTTAGAATAACAACTTACAATGGCAAAATTTATTCATTTATCTTGTACTCTAATCTGAAAAGATTAGAAATGCTTTCAAAATGCTTTCCATTGTTTCCTTGTTTGACAAAGATTAACATGTTCATTTAAACCACTGTGCTAAATTAGTTTTATGAAATACTAGCTCTTTCCCATTTTAACAAATAACAGTATGGGGAGCCATAAGGATTTAAATTTATTTGAAATGCTGGAAACTGCTTTTGCTACAACATCCATAAAAATTTTCATAAATGGACATCCTTATTTTGTTCTTTAGCTCTAGGGTAAAATGAAGCTACTCTGTCTTTCAGAAAGAATCAGAGAACAAATTTTAGAGCTGGTTTGGTTTGACTGACAGCTACATATCGCATTAAGAGATACTTTACTAGTGAAACTTGGTCGCATTTAACGAAGACAAAAGCCAATGATGTCATAGGTTTATAGAAGTTCATAGCATGTTAGGCATTTCATACCCTTTATGTTACTTAGTTATCCTAATACTGACATATGCACATCATATGAAACTAATAACTGTTCATACATACAATCTCTTTAGAGAGAGAGAGAGAAAAAAAACCAGTAACACCGAACCTTTCATTGTTTTTTAACTTTTCCTTTTTTTATTCTTTACCACATGTATGGGTCAGAAAGCTTACTCCTACATTATCATATGCAAACTTTTATGTTTAAATGATAATATGTCTGTGTTTTCTACAATCTACCACTAAATGGTGCAATAATATCTGCTTTAGAAGCAAATACATATGTAAATACTAAATAATTTTATTTTAGTATATAAATAAAATAATGGCCAATAAAACTGTTACACTATCACAATAACAGGAATTGGGTTTGTCTCACCTGTTACCTTATATAATGTCACACCCCCTTTCCCATCCCAGAAAATGGCATCTACAACCATCTCATATCTACGCAACATAGCTTTTACATTAGGGATATGCATCTAGGAATAAACAACAAACAAGCCACCCCCACAAATAGAATGAAAAGAAAATAAAAAAAGAAAGGAGATTCAATCTTCTTAATAAAATTAGCTGTAGTAAAATATTTTAAATATGGCAGCATTTGTTTCATTCTTCATCAGTGGGTCTCTTTTTCTTTCTCTCTTAAATATTCTATGTAAAACAAGTAATAAAAAATAATGAATGGTACAGAGTAAAAAGGACTTGGTTTACCTTATTCATCTCTTTACTGCCTTGCATGCACATATGACATACAAGTAACAACCAAAGCTTAGAACAAAGATTAAATGTGACATTATTATTATTTAATTGGTGAGATAATTATAAGAATAAAATATTCTGCCTTTAGTTTTGGTTTATAAATGTTGCACAATTATCTCCAAAGAAAAAGGAACCATATTAATTTAACAAGCTATCTAAATGCTGACATTTTTCGTTGAAAGCCTTACCCTGGTTGAATGGTATATTTCATTTAATATACAAGTAAATAACCCCAAGAAAACAATGTATGGGTCACCAGCTAATGCCATAATAAATATGAGTATCTCATGAAATAAACTGTTTTATTCCTTTAGAAAATTGTTAGAGAAAATGGTAATAACACTGAACCGGTTAACAACTGTTCATCCACTTCATTTCATTATTGTATATAAGATACATAGCATATATGTAAACATGCTGCAGGTGTAAACAAAAACATGGCTTAACAAATGTAAGAAGACCTGAAGTAATGAGATATCCAGATGTCCAATACAGAATTTTGCAGCATTTCTCTATAAGAAGCTAATATGGCTTTGGCAAAATGGTGTCATAAATGCACCAAAAGAATTCTGGAGCAATGCAGCATCAACCCTTCAGTGATCATGTCACTTCTATATTTGAGGGGGCAGGATGCTGCCTAGCCTCTCATACATCCAGATTTATCTTTTTCTGAGAATATTTGATTTAAGATCAATACAGGTTTTAAAAGGACTAGTGCACATTTATCACTAAAACTGTTAGTAAGTAAACTAGCTTTGCATCTTTACTGTAACAACAGGTTTCCTGGAAAAACTTTCATGCCAAAGCATTCACTAATAACTTCACTCTATACATCACTTTATGGCTCCTGCTGAAAATGAATATTTACTGCAACCTAAATATGTTGCTAAGTCTGTTATCCTGAGTGACAATGATCTGTTATGCTGCATCATACACAATGGTATAAGAGGCCGTTAAGAAAGTGCCAAAAGAGACAGAAACCCCAAAGCCACATCTTACTGAAATTACACTGCAATGATATGGAATGTCCAGGGACATTACACATACAATGTAATAAATGGGATAGCATTATAATTGAGAGCGTGATCACAGAATTTTGCTGTGTATCTCTTCCCTTCCCTTATTGTTTTGTATGTGCTTAGATACAGAAAACGACCAACGAAATGTTGAATTGATTCGCAGGATCTGCAGCTCTCAGTGATAATAGTAAATTGACTTTGTAAAAGATTTGCTTTCTTATTTGCAGACACATTGTTCACTTCTTTTCTGAGTAACAGAATAGATATAGTTAAGAGTCTGTAAATATAATTTTCACATTGCAAAAAATATTTCTTGAAGCAGTAATTTTTCTACTTAAAGGAGATAACTTTTTTGTTACCCATTTCACAATAGAGCTGTTTAATAAAATGTTTGTTATATTACTAATTGCCTTTAAATAAAGCAATAAAGTCCCTGCCAATCTAACATCGCACAGATCAGCATGAAACAAATTAAGTAACCAATTATTGACTTAATGAAAGTGGGGCACCTTCATTGTCTTGTGACTGGATGGCATATTAAAAGTGGGAGGGGTTTGTGACTTTTAATGGGTTGAAGAGTGGCAGTAACCTAACTCCATAACTTTCATATCAACAGAGAGATACCTTTTCTTATTGTCATTTGTGGTCTCCGTAGGAGAGGGAATCCGTCCCCTTCAGCTGCTGAGGTGTGAGCGCTGCGGACCCCTACCACTCGTGGTACTTCTAACGCTACTAGAGGAACCTCGGGCCGAACTGCCGAGCCCCTCCCACCGGGGAGTTCAGATTGGGTTGGACTCGGGGGGAGTGTGTTCCCGACATCCGCGGGAAATCGGGTACCTCCAGCCAGGCTACGGCCGCTCGGAGGGGGTAGAGGATTGCCTTATAAGTCCCAGGTACTAGTCTGCAGAGCTAGTAGTAGGTGTGCCAGATCACCAGGCGGCCCCACCAAGGTTTTTCGGTAGTCTTCCCTGTGGGGTTGACATGCGTAAGTGGCGTATCCACTTCCACCCATCTTGACGCCGATGAGGGGGGGGGGGGGAGTGTTTAGGAAACCAGGTATTGCCCTATGGAAAGAGCCCCAGAGTTTTCCATTGCTCCCGGGTAGAAGGAGGCCAGGGTCTTCGGACTTTTGGGTAGATCCTCTGCACATAAAATGTCATTTGTGGTCTTAGGAAGAAGAAAGATGAAGGCATGCGAGATGAGCATATTTGGCAATTGGCTCGTGGTTTTCTGGTACATTTACAATAAAAAATTTTTTTTTGTTACATTCATTTATAGTTTTGGTAATGAGGAAGAAAGGGAAGAAGAACTGCATGTTTTAAAAGTCAAATGGCGACATTACTTTCACATTTCTCTGTCCGTCTACAATGAGAAGTCAGTCAAGGCCTGGTTATCCATCTATTAGTAAATGGTCAGTGTCATCACCTAAATAGCATTAACTTAGTTAAGAAACAGGTTGTAAAACAGTTTTTTAAGTAGTTCAAAATATTAAATATTGCCCAACCTGGCAACCCTGGCACATAGAAACTTAGCCACACTAACTAGTATCCAGTGAGTAAATTACATTAAAGACTGAGTTAACCAAAAGTATAACTTTTTTTTAGTATGTTTTATTGTTCTATACTATTGATACATGCAACGAAATATCTTTGTTTTAAAAATATGTTGGGAGTTTTGGTGAAAGATTATTAAGGAGCTGCAAAACATGGCACTTCCATTTAAATTCTTAAAAATGGCAAAAGAATGGCAACTTTGCAGTGGATTATTTTTGTTATGTAATTACATTCAAATCCTTTTTGAAGATTTTCAAGACAATCTGATGTTTTTCCAAAACATGCTGTTATAACATAAAGGTCTATTCTGAAATAATATTTTGTACACAGTAAGGAAAGCTAGCATATTCATGAAAATGCCTATAAGAATCATTTAAGTTGGTTCTTGGATAAACTTAAATTAAACCACATATTATCAACGCATGATGACTCCTTTCCTTTTTCTTCCTTTCATTCTATTTTTAAAATGCTTTGCTCAGATTTATTGTGAACATTAATTTCTGTGATGCAACACACCAAGACAGAAAACAACTTAGGATAAAAACACAAACATTAGTATACTTCCAGCACTCATAAACCACAGTAAGGGACAATTAGCAAGTGGAGCACAATCAGGCATAGAAGTAAAGAAATAAACTCTGCATAAACTCTTGCAGTAAATGTTGGGAAAAGTACTATGTACATGTGGAGAAAGCATTTTACATAAATAGTAGCTGTTGCTGAGTTGGCAGTTCCACTCTGTGTTGTATGCCAACAGACTGACTAGTACTTCTATGTATTTTGTTCTCCATTATCTTTCTTCATCAATTGTTTTTTAATTCCTGGAACTATCTCCACTTGCTGACTGATCATTTGAATTAATGTGCTGGAAACACATATATAAATAAAGAAATTTTATACACATATATATAATTTATACATTTTTAGATTTATTACCCAATACCATCTTTCCTATTTTCTCATGTAACTTTTCACTATTCTGTAAAAGATCTATTATATTAATTTATAACATATAATTTTAATAAGGTATTTATTCATTCTTATCATTATACAAATCTTTATTTATTTTTTCAGTGGCCCGCCACTATATTTTCAATTTAACCATAAAACCTAACAATTGAATAAATGAAAATAAACAAGTATGAATGAAGGCAAAATAACAAATAATTCCTCCTGTTCTGTTTGCCCTACAGCAACATAATAAGGCATTAAGGAAGCATTGTTTAAACCTGTAATATGCTGTTTGAATTTTCACTGCTGAAATGATCGCTCTGAAATATTTACTGTCTAGATATAACTTCAACTTGCATTACTCTTATCACCCTTTTATTATTTTTTTCTTTTCCTTGTAAGACCAAAAAGCAATAGAAAGATATTTCTGAAAAGAGAATATAAGGGATTTTAACAATGTGTACAGAGGTAAACAATATATATATATATATTTTTTTTTTTTACATTGCAGTATGCTTAACTACATAAATATTAATAGGTACGAAGTACAATCATTAATTACAACCTTCTTAAAAATCTCAAAAATCCAATAGTCATTTTAAATGGTTAGTTTAAAACTTAAGCAATGAAAATTCCATTATTAGTTCAAGAAAAAGCCACACTACTTGAGTCAGCTGATAGTTTGCAAAGACTTGCAGTATTATCAGTTTTACCATTCATTTAGTAAAATTTTATGGTATGTTTGAAACACTTTCCCCAATCTAATTTAAAAAATTGACAGAAACAAATTGTGATAATTCAGGAATGAATTGGTATCTCTTTATAACAATAACACCTAAAGATATTTCAGCTGCTCATCAACATTAACAGATTTTCTATTATTTTCGTAAATCATAATGCACTCGTTATCTCCCGATGAAACATTTTATGCGTTGTAGAAATACAGGCATATAAAAGATTTTCTTGCACATAAATGCAGAATTCATTATAGATTGATAGCTCATTCAGAAAATGAGCCTTTTTTTTCCTCCAAAGGATATTCCTCCAAAATGTTTATTAGGATGCCAAAAAACTATGAAGCAATTATCATATCAAGACCCTCTATTTATACCAATGTGCAAATTACCCAGAGATCACCAAAATTCTATGAATGTAAGCTCTGATACCCCCACCCCCTACAAAACTATTAAAATGATTAATTAATTGTGAAGCTTAATGGAGAGCATATGAGATTACTTTTTCAGTGATTAGAAACACTTGCAGTGCTCAGATGAGCATGCTGTTACCCATTCAATTTTAGATCAGTATACAGATGTCTTTTTAGCCATATTTTATTTTGCAAGTCAATTTGTGATTGTGATTGAGAAAAGGAAATATAATATTCATAACAATTGCTTGTAGGAAACCCTTGCAAAAAAAAAACATTCAGGGAAGAATTTATAAGCAAGTAGTTGCAAACATGCAATATGACATTATTTTCACCAAGTGCTAGAACCCAATACAATATATATGAACGTTAAATTCCCTGCTAAACTTAAGTTTTTATCACAAATATTGGTGCACCTTGACACTCCAGCTGAACCCTAAATAGTGTATTTCAAAATTATCTGAAAACTAAGTGATATGAGAGATTTTTTTTGAAATTGCCTAATGTAATTTTTCATACTTCCTTAACGAAAGAGGAAGCAATCAACAGGAAACCAACAATTAGGGGCAGAAAAAAATTTCTAGCTATTTACAAACGTATCTGTTAGCTCTTTTTCATACTAGCAACATAAGCTTATGGAAAGGAAAGTAAGAGAAATATTTTGAAGGGTAGGACTCAAATGTCAAGCAGAAAAATACATTTTAATTGGACATATATTCCCAAGAAATTTCTTTATCTTAAACAAGCTTTATAAACATTTTACCCCTAAAATTGCAAAAGAGAGAAGCAATGATATGTGTTGACAAAATGATATGAAAGACAAAGTGTGACTATTAACCTTCCAAATTAATGCACAATCCTGTTACGACTTTAACTTGAATTCGTTTGCTCCACGCTTTAAGTTCTGGTCATAGCATAAGCTACTTGCTCAAAAATGTAAAGCATGATGATTTAAGGAAAATAATACACAGATTTTTTATTGCAATGTCAAACCTTATAATAGAAGGATGCAAAACCTGACAATCTGAATATTAAGGTTTTTAATGTATCTCAATAGAAATAAAAAAGTCTTGCTAATGTTTATAAGCTTTCAATACCTGCACTCATAACATATTTGGCTAAAAACCAAAAGTAAATAATTATTTAGCTTTGCTGATTTGTTAGAAATAATCCTGCATATATTATTTCATTATTATTCTTTAAAATCATCAGTTTTTCATTTCCTTCTCTATCAAGATATAATTGGGCAATTCCATGGTTGTCGATGTAACATTTGCAAACATTTAATATATAGTGAACTGTAACATAATACACTCAGCCTAAAATATAATATACAAGATTAATGCATTCAAAAAGAAATTTTAAGTTACTACAACTTGAAACGATATAGCCTACAAATATATACTTAACACATTTACTATGAAAGAAAAACACATACAATCAATACTAAATTAAATGTTCCTGTAACACTAATAAAAATAATTTGGCAATCTTCCTTTTTAAAGAAAAGAGAGTAAATGGGCTGTTACAGTTGCAACACTGTTTATGTTCAAACAAGTTGAAGTTAAGCATTTTATAATACTAAACAGAAGATTGCTATAAACTAAGTATTATGGATGTAACATAACGCATACAGTGCAAAAAAATATTACTTCAGGTAGAATATAATTTATGAACTTTTAAAAAAATACTGTTGCAAATTAACAACACACCTTCAAGTAATATCCTGAACAGATATGAATATAAATATATTTTATTTACAGTTGATATGTTCTGTAGAGTTTTTCTGCTTAATTTGCTATAAAATATCTATATTTTACAAAAAAGTAGAGATTTGTATGTTTAATTTCATACCCAGCATGTGCAACAAATGGAATTTAACTTTCTCAGTATTGATGTAATTTTTCATGGAATTCCCCAATTAAAAAACTAGCCAATGGGAGGTTTAAGAATGCAGTACGCTAAGGAAATAATGCATATGGCTTTCATACTTCTACATTAATGGACATTCCTATTTATATATTCACCATAACCATCACCACCACCATCAACATTACTGTCCATCGCTCCTATCAAAATTGAAACACAAACCTCAGTAGTTTCTATGTAAAAAATAAGTCCATCTAATATTCGATTGTGTAGAAAGAAAGAAATGTGACTCTGTGGGTTCGTGAAATGAAAAGTTCAGGTTACAAACACTAAAAATTACTTTTTAATTCTGTAGAAACACACTTCAAACATCAGCAGTCCAGAATTATGTCACATACACAATACAACTTGCAAGGTCATCGACCACAAAGTTCACCACCACAGCTGTTCATGCGCATGCATCCAATTACCAACTGACTCACTGTGGCGGGTGGGCTTCCTTTTGTATAGATTACTCACATTCCGGAATGTTCACAAACAATCAAGACGCAGCTAGAGCAAAGATGAACTCTCGAGAAATCCATCTCCTTCCCCCTACCATTTTGGCGAGCTTTTATCTACACACACTGCACTGCCTGTCTCTTTGAACTAGTCGCCCATGCCCGCTCGATCAACAATTGGCTTGCGACATAAAGATGGGGGGGCGGGGGGGGGGGGGGAGAAAAAAGAGAAGAAGTAAAACTAAAACTTTTCTGCCAAACTGTCAATGTTACTAGATCAGGCAAATTTTGTAAATATGTGGCACACAGTATTACTTTTATAAATTGCTATGAAGGTAACCTCTTATTTACAATGAAAATGAACTTAGTGGTAGGATATCATGAAATAGGCATAAAAATTAGCTGGCTTGGGCAGGAATGATGATTTACTTAGAATTATGTGTATGCTGGACTTTGTGACAGTGAATGATGGTCAATAGAAGTCAAGAGCTTCAGTTATGAAAGCACTATGTGTCACAATTTTATCAACCGCTTATGCATTATCAAGAACATGAAACAGAAGCTACTTAATTTTTTTCTTCCTTCGTACAACCAGAGATCAAAACTTGGCATAAATTAGTTACGCAAGGAAAACGTAAAGGTACCTAGCACATTGACTGTTATCACCAAACAGTGAAACTTGGACACCAATGCCAGAGAGATGAACGATCAGGTTAACTGTTATTTTATTAACAATAAAAAATTCCAATACTTGTAGCATTGCAATTCTACATAAAAACTGTAGATGTACAATCAGCAATCTGTTGAAGGAAATAGTTCTTCTGAGAATAATAAAGTACACGAACTGCAAATGTATTTGCACTTTGCCTCCATCTCAAAATGAGACCTTAAGCCAAACTTATAACGCAGATGAAATTTAGTAAAAACTGCAGATTTACTTTTGAGACTTTTGAAACATATATTGCCGTGTACTATAATCTAATTCTGCAGTCATAAAATCATATCATGAAGAAGAAATGAACCAATAAAAAAACTTTAGTCAATTAACACTGTACTTCACAATGATTATCTAGTATTTGTTATATATGATTTGACAAAAATATATATACATAAATTATTTGGATGAATTAAATATCTACTTAAAATAAGTGCACCATGAAAATTAACCTTGTTGTTTTCAAATGCTAGGCTTTGGCAATGAAGCCATTAGCTCTCTTGCTCTCAAATATTTCTGTGTAGTGGATCTGGAAGGTAGGGCTTCACAGGTTAGAAGATGTTCTTCAGTCATTTCCTCTTCTTTGTTGCACAGAGGACAATTTGGACTTGTATAAATTCCTATTTTGTGTAGGTGTTTGGCTAAATAATCATGTTCCATAAGTAATCTAAAATTTGCTACTGCAGCTTTACGTGGGATTTCTGGGATAATTTCTGAATTTATAATTAAAATGTTCCATTTTTATCTTTGGCTTTGTTAGATATTGATTGGTTTTATTTGTTTTTATATTTGCTTTTAATCAATCCTTTTATGGATATAAAGGGTAAGTTTTACTTTTGTTCTGAATTAAATTTGCACCTTTTTTGGTAAGAAAATCACCATAACCTCTCCTATCCAAACCCCATTCTCAACCTGTCCGTGGTGCAACCTGCTTTTACCAATGAGGCTCTGGGGACCGCGCATTAGCAGTATAACTACATCAGAAATAGAGGAAATGCTATTTCATATCTTATGCTGGCCTGTCACGGCATACAAATGTTCTGCAATTGGTGCTTGTGAGAAAAGCCGATGGACTTTGAAACTCCTCCCGGCCAGGTCCGATGCAGCCATTAACCAAAGACAGGTGTGGCCCTCCAGACATACTGGGGGTTAAAGTGAGAGGATGATATAACCACCATTACAAGCAAAAAATTGCTGTCCACTTTCAGATAAATTTTCCGGAAGTAAAATAGTCCCCCGTTCGGATCTCTGGGTGGGGACATCTGCAGGACGTCAATTACAGAACTCAAAATTAACCTTTAATTTTTAAAAATTTTGAAGCTGGAACAATGAAGTAGTTCATTGATGATACATTGCAATTGTATTGTTTTGACTTGCTGCTTGTTCCCTCTGAAATCTGACCCTGAGAACCTGTGGAGTTACACTTAACCTGTTTGTTCGTATCCAAGTTTCGCTGATTGGTTATCACTATTTTTGTCATAAACTCTAATAATTTTAATGTAAATAAAACAATATTTTCCCTGGATGCCATAATGCTCTCCATTTGTTTGCTAGGTATAGAAATCTTTTAGTTTTCACGTTCTCACTATGGTGGACACATTGCATTGCTAAAAACAACCTCCTGGAAAAATGACTTGAGCTCAATTTCAGCAGATATAAATGAGACTGTTTGCAGAAGAAGTTATGCTGAGCAGATTTTCTTTAGAAGTGTCAGATTCCACAAATACTTGTTCCACCAAAATAGGTTTTAAAACATTTTCTTTTCTATTGCCATTATCAAATTTGGTAAGATTCAAAACCTTGTTGAATGAAACAGAAATTCCAGAATGTCCGTAAATATACACAATACTCCACATTGTGTAATTTTCAAAGAGGAAGGAAGATACCACAATGAACACAACTCATCTCCAGAAGAGTTTAATTCTAATACCTGCAGAACTTTCATTACACTACAGAGAAGTAAGGAGGTAAATGGAAGAACTCTTAATATGCTCAGCTTAGTACAAACAACCAATCTCATCATTCAACACAACAACATTTACCAAAAGATTCAAGTTTAAAATCAATTTCAAAAGTTACTCTCTCTCCTCAAAAGTTTCAATGCTCTGTAATATGGCATTGGTACATTGCCTATGTACATTGCTACTTCTACAACCAGGAAAAGAAAAGCCTTGCCTCTGTTTAGCAAAAATAGAAAACAATATTATCTACTGATTTAACTTAAAGGCATTGTATTAAGATATGGATACACCCTAGTAAAAATTACTATATTGTTCAGATAGAATATCTTCTACCCCACCCTTCCAATGACTCACAAACATGCATAGTGGAGCCATTAAGTTCATAGATTGGCATCTGGAGTATAAGCAAAACGGGAATCCATATGTCAGGAAACACAGTATTCACTTCAACAGATCCAAAATAGCTGCACTTAGCTACTATAAACATCTTTTAGCACTGTTATAGTTGCTTTTGGAAGCACTGCTCAAAGATGGAGTAGCAGTCATGATGTCTTCAGCTTGGGAATACTACAAGTGCGAAGAAAAGAAGAAATAATGGTGACTTGTTGCCTGATGTCCCACAAGCTCTTCTTGGACAAGCACAAGATGTACTGGAATGTTGTCAAGTAGTACACCAAAGCCCAAGAGACTTGACAAATAGGATAAAGATTGGTGTACAATAATCTTGTAGCAGGTCTTGCTTACAATCCTCTGGTATCAATATCATGTGAAAAATTCCCAATGCATCTCTTTGCTGTTTGTCCTGTATTGTTGCAAGGTTTTTTTAAATGAGAATAATGGCAATTTCCAGGTTGCCAATTTCACTTCAGTTGCAGATAGTAAAGAAAACATCCTTTTGTCTCCTATTATGAGTGGGCGAGAAACAAATTCTTTGCAGCACAACTGATTAGGTCGCAGCAAGTCATGCAATCATCACCTTAGTCTTGTTTCAGGAAGTGTGGCACATTGTGATGTATAAAGTGTGACACAGGTCTTCAGACGTATTTTGAGACGAGAACCATATGTGATCCCTGTTGCTGCTGCAAGTAGTGTAACAACTGGAAACAGTTGACATGCACCAAAATTGCAAACTCTTTAATCTTGTGCTCAGTTTAAATTATTTGTGGTCAACCAGTACATCCATCCTCCTCCAAACTCCCTCCCTCAGGGAAAACACTGCCACCTAAATATAACACTGCAGCCCAAAGTGCCATCACTGTATCTTGGTTAATCATCTAGTAGTGGATCTGTGTAATTTGTAGCAGAATTTGAAGTTTACTCATTTCTAAAACTACAGCATTTTCAAATTAACGACATGTACATCAAATCACCTTCAATCAAAGATTGTAGTTTTGCTTACATTGTTGGCACACAATTGCATCTTGTTGGAACAAGAGAATGCCTCACTTGGCATCATACTGCCAACATCTTCTATCCGCTCCAGTGCGCTACAGGGTCCTCAGTATACAAACACAAAACTACTACTGTGATAGCAGCAACTAAGGAAATGGAACACACGAAAGAAAGTAAAACAGAAGGTATGATAATATAAGGAATGATATTTCTTGGAATGCCCTACAATATGATAGCACATTTTGCTTATTAAAACACAAACCATATTTAATAACAAAACAGATTGTATAATTTCGGTTTGAAAATGGTATGGAACAAAATTAAACATGCTAATTGATCTTGAAAGATGTGAGCGTTAATCACTTGATCATGTTGCAAATACCTACATTTGTAGTCATTGTACAAATGATGGCCCTAAATCTTAAAGTAATATCACAGCTTGCTGTAGGTAAGTTATCACTAAGCTATAGATAGTGATATGCAACATCTGCTATATTTTGCACAATTTTTCTTTAAACAGATGCAGTTATAACATTTCAATTAAAATTAAGGCTCTTTTTTCAGGGGAACATTGCCAGATGCGTTAATCTTATATGCTTTAAGGACCATAAAAAGTGAAAAACAAGAGTATTAATTTTGTTCTTTTTAAGTTAAATTTTAAAAATTAATTTCCTCTATTTTACTTTTTTGTAATGCCATGTTTATTTGGTCGTTTTCCCGGAAGTAACCGGACTATGTAAACATGCTGCATAGGTAATAGTAAAACTGAAAACTTACTACCATTAAATCATGCATAGGCTACAAAAATTTAATGAACCAATATGATTATTAGGTACAATAATGATCGTAACAAAGAAACTCATTTTTAATAGCTTAACAATTTTATCTCTGACTATTCCCTAGGTTAAAGTTATCAAATGCTCACACTGAAATTATACATATGAAAGTGAATACTCAGAAATGAAAATAAATGAAGTGAAACATTAAGTACTTAACACTTTGGCCTTTCTATTTTTATATAGTGCAAGGAAATAACATGAAAACTGCAAGAGCTGGTTGGAACAGAAGCCTCTACTGTCCAGCAATGCAAAGAAGGTCCCTGAAAGGTATGTGCTACCTTACACAGTGGGACAAGGACAGCAAATGTGTGTGGCAGAGAATGCCTGCTACACAAGGAGTGTTCACTCTGTACACTAAAACCGAGAAGATTCATTTACAAAAGTAGAAGCCATCAGAATGTTTTTGAATGGTCTGTAACTGTACTGACATGGAATGTCATAAGCTTGTCCAGGGAGGGTGTGGGAACCTTCGCCAACCCCAATGCGTCTCAGGTCTTGGAGACTTACTCTCCTGTGGAGGACAGTAGTAATAATACAATGCAGGGAAGCAAAATTAATTGAACCAGCTTTTTCACTGACACCTGTTGATAGAACTATACTAATTACAGAACCGCTAAACAGAAATGTGCCAAACTGTAATCACGATTTTATTATTTTTATATTTTATAGTATTATTTTTTGGATATATACACACTTTTATGTTAAAATGTTAAAGATTATCTGCTTGTGAGTATGTATCTGAATTTTAGACTATAGATCACAAAAATACACTTTGTATACAAAATAGTGCTTATTATAAAAAACAAGGAGTACCAAAAAACTGATGCTAATTTGGAAGATGCTCTGATTTATTTTGTTATAATTTAGTTCATTGTTAATTCCAATTTGCCTTTTCAAATTATGTTTGTCAATAAAATCAAGCCAAGAAAAACATATCTCTTTAGCTTTCTGGCAGAAATGCAGGCCTGATTACTGCTCGCTCAACTATGAAGTGTAATGACAGCTTGTCTGTGTCATATGTAGAGGGTCCGATGTCAAATTTTGGCATATGACTTAAACAGATAATTTTTTTCCCACGGTTTCCCTTATTCTATAAAGATAAATTTACAATAATTTTTAAGATCCAAACTAGGCATATTTTAGCATTAATTTCATTCATTTATTCACCATTCAATATGCTCTATCCAGTTAAAATATATAACTCCCTCAAAAAAATTAGCGTGCTTAGTTTACACAAGACACATATTATGCACAATATCAGCAATTTTGATGATAATTTGTATTTCAAATTTGGAGTTTTAAAGATACCCAAAACTCTAAACAAAGTTAGTGGCTTCTACAAATACAGAATTATTGACTTTGATTAATTACAAAAATGGGAAGATATAATTTTTAATTTTCTATTAAGTGGAAAAACAACTTGTAGGTTTCTGGATTCTAGAACATCATTGTGCACTATTCTGCACCACGGCTGAACTGCCAAAGCTAAATAAACAAGTTAAATTAATAAAATGTTATTTCTTGTCATGGAAATTTATGAGCTGTAGCACAAAGATAAATAATGTCTTTTATACTGATCCTCCAGTTGCTGTACTTGGTAAGGTTGGCAATGTTCAGTAATACATTCCTTTACTTCAAAATTACTCTGGTTCCATAATCAATTTCTAATTGCAAGAGAGGTAATACAAAAAGGAGAGGAATAATAAGAGAGAATATTGAAATTCTGGTATAAGTGTATTAAAGGGCAGAAAGGGGAATTATTGCATCTGTGCATGAAGCAACAGAAAATCATTAAAAATACAAATAGTTGGTGGTCGGAATTGGAAAGAATGGTATCCAAGATAGGCATGGGAGATTTATGGAGAGCAGAGGAGTCAAATCTTTTTGGAAGGAAGTGAGAACCAGAGCACAAGACATAGATAGGCAAGAGATATGGGAAACTATAGAAGAAAAGAAATCTTTGAAATTTTATAAGCAATTTAAGACAGAATGTGGTAGGGAAAAATATATATATCAATGAGAGTAGGAATATTATACTTAAAATGGTTGAGAAATAATGAGGCAGGGATATGTGAATTTTGTGGAGATGAAGAGAGCACTGTTCATTACCTGATAGAGTGTAAGGAGTTAACAAATTACAGGAGAAAAATATGGGATAAGAAATGGGACAGTGTGAGTAAAGAGATACTGGCGGTACGCACGTTAACAGGGATGGGAGAAAAGAAAAGTAAATGTATAGGAGATTTCTTATATAGAATAAGAGAAGCGAAGGTCAAGAAGAAATGACACCAAGCTGCTCAGGAAAACCAAAGGCTTATGGCCAGGGGACCTGAGTCAGCGAGTAAATCTTGGATCAGCAATTTCATGTATTTGTACAGGAGGTATAATACAGCAAGTTCTATATTAAATTTACTGTACTGAAATTGTAATGGAAACTGTATAAATAAATATCAAGTGTAAAATAAATTGCAAGAGGGCTAGAACTTGAAAATTATTCATTGACTTATTAACGGCAGATCATTAAGATATACTGCAATATATTTTGCTTTTATTGTGGGTAGAGGAGAACAGCTCTAAAATTAAATACCATAGGTACAAGGTGGCACTTGCAAATACATGTATGCTGAAACTTATAAGTTTCCTAATGAAATTTGCAATAGCTTCAGATTAGAAGGCTTTATATGGAGGAATTTGAACAAAACCTGGAAACAAAGTATCACAAATACACTTATTACACTAAGAAATAGTTTTGGATAAGAGTTTTTGATTTCAATGACTTCTTACATTACTTGAAATATCCTTACAGAAACAACACAATATTTACATTAATAACAGCATGCAAAGATAAAAAATTTTAAACAGGTACCTTATTTAAAGGACTTTTGCATGTAAGACTATACTAAAATAAAACAATCATAATTTCCCTACAATTCCCTAGTAAATAAACTTGTATTACTGTAAATGCTGTTTGAATATTACAATACAGACTTCACTGCTAAAAATTAGGGTTCCTTGCACATTTTTCAGCATTCCTAAGTACTTTCAATTATGGATTTCAAAGGCATCCTTTTAAAAATGTGTTGCTCTATGAATGGTGAAAAGAAGTAAATTTACTTAATAAGTGGATTCTGGAAAAAGCAATCATGATGGCATGAATACCATTTGCGGGATCTCTACATGAAACACCTTTCTAATTTACAAAAATATGCTTGTAAGGATATCATTTCTTATAGAATGATGTTATAAACAAAAGTTCTATTTTGTTACTGGGCATTAATGTATTTTGTTTCTCTGCATGAACTTTTCAAAAACGCCATTACGTTCCTTAACATGTACTAACACTGTGTAGTAAATATGCAGTTAAAAAGGATCTCTGCAATCTAAGTTTACTAGAGGACAGAGTATTTAACTGGAATCATCAGCATATATTCTTTGACTAAGCTCTTGCAGGCAACTTTCATAAATACTTGACGGCGCAAATTGCTGCTTCAGAGGGAAGAATTGGCTACTGCTCTGGAATTAAGATGTCAACAATTTTGACATTTGTGTATAATAATGTGTGAATTAGAAGTACATGAAAGATTAGAGCATGTGAGGGTCAGATTGAACACACATTAAATCTTTCTTTATATACAGCAGCCAAACATGCAAAGCACATTAGGAACCTCATCACTCTAATATGTTTTTTCATAGCTCCCTAAATGCTGATTAGTTGAGCAAGCTAAAATGTTGCAAAAATTGGTTTCTAAACCAATACCAAATCACTGATTCATGTGATGATAGTTGCCCGTTGCATGACTGATTGTGCTTTTGGTTAAATGTGTCCTGTGCATCAAAGCAATACATGCATCAACGACCACACCTGCCGATTTTATGATAAACAATTAGAAAATGAAAAAAAAAGAAAAGAAGGAAACAAGTTTAATTTATTTATAAACATGCTGCATTTCAAGTTTTATTAAAACACGTTAGTTACAGCTTTGTACTTTCAGCACTTAGCCATTCCTTGATAAGAGGTCTCTGCTGCATGCTTCTTGATGAGGTAAGATGTTTCTTTGGGTGCATAATTTCCCTCCACTTTTTTCCGAATTCACTGATCATCTGCTCTTCAAGTGTGCAAAATCTCCTACAAGATTTGTGCCTTATTTTCTATGCTTTACAGCTTTCCAACCTAAACAGGACTTCCTTACCTTTCATTTACCAAGTGAGATGCCTCAGCAGTAATATATGAAGCTTGCATTCAGGAGGCCCTGGGTTTGATTTCTATAGGTTTTCTGTGGTTTTCCTAGTTGTACGGGCAAACGCTGTTGTTAATTGATGGAAACCGATTGTTGTTCCACACTAGCCATGTATGACTATCCATGAATTTCCTTTCCCTCATTTGCTATTATTCCATTTCCTCTTTCACGTTTCAGTTAGGCTTAGGGACTGTGCAGTGTCAGATGGCACAGATGCTTATTTGTTGGTTCTGCCAAGTTGCTGCTTCAGGAAGGTCAAATTCTCGTTGTTACAGCCAGACTTCTGTATATCTCTGTTAGCCGTCTCCTGCAGTTCCTTGAGAATGCAAGTACAAAAGATCTCCATTGGGTTGAGCTGGGAGGTGTTCCCTCCTTTCTCCTGTTATTTTTTCACCCTTCGTTTCTTCATGAACATACAGAGGCTGTCTTGTATGATGATGATGTATTAAAAGCTGTATTAGCAAAAAATTTGGTTTTCACAGTCTGCCTAATCCATAAGTGCACATGGAAAAATAAGAGATATGAGTAAGACTGGAATAGAAAGTCATTACAAATGATTTTATTAATATTAATATTATTATTATTATTATCATTGCTGAAGAGAAAGCTGTTGCACTAATGTTTGTACTACAGTTAGCAACACATAGGATGTAGATATTAATTTAAAGATACAGCTTTCAATATTTCTTAAGAATTGGCAAATGAAATAAATATGCTGCCTGTCCCTTAGCAGGTATTAGTGGTCTACCAAAAAACTTGTACAATTTCAATAAACAGCACAAAATGCCATTTCTAGGAAATTAAATCTCATAACAAGGGAGCCAAGAAAAATGAATTAAACCATAATGATGCCATTAATTCCTTTTGTACTCATAGTTATTGACTAAGCCAACTGTTGAACAGCAGCACAGAAATTCTAAGCTCCCCATTCATTCCAAATTATCATATAAGTGAAGAAAGTTGTGCTCAAAGCATGCAATTGCAAAAGGAATGGCTGTCATTACATGAATCATCTGTGACATATCAATTCAGAAACCATCTTTGCAACCTTTCAGCTTCAAGGACTTGATAACTTACCTCATTAAGAAAAGGGGGGGAAAAAGGAAACCCGAGCAATTGAAGGTCATACAAAATATACTTGAGAGCCCAATTATTTTCATTAGAAGTATTTTCTCACACATTCCTTTCATTGAAATATCCCATTAGAGTATTAGTAACTATAGAAAGGAAATAAAAACAAAAACACAATGAAAGGCTATTTGAAAAACAGGGAAAACATGCATCATTCTTTAAATGGTGACAAAGTGACAGAGAGAGAGAGAGAGAGAGAGAGAGAGAGAGAGAGAGAGAGAGAGAGAGAGAGAGAGAGAGAGAGAGAGAGAGAGAGAGAGAGAGAGAAGTGAATACAAAGAGAAGGGGCAGGGGAGAAAATAAATCTATCTGATCTATGCATGCATTAAATTTTGAAATACATAAAGTACAACCACTACTGTCACCCATTTTGCTAAAGCCTCTTGCAATATTTATTAGGGCAAATAAAATATCCTTCAGTTCTTCATGTTTCTTCTTACCATGAGGTAGTAAAACATACAGAGAGTTGGCATTTAAACTGCATGAGCATAAAATGCTGAGTTAATTTATGTCCCTAGAAATAGTTATCAAGCAATAAAGAACTGCATTAGAACTTTACATTCATCTTTATACTCTTGGTTGGATCATTAATGAAGATTACCAGAATACTCGTCCTTCCATCAGTGTATGCCAATTACATAAATTATCTCACCAACAGCAATATTAGCATTTCTGAAATACATACAAATCAAATTTGTTTTATATTTCTGATGTTACTTACGTTTTGCCAAGTAGTTTCTGGGTTTCTAGACATCTGTGGAATTATTTAATTAAATGTAGACCTATGGCATTCTTTTCTGAGAGAGTGTTTAGGGGTTACAACTAACTTTTATTCGAAGATAAATTATTGATGTTTTATCCTCTTGGCAAATTATAAACAGCTATTAAACATAACATACTTGGGAATAACTGATGCACTCTGAATTTCCTTTTAATCAGTTATTTTTACCCACTGATGAGCTTGAACCTACGGTTATAGTTGAATCCTCATACGATAGCTCCATTCACTGAAAATTATTAAATAACAGAAAAACATAGAAAATATATTTGCAATTACTCATTATAGTGATGTGAGAAGACAAAATCTATAAATTTGTAGTTACGCACAAGGGACTTTCAAGAGGTATTCAAAATGACTACTACAAATAGTCCAACATTAATGTAACATAAAGTTATGCAGTTTTTAATACTATATACATGGTTATAGGTTTTTAGCAATAAAAATGTCAGAATAACTTGTTTTTTCTATTATTTCTTTTATACTTCATTTTCCCTCTTTGTTTGGTTTAGCCTAGTTATTTTACTGCTATCTGTAATGCTGAATGTATCATCTTTTATGACAAATAAAAACTAATATAACAAGGTTTATACAAATGAATATAAATCAATACTCAAAATAAGAATAATGCATCTCTAAAAGGCAGTTACTCAGGAAGTTACATGTTATTTGTATGTTGGTAGTGAATATAAATTAATAATTCCAAGAAAACTGAAGGTGACGCTGTGGCTGTGGGTTACACTGCTCACCTCTAACCAAGACGGCATGGGTTTGATCCCAGGGTACCATATTTGGTATCTGTGGTGGACAAAGCAGTACTTGGGCAGGTTTACTCCATACTTTCTAGTTTCCCCCACCATCATCTTTCCTGTCATCCACTTTACCATGATTTCTTTCCTCACTCTCATACCAGCCTCGGGGCTGATAACTCGGTCTGATCGTTCCTGACAGGCATCTGACCTCAGGCGCTCACTTGTAAATCTTGAATGGTGTTAAGTCCTCCAAACAAGGAGGGCAAACAGAAAGAAGAAGAAAACTCAGGTTATCATGTAAAATGTATATATAACATACTTTTTAATTATTTCAGTTTATGTTCCTAATTATGAAACATGTACTCAAAGAACTTAATAAGTAAATGACATATATTGTTATAAAAATTGGCAATTTATTGTGTTAATGAAACAACAGTGGTTATGTGATATAATTAAAATTAGAAATTGTTTCTGATACTGTCAATAAAATCACTTTTAGAAACTAAATGAAGCTCAAAGAGAAACTGGAAGTAAAAAGAAAGAAAAGGGAAATACTTTTCCTCACTGTTTAATTTAGTTTCTAAATGATTCAGAAATTTAATATTCAGCAATCTATTAATATACCACGTCAAGAGCGTCATACAGCTAAAAAATGAACTTTTATGGTCCCGGAGTATAGCTTAGAGTTCCCAGCAAGCTGTGATTGTCATGCTATATGCATTTAATTTTCTCAGACTTAAATCTGCATCAATTTATTATAACTGTTGTGAAGCAGGGAAGAAAAATAAAATTTATTGTAATGTTACAGTACACTTTCTTTTTTAAAGTGATGTTTGCATATTTGCAAATACTGCTTCATTTTTCTCATTAACATTTGCTACTCTCTGTTTGTAGTTTTAACTTCATCTTAACGTTTACTGCATAATGTGAGGCATCTCAAAATAATTACTTATTTATGTTAATCCCTATACCCCTTCATATATATTCTCTTTATTTTCCTATATTCTTTTATACACAAGTCAACAAAAAAAAGTCCACGTCTTGGCCATTATTTTTAAACTGAACCGCATTTAAAGCAATCATATTGTTCTATTTTATAAATAAATTGCTGAGTTTAAAACACGCCCTTGTCTAACTCCCTTGCTCTCCATACCCAAGAAAATTATTACAATTGCAATGAAAACAAAAGAGTGATAGAATTTTTCACCTCTTCTTTTGCTTCATTTAACTAAATGATTTTTGTTTGCCAATGAAGAAAATACTCATCCTAAAGCTTCATTTCTAAAATAAACTTTTGCATGCATCCCCTGTCATATTTATTTACTTGATTTATTTTTTATTACATATGTAACAATATATTTAATCACAGACCCCTTTGGTAGCTTTACTGCCTCTTACTTAAAAAGCTCCAGTTACATTTCACCCAGAAGCAACTATTCAAACAAAATAACAATCGTATGTAACACAAAGACAAAGAAACCTTAGTTCATAAATGATATAAGTTGAGTGTCATCTTTCTTATAACATATATTGGTACCCTAATATACAGTTTCTGTCTTATTTCTAACTAGTATTAATAATGTGGCAGTTTTCACTGATTGTGTAATATTTAATAAACAAAACAAAAAATATATTAATATCTATGTATTTATTTATATATACACATATATAGCTTCTCTTTCAACCATCCATCTTCTTTATCCAAGAAGATTTTCATATTTTCAATTTTATTTAGCTTTTTTCTTTTTTGATTATTCTCAGCTCCAATTATTGTTTATTTATTTTGTTTCAAAACAATGCCAGGTGATTCCCTTTATGTCTGGTAATTTATCCAACTACATTGAAAGCAATGCCAATGATGTATCAGTTGAGGAAAATCTCAGTTAAAATTTTGAAAATTACTTATTTATAAGAGTGCAGAGAGAAAGTTCACGAGTATAAACAATTAAATGCAAACAGCCATGGCACTGGTATAGTTACACACGCACCAAGTCCTCCATGTTTACTACATTTAAGTTTTTTGCTCCGAGTAGAAATTGAATGCTTTTGTAAGCAGTTTAGTAGAAGCAAATGTAATGTAACATATAACATAGAGCTGTTGCTAAACAAGGAACCTTGTAACATCCCCACAAACTGCTGTAGCAGTGTCTTATAAAATCTCTAACAGGAAGTATCTACCACACTGTTAGTATATGACTCATAAACTTTACAATAAATAACGCTTCTTTTTATTAGTGAAGAAAGAGTAAAAAAAGGGGAAAAAGAAACTGTAATAAAATAATAATTGTTTTCTTTTTGCACAGGCATTGAATAGTGTTTGTTTCCATCCTATTCCGAGCCGTTGTTGCCAGCTGCTTTAATTCATCACTCTTTGTCAGTTTTTCGATAACACATTGTGCAGGTCATTCCTCACAGAGCTTTGCTGTTTTGCTGCAACATTTTAAACACACTATACAACAGTTAGCTTAGTTTGGATTCACTAAAATTCTCTTTTGTTTTATAACTCTAAGTTTTTTATGATGTGAGATGGCAGACTGATAACTGACTGGTGGTTTTTCAGTCTTCCCACTTCCAGATACAAAGTATATAAACTAAAATAAAACAGTAAAGCCAACTCTTGTTGTGGTTCTTCATAAACCTCCATTTATATCTAGTATCACTCTGCTATCGCCCAAGCTTGCTTCTTTTACTAAAAAACAACTGTTGACCTCTATAGTTGAACTGTGTTCTTTCTATTCAAGGCAACAAAGTTCGTTTCTTAAATAACAGCACTATTCCAATTCCTTCACCATGTTTCTTTAAAGCTTTCAATTATAGGCTAAAAGCAATCATAGTAAGCTATGGCTGACTCCGTTACTTTTTTAATATTTAGCTCCGTTTCTGTACCCTGTGGCTAAAAGGATAAACACTCAGAATAGCATATAAACTAACAAAGTTCATAAACACATCTTTGGTGAAATAAAACAGTTTCTAAAAGAAGCAATATTTAAAATTACAATGGTGATTTTCTGCACACACTTTTCATACTGTGATCAAACAGTTAAGAGCTAGGATTTGATACATCAATTAAATGAGTTTTAATTTTCATCTTTCGTTAACAGCCTAGGCAGGATTCTCAATGTGCTGAAACTTTCAGATTTCTCAGCACCATTAGTGCACTTAATAAAAGAAGAAAATGCTGGAGATTTCTTAAATTCCACAGAATAGAAATACTTCAGCAGAAACACACAATTTTCTGTTTTCTTTTCTTTCATGTTTCTTTTTATCTTTTTTTTTTTAAATTTTCTTTCCCCCCCATTTCAATGGGTGTGGGCTGTTTTTGTTTGGCTTCTTTGATTTCCTAAGTAAAATTTCAAGCAATGTAAAAGTACTCTACCATAACCATGCTGAATTGCTTCTGTTCTCTTGCTGTTGCTCTCTCTCCCCTCTACTCTTTAATAATAATAAAATAATCATAATAATAATACTTAAGATTAAATCTTTCTGTATTATAATTAATAATTATAATACAACAAACGTGTGTGTCTGTGTGAGTGTGTGTTTTATTACACACATACACACACGTACATGTATTATATATACATTCTGGCAACTCTCAATAATACCTTTCTAATATACCTCTGAACAGCTGGATGGAAAACTTCTACTAGCTACCATAAACCAACATATATTTCTAACAATTCTTTTGTTAACAAACCAACCATAAACCAAACTCAAGTAAGTTAAGCTTTCAGGTTAACTTTCAACATATTTAAAAGATCTGCTGCAACTGCAGTAATTAATGTTCTTACATAAACCGAAACATCCACTGGTTCTCTGACACATGAACACACCAATTTGAATGCAGTTCCAATGGAGCAACGTAACTGACAAGAGTTTTCTATTTTGCTCATTCTGAACAAATATGATCAATTTCAGTATCCAAGTACAGTACAATATCTCTCTCTGAATGGAGCACTCCTTTCCTTTTAACATTAAATTTTCTTAACTACAACTCTTCCATTTCTTCTTTCTTTCCTTTCCTCTTTTTATGTACATAACTGAAGTCCTCTCTTTTGTTTGTTTTGTTTTAGTTTAAGGAAAAGAAAGAGAGAAAGAAATTTGCCGACAATTAATGAGGCATTGATATTTCATCAATTTATAACCATCCTACATCCCTAAAGAGGACCCTTCTATCATACGCACATCTTGACAGTGGGAGGAGCAGAGGGGCCTTAATCTTAAAATAGTTGTTTTCCAACTAAAAGCGTTGCTTGCAGCGCTGCAGTAACAGTTGAATCTCTTCCCCAAAACAATGAAAAATATTCTGATAAGCGTCATCTTCTTTCTTCAAATCCCATTTTTAATATTCTCTCTCTTCTTTACCGTACTTATATATTTTTTTTAAAAACTCCTCAATGTCATACTTAACTTTTTGTCATTGGATGGAAAGCGTCTTGTTTTATTTAAAATGTCTTAGGGTTTTTAATCTGAATTTGTTTAGCCTTTTTTTTTTGGGTTTTTGTTTGTTTTTAGCTTTTTATGTTCTTTATTTTAAGACCTAATGGTTCGCTAACCCTCACTTTGCACTAGGCCCTCCGTCCGAGCCACCACCGACAGACACTTTCTCTCCTCCTTCCTTCATCTTTTCACAGTAGTCTGCAAAGATATCTCGGAAGCGTGCCCAGGACTTCTCTGGCACAGTAATGGCTGTCCGGAAGTTGGTCTTGACCTGTCAAAACAGAAAAAAAGCCCAAAAAAAAGAAATAATATTAATAATAATGGAGATAGACTGTTAAATATATAATACTTGCATTAAATTTGAGATTTTACAACAGTTTAATAAGTTTGCTTACTCACTGTACATCATCATACAAGTAATGTGAGAAACAGCAGAATGAATCATGCATTAAACTGAAAAAATGTCAATAAATGTTGGAATAAGCACATGTAAAACAAAGCCTACTTATATCTGCTATATAATGTAAACTTTAAGAGAGAAATGGGAAAGAAAGGCAGTTTTTGAGTATGAAGTCTTAAATTCGGATTTCATGTTTTCTGTTCTGTTCCCTTTAATCCTTTGTTATTGAGTCTGGTATTCTAAACACCTAAATTATTTAGTAATTCACTTAAACTTATTTAATGCAACATGGATTTAACCATTCAAGAAACCTTTGATATCAGAAATTAAGTGGAGCAGTAGCTTGCTCAAAAATTTATTATGTTCATGAGAAACTATAAGCTGTCTCAAATGATTCTCTGCACTGTGGAGAATGTGTTAACATGCTCATTCACGTCAGTTAGGTTGGCAATGGTCAACATATCAATTTCACTTCACCAGCACAACACAATATTAACTTGACTTTACAAAAGCACTTTTCTCACTAAGGTATCAAGCAGTAGGAGAAAGGAAGGAGGAAGGATGGTCTCTACCTGCTTGAAGGTCAATGCTCTTTTTGCTGCCAACTTAACCACATCCATGTGTATCTGGACACTGCAGAAACTCATTTGAGACACCCATTACATAATTAAAAATTAGCACATCTTCATAAGCTCAGATTCTGGTGTTAATGTAAAATAGTTTTCATAATCTTAGAATCAATTATGAACAACAATTGCTCTTCCAAAAGTTGTAAAAGTGGTTAAAAAAAGTAACAGTGGAAGTGACTTTCTGCCAGAGAAGTTATCTGCATGGAATTTGAACATATTTGTGGAAGAAGAAAAAAAAAAAAAAAAAGAAAAAAAAAAGAAAAAAAAAAAGCTAGCCAGCAGCAGTTTTAGCATTTGCCCTTTCAAAATCTTCATGTTTAGAATAAAGAAGAGGTAGGTTCTTTGCCTTATGACCAAATTGCTTATTCACTTTATTTGCTAGGTCTGATGTGATCTAATCTACTTACGATATCAAAAGAACATTAATCTAATACACCTGTATCTTGAGTTCAGGATTGTCCCACATATGTACTGTCACCTTATGATGGACTTACTTCCTAACTGTCTAGTTCTCTTCACATATTCCTATTTTTGGCTATTCCTTTATGGAAGGTGTTAGTTCACCTGCATTTCAGCCTGTCTCTTTTTCACTTGCCTGTGTACGGCCCCAAATCATGGTCTGCTGTGATTCAGTCTTATCATACCGAGTGGGATGGCTCAGGTGGTTGTAATCCCCCAAATTTCCATCTGGGGGAAACGATATCTCCATTATCATTTCACATCATCTCTCAACTGGTAGTTTCTTTCAGGGTACAAAGTGTCGGCAGGAGTCTTGATGCTGCATGGCTCTTGATAAAATTTCCTCCTTCATTAGGATGGTCTCCGAACCCAGTCTGTAGGGCCATTTCTGACCACAATAGGGTGGGATGCCAGTTGTATTGACCTGCTGAGGACCTTCCAACTGGCAAAGTGTAGGGACCCTGCCCTCTGCATTTTGTGGCTCCTTGGGTAGACCTCCCTCTGTCTCCTCTCGCCTTGTCGTTCCTCCTGAGGCTGTCTCACTTGGGAACATATGTACAATAGAACAAGTTTGTACCTTCATGCCGAATCCCATCCGTAGCATAGTCCAGACCAGTCTTACCATGTGACCTCCCCATTTCCACATGGTCCTCATTGGTTGGTCTGATGCTGACATTTTCATTGTGTACCTTGTCTTTGGATGGATCTTGGTATCATGCTTGTTTGCTATACCTGGATGGTTTTACTGGCTTATTTATGAGGCTGGATGTTACAAGTTATTAGTGTTTCCAACCTAAGATATCTACTTAGTGACTACACTACTTCAGTGACAGAAGGACTTCCATGCCTGTGATACCTAGCTTTTTGTTTCCAATTTACTTTACTTGTAAGGTCTGTGCCATCTACTAGTACGGCACTTCTGGGCTGTTTGTCATTATCTGTGTCTTACTTCTATTCACAGTGTAGGCCACTTTTCTGCTGTGGGCACCAAGCTCTTGTATCATCTTTTGCAGTTCTCCTGGTAAAACAGGTTCACCGCGAACTTCAGGTTCTTTAGTCTGATCCCACTAATGTTTATTCCATCCTTATTTTCCCACTTAAGATTACAAAATATGATTTCTAGGACACATGGGAATATTTTTGGGATGGTTATTCACCCTGCCATACTGAACAATATTCATATGAACGTAAATGATTTCATTGCCTGTTGCAACCCAGAAACAGTACTCCCAAGATCAAACTGTATTTCAGTACACATCTTAATAGTCAGATTATGAACTCCAATTTAGAAGAGTATATCTCATTGGTGCTACATGTATTTTAGAAATTATAGAACATAAAACCAGCGTTTATTTGTAACAGAATGTGCAAAGCTGTTTGTTGTAAGCTTCTCATAGGGGCTGGTTGGATAAGTATTAAAAATGACTGAGAAAAGCAATTTCCATATTTTTAAAAAAACATGTGAAGAACTTTGCTGGAGTAGTTAATATAAAGATTTCCATTGCAGTGACTGTGTATATATTGTGACTTTGTGGGTTCGTGAAATTAAAAGTTCAATTGCACAAACTCAAAATGTTCTTTATTCCCACCAAATTACAGTTAGAACACTTGCCGATTACACAGAATTACGTAGCGCACACAATTACAATTCGCCAGTTCGTCTGTCACAGGTCCACTCTACACTCACATTTATGTACAACTCCTCTGATTCACGTACACAGTCTTCCGGTCTGTTCACTCACTCGGCGCTCCTCACGGCTGCTCGCCAAGAACTGAACTGACTCGCCAACTGCAGCCCCTTTTTATAGGAAGATCGCTGTTTCTGGAATCTCGCAGTTCAGTGAATCATCCCGAAGTTTCCAGATGTCAGGGGAGGCGAAAGAGACGGTACAGGGCTTGTGCCGCTCTTCTAATCATCCCCTCAGTTAGTGACACGAGATAAATGGGTAGGCATGGCCTGAATGCTTCCTGTCTGGCCCTACCTTTCAGCTAGTTCTATCGGGAATTCCGATGTTCGGGTGACAGTATATATATAAAATAATCTTATGCATTTCTGCTTCAGTACTAATGACAGGAGACACTATGAAAGAAAAACTGATATTACATTCAGATACTTGCTCTATCTACTTCTCTGCAAATTATTTTTAAAAAAGGTTTGTTCTTTTTCTATTTCATGTTAACTGAAATGTATTTTTACTAGATGTAGGTACAAGAGGGATATGCTGAAAGAATAGACAAATCTTTTAACAGTGAATTGCTATAGGAATTAAATAATTCACTCTTTTATGCCAATAACAATTGATACTCACGAAATGGTTAATGGCACAAAAAGTCACATAGATAATACATTTTAACACAATAACATGTTCCAGACTTTTTGGAATCAGTTTTTGTCTATCTTTTACGGTTTAATAGTGATGCAAAATTATGCACAATTCATTTACAATAAAGGGGTCTACAGAGCTTATTAAAAAAATTCAAGATATACTTCATATACCTCATGCAAATATCTTAAAACTATGATATATTAAAACTGAAATACAGTTTATATTTGTGCCTGCTCTCTGATATGGATCTAGCACCCCTTTCTATTCTGAGTGTGAAATTTTGCTGAGACCTATTTATCTTGCTTAAAGTTCTTTATGTGCAGTAAATCTATGACACGGGATTATAGGCTTCAACTCCCTTCTGAAGAAGCCATGCTAAGGACTTTTGTGCCCAACAAAAAAGTCCATCACCCTCTGGTTGAACCCGCAACTTTGGTAACCAGAGAATAGCATGTTATATCTAGACCATATAGAAAGAACATGATACCCTAATCAAAACTGTTAAAACCATTTTGAAAACATTAAAAATAACAATATATTTAAGAGCAGCTCTGGGTGAAAGATTTTCTTCAGTCTTATTTCATTCTTGGAAAATTCTGAAATTGAAGTTTAGTATTCTTGCAATATTTCATTTTTACATTAAATGCATGCATGAGCACCCATGCACATATATAGAGTGATTACAAATGATTCATCAGGTTTTGGCATCTTATAGTTCCCAATATATAATGCCCACTCATTTGTACTAATAACCCATCGAAAGAGCATACGTTAACGTTTTGTTTATATCATTATCGGTTTCATTGTAACTCACCAGATGCCAGGGTGATAGTAATTTCAAAATAATGACTCATTAACAAACAGCATTTTGTATGATGCAATATGAGAAGACAGGATCTATCACTACTGTGCAGTGTGTTCTCTGAAGATAGTACTACATACAGCCACCAAACTACCAAAGCATTCTGAGATGGTACTGACGGTTAAACATAGGATGCCTCTGTAAAGGAAAAGGTCTGGGTAACCAACTGTTGTGTGGAAACAGTGGAGAATGTTTGAGATATGTTCCTTCATAGCTCAAAGAAATCCACACGTCGTGCATGAGGCAAACTGGATGTTCTTCAGCCAACTATATGGAAGATTCTGTGGCAACGATTACATAAGAAGCATATTGCATACAGTGGTTCCAACATTTACAGCCATTTGGCTGCATCATTAAAAGTGAATTATGTGAATGTTTTCAGGAAGCAATGGTAGATGATGAATTTCCCTATCGACTCGTGTTCAGTGATAAGCAACATTCTATCTAAATGGTAAAGTGAATCATTATAACATCCACTTAAGGTGCCTGGTAAATCGTAATGTTTACAGTGGAGATTGAAAGAGATTTCCCAAAGATGAATGTCTTCTGTCCTATGTCACCCGCAATGTTTACAGGCCCTTTTTTTATTTTTCCTTCCTTGAAAAAGTTGTGACCGGTATGACATACTACAAAACTGGTTGTTTCTGAGACTGATAGCTGATAATAAACACTTTATATTCCAATGACACAGCGGTCTGCCTCATTGGCACAACGGTGTGAATTGGGATATGAATAAGCAACTTCTGAACAGGTGTGCTAGGCGATGTGCTCAGGATGATTTGGCACACTTCAGATGGCCCCCAAGATCTACAGATAGTTTGTGAGTTTTTTCTTTGGGGATACGTGAAAGATAATGTGTACGTACCACATTTGCTAACAATGTTGGCTGAGCTTCAAGATCGCATCACTGCTGCACTATTATGTATTTCAAATGGGAAGGTGTTTGTCCTTGAGCGCTACAAGGTCAGCAACCAATTGGAGTCCTGCAGTGTTGTCGTATTACATTCCCGCTAAGTGGTGCGTGAGGAGCGCCAACCTAATCAATCTGTATGAACTACTATTTGCGCTAAGACAAAAATTCAGATTTTGCCGAAACTGATCCATGTGGAAGGTAGAGAGTAATGTATCTAACATAACCATGAAAACCCCATATTTTTAGCTGAAATACATTTTCTAATACAAATAAATAAACCACTATTACCTGTATTATAACAATAAATCGTGACGTAAGCACTGTATTAATATCATTATTGGTTGGCATGTATGCGTGTACGTATATTTGTAATTACTCAGAATTGAAACGTAAATGTTTTGACATGACGTGATAAAAAAATTACTTTGAATAATACAATTCGAGTGAGAGGAAACAAATTTCCGGCTGCCCTGGCAGAACGTGTCTGGTCACATTATATCTTTGTTTATGAATGGTTCGTAATTTCTATTTACTCTAGAGAGTTCAAAGTGGTTGGTATGTATGTATGTATGTATGTATGTATGTATGTACATATACTTTTCATTACTCAGAACTGAAATTTAAACTACTAACATGACGGATAAAAGAATTACTGTGAATAAGTCAAGGTGTTAAATTCGAGAAAGAGCAAACACTTCATTTCCTGTTAGCCTGTGGAATGCTGTATGCTTATGTTTATGAATGAATGCTAGATAAGAAGTATTTATTTACTCAGGAGAGTTCAGATCAATATCATTCAGTTGTTCTTTACACAACAGCAGAGTAAGAGTTAAATAGTGCAATGGCTTCTTGTAGTGAATTTAGTGGCAAGTCAAAAAGGCTGGTATTGCGAAGCCAGGCTCGAAGCACTATTTTAAGGTGTACACGTTCTTCAAAACTTTTTCGAAAACAGAAACTAAAAATGAGTTATTGCAAAGAGTACTTCCATTTAAAAACACGGAAAAAGTGTATCAGCTGGATCAACTTGCAATTGAAACGGGACACGAGGTACTACGCCTCCCACCTTACCACTGCCAATATAATCCAATTGAGTTGGTGAGGGCTCAAATAAAAAGGATTGCAAAAATAAATAATACTTTTAAAATGACAGACGTTTAACGACTTGTTTAAGAAGAAATTGACAAGGTAACACAAAAGGACTGGGAAAACTGCATGAGGCATGCAGAAAACCTTCAAGAAGACGATTTTAAGAAACAAATAGCACGTGACTAGATCTTGGAACCTATAATCATAAAATGGCAAGACTCAGACGATGAAGACAGTGACGAATTGTCTCTTAACCCTTTCACCGATATGGACGTCATATGACGTCCAAGTTAAAATGCAACAAACCGATATAGACATGTATAGACGTCCTGCGCATACATGCATTTAATGCTCATTTAACGCCAATTATTTTAATCTTCCTATTTTACAATAAATTTAAATTAGTTCTATAAGGAATGTAAACATATCCTTAAAGGTTTCTTTTTGAATTGTACACCTCCAAACCTAGATAAACACCCAAGGGCACATCTGCAGATTCACACCAAATAATATTGGTTTCCTTGTAAACTTCTTTTTCGCAACACACTACACATTTTTGAAATGGTTACGACTTTTTTTGGTTGTGGGTGGTATACTTTTAGGAAAGTGTTTTCTCTCAAGTATGAGGGGTGATGTCGTGGTGAATTTCTTATCCCCTAGTATAAAGAGGCCTCTGAGTATTATAATACTCAATTAGGTTACGAGCTCTTTATACGCGCAAGTTCAGGTAGATGAATGTCTTGCATCTGAAAATTACTAAACAACTGCGCATAGTTACATCCAGTGGTATAAAAATACTTTTTTTACCATTTAACTGTTTTTTGTAAAGAGGGATAGCTAGTAATAGCTGATCCACATCACCCATATTTGACCCGCCATTTCCCCAAACAATGGAGTAGCTAACATGCCATCTGTAGACCAGTACACGTCACTGCTACGTATGTCCTAAAGATCTCCTTCATAATCGTACAACAAATCTTCCAGATTTTCTACAGTAATATCAGAAGCCTGAACACATCATACCCAAGCTAATTTATTTGCTACATTACGGGGATAAGCCATGGTTAACATTGAAATTTAACAATTTCAAATGTGCCATTCATTTAGCTCTTGATAGTTATAAGAAATCACTCTGAACACAGAGTATAAATAACTAAAATACAGAGCGAAAACAGCTGTATAAGGCTACCAGAAACATTGGTTGCGAAACACTGTAATAAGAGATGCTGACAGAGAGTTTTCTTTCCAGTGTGTGAGTGTGTAACACAACATATTCTCGTATGATTATCGCTTGGTATAGCATAAATAAACTAAACTTGAACTGGAGAAGTCGCTTGCATAGCTATATATATATATATATATATATATACACATTTACATTCGTTCGTATACACACAAAACAAAATGATTCAAATGTTAGGCATGTTCGGCGCAAAGAATGGCTTTTGCTACAGTGAAACAAAGTAGTGAATTTCAACGATTTTTTAATGTAGTCTCTACTTTATTGTTACTGTAGATTTATACTGCCTTTAATGAGTTTTAAACCAGTTTTTGTTTCGTTTAAATAACTTAATAAATACGTAAGATATGGAATTGTATTTATGATGCATTTTTACAGCATTTAACAATTTAAATGTCCTGTTCTGTTTATTGGGTATCTGTTTCCGGTCCCTGAAGCGTTTAAATGGCCATCGGCGAAGCGGTTAATGGAAGTGACATTGACAGCGATATGGATGAGCCACTGGCAGTTCCATTGGATTAGAAAAACAGGTAATTCATAAACTATAATTAGTAGTAGTAGTAGTAGTAGTAGTAGTAGTCTAATGCCCGTTAGCTTGGATATATTCCATTTGCTTTCTTGCTTCCCAGTATAGTTCAGTTATTGTTCTTGTGGGTGATATTTTGAGAGCCGGACAGACAGAAAGGTGGTCTTTATTCATTATGGAATCGATATCTTGACACAGGATACAATTTGGAGATTTGAAGATTTTAATTTTATGAAGATGTGCAGCCAGACAGTCATGACCTGTTATCAATCTGAATTTTGCTACTGCTTCATGTCTTAATTGGGCTTATGCGTTGTTCATTTTGCACCACCCAAAGGCACGTGTAGATTAAGGAACTCTACGGACGCGAACAACTTGTTATAGTGTTTTAAAATATACATAATTTGCGAAAATGCTTTTTCCAATTTTGATTTTGGCAACTGCATAATTGTAAAAGTTTGTAAGATATAATTTTCTTACCCTTATGTCTGCTCTAAGCAGACCTGCATGTTGTATGAATGTGCGAGAGAGAGGGAAATATAATAGGAGTGAGGGAACAAGCTGGCAACGCTGAGCGTGATACAGCATCTGATTAGCTGTACTCCAGAACCCTTCCCATTTGAAACACATAACAGAGGACATTGACAGGAATGTGCCCAAATGTGTATGAGCTGAGCTCAACTATCCCAATGATGCATGTCATCTAACACCATGAGAACACAGAGAACATTTGTATTGATGTGCTTTTTCATAAAATGTAATTCATTATTTTGTACATAATACTTCATGAAATACATTCATCTGAAACCCAATGAATCATTTGTTATTATCCTGCATTTTCCTGAAAAATCTTTTTTTCAATCAGCTTGTTAACAATGAAGATGTTGAAATTTACCAAAACTTTTGATTATCATTTTCAGTATGATACTTTACTTCACTGTTTACTCAGTGTGAGATAGTGTAGCTTCTTTGTGTGAGTTTAACACTAAAAACAGAATGCAAATTATGTGCTGGATGGTGATATGTACAATGAAAAATTTAAGCACTACTGTTTTTCTAAGGTTCTGCTTTATAATGTGAAGTAATAAATACACCTTTTATGGAAATATCTACCATTTACTCACCTCTGAGATACGCATGTAGATGCCACGGTTATTCTGACCAATGTCAAAATAAAAATTCTTGTTTTCTACCCTCATATGCCTCCCTTCAGGAAGCTCACCTTTGAAGCCCCCATCATCTGTGCCAAATTCTTCCAAAAGGTCTGTGAGGGCATCTCGAAACTCTATCATACCTTGGGCAGGAATGGCAATTTGTGATCTGGGTCCCCCTCGAGTTATGGTCTGTGATACCTGTAACACGAAGCCAGCACACCCACAGAGCATACAGCATCAAATTAAGTTCTTCTGTCACTTAAACCTATAGATATAACTGTTCAGTTAACTATTGCTGAACAAAAACAGAAACATCCACATCACAATTCCTGAAAGAATGGAATGCTGCCTACACCTAACATCATTAAATTTCATACTACTGTTCTTTGAACTTAAAACATTAGCAATGTAAATGAGCCCATCTTCTAAAGGAAAGCATTCCTTGTGGTAGGTACATTAAGGCCTAATGGAAATAGATAAGTCCAAAAACACGACACTGAGATACAAAGCATATAACATAACGTTATGGAGATAAAATGGACTTGTTTCCAAGGAGGTATATGGTGATTAATTATGTGTGATTTAACCTGAAAAGGTCTGCAGAGATTTGTCTTCAACTACTCAAATGGATGGCAAAATTCAATCAGATCATGTTAGGATCTTAGTTGAAAGCTCTTTTATTACTCTGTGACGTAACACACATTTATCAATTGTTTTGAGGTGCGCAATACCATTACACCATAATATTATGTCCTAATAACCTAAAGAATATTGAGAAAGTTATTCTAAAATTAATGTTTCAGGAGACTGGTCACAAGGTTATTATTATCAGCATTTTGAAAAATACAATCATAATAGATTGTAGCATTTAAATAAAACAAAATTAGATAGCATCGATGTACATTATAAAACTAAATAATGAAGTTATTAAAATCATTATAGAATAACAAGAATGGAATAAAATACTTCTTGGTGCTAATGTGACAGATAAATCATGAGAGAACTATTGTTCTGCCAAACATTTTCAAGCTGAAAGACTAAATGAGATAAGAACAAAGCTGCCAAACTATACAACTGTTATGCATACAATGTTGGTAAAAATATTTAATCATACAAATAAGACCAGATAGTGTTGTCATCAAACCCATATTTAAAACTGATGATCAAAATCAATGTAGCACTTGCAGATCCATAAAATTAATAGCTTACTTACTGCAGCTTATTAAGGAGATTAGAAATAACACAAAAGATATTGCTTTCCTTAAATACTTACTCTCCTCACTACTGCTTATTGTTCTACAGCTTCAATAAATTATTATTATGAAATCTTGTTTTTCTGTCTACTTTATGCCAATCAGATATAGCTTTGCAGAAAGATAGATATGAGACAACATGAAAAATTCAATGCCATGACTGGGTTTTGAACCACGGATCTCCTGGTTTCCATTCAGTCACTCTTACCCATTGAGCTACCATGTCCAACTTGCTGTCATGACACTAAGCTTTCCATTTGACTCATATATTTCCCCGGTAAACCACTAGAGGCTCTCGCATTTGAGATACACTGTGGTGACTTACTATCATAAGTACTTGAGTTCCAGGCTTCATCATTTAACTCTAATTATTTTAGTTAAAATAATGAAATAAGAAATAAAAAATGATTAATTTCCATCACTTAACTAAAATAATAAGAGTTAAACAATAAAGCCTGGAACTCAAGTACTTACGATAGAAGTCGCCACAAACAGTGCTCGAATGCGAGAGCCCCTAGTGGTTTACCGGGGAAATATATGAGTCAAATGGAGAGTTTAGTGTCATGACAGCAATTTGGTCATGGTAGCTCAATGGGTAAGAGCGACTGGATGGAAACCAGGAGATCCATGGTTCAAATCCTGGCCATGACATTGAATTTTTCATGTTGACTCTATCAAAAACCTTAGCCTATATACGGCTGGCTAGTGTGAAGAAATGATTAATTTCCATCAATTAGCTTTGCAAAAAGAGTTTCATTGCACATTTTATTCTAGGTACAAAGAAGAACCTGAATTTATTATGATTTATCATTATTTTATTTTCATCCTTTAAGAACAATATTCCTTGTTATTGGACATATCAGCATATGAAATATTTATAATGGTATATGTACATAGACTATGGTTTACATAAATACAGCAGTTGTTTCTCACTGTTTATGAAGCTATTTAGTTTAAAATACAGATATAAATACAGACATATTTGTATTACCATATAAATGTGGAAAAATTAGAACAATTAATATTTACAATTTATTTAAGTTTTCTATAAATTCATCTAATATGTAAAAACATTTTACGTTTACATAAATTTAAAATTGTTGGCATTATTGTTTCTGAATGTATTCAGATTTTAAAAGTGAATTGCCATATTCTGGCATTAACATTCCATACCTTTTCCATAACATTGCGAGAGATAACTAAGTTGAGAGAGAAATTAAAAAAAATAAAAGTTATTTGAAATAAATAATACTGAAATAAATCATACTGCAAAGTAAATACCCAATATCAAATAAATCATATTTTAACCAAAATCATTAAATCAATTTTAAGAAAATAAAAATATATTGAAAGCTTTTCTATATAAAGAGCAGTTTAAAACAGAGAAAATTCTTGCAGATCTTTGCATCAAATCTTTGGAAGATACTAAACCTAATTTGGTATTCAATCAACATTCCATGTTTGAGTTATGGCATACACAGAAGGGCCTTTTCCAAAAATCCTTTTATTTTTGTTCAGAGGTCCTTAAAACATGTTACTTCTGGTGAACACTTAATACCACATTTTTTGATGAAATGCAATGCTTCCTGTACTGGGTATAAGGCTTCCTGAGTATAAGGCAGAAAAAGGAAAAGGCCTTGAGGTACTGACAGTATATTTGCTTTATACAATGTATGAATAAGAAAGGAAAAGAAAAATGTAACAGGTACAAGGTGCTCAACTTCATAGCTTTATGTATTCCCTGGAAAATGCAACTGCCAGAATACATTAGAGGTCAACCTTCAGCTGGGGCTGCAAGTTAACACATGGTGTCACTTTTTCACACACACATTCACCCACAGACAAAAATAAAAATGGAACAAAAAATTTGTTGCATGCCTTACTAGGTGGAGTGCTTGGCAATGAAAACTGCTACGCGGGTTGTACTTTGATTGGAAAGATATTTTGAGGTTTATTACACTCAACAATTGTTATGTTACCAAAATTTTTAAATCAATGCTTGCAGCAAGTACCTTAAAATTTTCAGGGAAAAAAAAATGATATTGGTTGATTTTATGTGAACCTGTAAACTTTAAAACACACTCATGCAGCTGTATGGCAATCTGAATGAGATTTCTGAGTAGCCATGATAGTATTGCACTACTTGCAAATTGGCTGTGTCAAAGCGAACATCAGTAATACTTATGCATAATTGGAGGAATTTAGTAATCAAAACAAACTGATGTGGGAGAGCATATTCATATAGAAATATAAGGACAAAGTAATGAACTCTGAAATCCCAGCAGTAGATAATTTGATAAAGAAGCATGGTACCACCACCAGAGAGAAGAGAGCAGATGATAACAAACAATACCTGGACCTTCGAGGTTGATAATGGACACAATGGCTTTCAAAACCAGTCCTTCAATAATATAAAATTGTAAGTGACGAAGTGTTAAAAACCGACTGCAAATAGTTTTTTCAATCCATAATACTGTTAAATTTTTAAGAGTAATGCTGTGTACAGAACTTTGATGGAAACATGCTGAGTATATGTATTTTTAATGTGTCCTTTCCCAAAGAATTATAAGTTTGATAAGATGCAATTCATGGAAACCCAATTAAGAACATTGCTTTGTTGCATATTTCTGAAATTGATTTGAATACCAAATTAAGAATATTCTCTGTTAAACTTATGTTATTTACTTTTGAGAACTGCAGTGCTCCAAACTATAGAAAAGACTTTCAATCATAAAGGAACCAAAAAAAAAAAGATGTACACTTACACTCACCCTTAGGAATCGCCCACGTGAGTTTTCCTTGAGGTCCAGGTAGTAGCGCCGATTATCCTTAATCATCATCTCTGACTTGAGCTTCCCATCCTCGGGAACATTTTCTGGATTGGGCGGCCCTAGTGAGGCGTAGTAGTCACTAAATGTTGATAAGTGATCTCTGAATTCTGCTGCTGTTGAGAGGGCTAAGAAAATTTGACTCCGCCTTCCATCAGCACCAATCTGGAACATTGTCAGTGTGATTATATCAAAGTTCCACATTATATGCTCATGTAGTGAACCTCACCATGAGATTGCAGATGGATCAGCAGAAAATATGGTATGTTCAATATGTAACTTACAAATATATTTTACAACAGAGTATTCAATTTTTACATGAGTTTGAGGAATATGGGAAATAACATAGTTTACTGTAATATGTGACAAGAACATAATTCAGAATTTGTGTTTCAGTTTACCACAGAGTAATAAATATCACACTTAATCTATCAGTTTTCATAATTTATCAGTATCCATCGAATAAACTAGAGCTTCTTTCTCTATTTATCCTAGCCCCCAGGACTTACAAGTGGCCACTTGGGGTTGGATGCTATTGAGTAGCAGATGGACTCTGAATCAGAAAGAGTAGTCAGGATAGCTCAGTGCTTGGTATAAGTGAAGAAGGCAATTATAAGAGTTGATGGTGAAGTGGGTGAAAGGAAAGGTGATTATAGAGCAATAGGTGGAATGATAGCAGTGAAAACTGGAGAACCCCCAAAAAACCACATAAATGTCGCTTTGTCCACTGCAAATCTACATGTTATCCTGGAACATATAGCAATGCCATTTCTAACACAATGATGCATATAATGAATGACAGCACAGAGATAATAGAAAATCTTTTTAGTTATAATACTACTGCCTAGAACTTATTCTTTAGGTGATCTGTACAGTTTCTCCTAGCACGTCCATATGGTGTACTGCTATTGACGAGTTAGTAACAATAATAGACTAGCCCACCTCCATAGCATAGATGGCAGTCTGCCCCACATTCAAGAGGTCCCAAATTCCAATCTTGGTCAGGACGAGTTATCTGGATAAGAGATTTGAAGCTTTATTGGTGCTGATTTATTACAATGGTTTCTCGGGATTGAAACCAAATGATGTTTTTCCTTCAGATCGCTGAAAGCTTGGAGCAGAAAAACATTGCTTGGCTGCAATCCCAGAAACCATCGTAATATTATCTGGATAAGGTTTTTCTGGGGTTGTTCTTATATTGAAAGACGAATGTCAGGTAACTAAGCTGTATAGGACCTATGGGCTCATTTCCCCCCTTTTCATTTATTCAACATGTGATATGACCTAACTTGTTAAAAGGACATTAAATCTAAAAATAAGGGGGGGGGGGGACTATTCAAAGTTCACAATACAAAAGGTAAATTCGCCCATCATGCTGAACAACTGATGTCTCTAAATTCTGAAATAATGGGAAGCAAAGAAAATTTAATTGTAAGTTTGTACGAACTTTTACATCATCCTATAACCTGCAGTTATACGTGATTTGTATATATTTGCAGATCCTGGAAAAAATGTAATTTTTAGAAACATGTTAATAGGATTATTAATTTTTAGATGAGTCGTATTTATTACACATCTGCTTCACTTTCGTACCTATTTTGAGGACATGTTTCACAAATCATCGTTTGCATCTTCGGCTCTTATACAGTTAAATCTCGATGTTAATAGGACCTTATTTATATGTAATGTATTTATGCGTAATTCCAGTTATATGTATTAATTTTCAGTGAAGTTCAACCGAGTATTACGTAATTAAATGAGCATAGAGTACATGCTATTTTAAATGAAACTTGAAACATATTTTCTGCTACTGACAAAATTGCAGGCTGAGCGGGCCGCTTTCAGCCACAGAACAAAAATCAAAGCCGTTAGAAGGTTTTTGGTGCAACAGTGTCATAGCAATTAATGAGAAGTACATATAATTTTCGATATCTTTTGTTTACTGTTGAACAGTAGTTTTGTTTTTCAGTTCTTAGTCACTTTAATCAGTCATGGAGAAAAGAAAAAGGAAATGTATGCTAGATCGCAAAGTAAAACTCACAGGAGAGGTGGCTCTTAAATAGACATAAAACACAACCTTATTTGCTTCTGACTTAGGAATTGCTTATACATGATATATACAATCATCAGTGACAGAAAACCCTGGAAAAAACTTATACAGATAACTCAATTTGACTAAGTTTGGAACTCAGTATTTCTCGAATGAGGGCTTTACATCAGTGCGAAAAGCTGTAGTGAAAAAGCTCTAAGTTCATTAATATGTTTTGTAAAATGAGTTATATACTTAAATGCAAGAAAAGTGAAACAAGCCAAATTAGCTGAATGCTTAGTTTAAAATGGGACCAATTTATAAATAATTTTTGCTTCATACATATCTTTATTGTTAGTAAAGCTTTTTATATGCAGACCCACTGTATTACTTTTAAAACAATCAAAACCTTATTTGTAGGTAATTATGAGTTATAAGTAATCTTCCCTCTTACCCTTGATATATGCACAAAGCAAGTTCAACTGTATATGGTAATGACTGACTAGTTGTAGAGTACAGATATTCATTTAATTCCCTTGTAGGACTTGTCCTTCCCTACTCTCGGATCTGCAGAGATAGTGAGTAAAATTAAAGAATGAATCCTTACATGAGCCCGGGGACCAGAGAGCTAACAGTAAGCTAATATTTATCTTGTTAGAATAATTAAGATTCTCAAAAAAGCCTGATTCAAGCTACTCATCCAAAGTTGGACAGAGAAGACTTGCTGTGGAGAGATTTCTCATGCAGCTCAAGTTTATTATTTAACTTCTAATGTGTAATTTCTGGTTATCAAAATCTTTACAAATCTATAAATTTGTTGCACATAATAGGTGCGGCTCTGCAAGAATTGATTAGGTGACTCAGAAAATTGGCTAATCTAAATGTGCAAAAACAGATTTTATACTGGAATAGTATATCGATGGGGCTTCCCTCTGTATATGAATCCAAAAGTTCCTTAAAATTACCTTTAATTAAAGAGTCCTCGTTTTCCTAATGTCCACGAAATGTCATTTCTTGTCTACTTCTCTAATGGGATATTGCATAAAAAGCCTGTTAAGCTTAACATTCTCAATGTATTTTACAATATATAGACGTGAGCTTTCCCAAAGAGCGTCTGCAATTTTGCTAGTGTTTTTTCACAGCTTCTTCAATCCAACATAACTATGTTTCCTCATACCAACAAGTCTTAAATGGCCTGGTGTATTTTGAAGATGCTCTGCCGCAAAGTTTTTCTACGTAAACATAGCACTGGTGCTGGCCTACCGACATTTACCACGCTGTGTTTGTCATCATTTTTCCATAAAGAAAAGGGTGTTTGGAGAATGGAACACACCAAGTCGTGTGTTGGATTCATTCTAAATCCCTTAAATATGAAAAATTATAAACTTCACATATCAGACAATAATCACTGATCACATAAAAAATTAGTTTTTACACAGTATTAATAGTAGCACATGACACGTAGGACTCGCTTCAAGCGGGTTACCCCTTGTACCAACATTTTTTTTCTTTTTCAAATAAACGAAACAGTAGGAAGAAAGTCCTGTATTGTGTTGGCAACATGAGTTGGTGCGGAATATACGGCTTCTATGAATCAAATTCGTAGCCATGGTAACCAGCTGCATTCTGCCCCACCATCCGCTCCTCGCCCTCCAAAAGTAATATGTCACCTTGGCCTTTTAATAACGAATCACTAGTCGGGAAGTCAGCTAGCTACATTATAGATACACAGGTGCCAAGAGAGCGGCTCCATTACAAAATATAATTTGGAGAACTTTTATAAATGAAAATGAAATGCTAGAACATAAAACAATCATGTGAGTTATTGAAAAACAACAGGTGACTCGGTGATTCAAACGTATCAAGGAAGAACTGCCGCTATCACATAACATTATGCATTTCTTTTTTGTCTCCGAGTTTGCTACTAAACACAGAAATAAGTGGGTAGGAAAGGAAAGGTACTTTGAGCAGCTTTCTTTAGGAAACTTCATGTAATATGCACTGAAGTAAGACAGTACAAGCACAATTTAGAAAGCAAGTTCTGATAACATTATAAGGAGCAGGAGTGGCATTAACAGTGTTATTTTTTTTATTTACTGTGTCACTAGATTTAGTGTACTCTTGGCCATGTGAAAGTGAGTTTAAATTCAATTATTTTTTTAACCAAATCAGGCTTGTAAAATGAGCACAGTAATAAAACCTCCTAAAAAGATACGAGTGATATTGTTTCTGTCAGCAGGGGAGAGGAAATCTAGCAGTTGCATATTCGTTGTGACATTAGCAGTGTGAGAGTATTTTCCTATGTTAGTGTTGTCAATTACAACATGGATAAATTAACATCCATATTGAAAACTGAAATGGGTGACTGACTGTTGTGAATAATGAACTTGTTGCATATGTGATTGATGCTATTGGATAAAACTGCCATTTCACAATATCAGACGAATATGAGCATTATCCTCAACCATGGGAATCATCTCCGTGAAGCAGTAACACAAAGGATAGGCTATTGCAAGGTTTGTGCTCAGTGGATGCCAAAAATTATATTTGAGACCCAAAAGAAGCAGCACTGACATTTCTTCATGATATCAGAATATGTAGGTTTTCTTGACTAGACTGTTACAGGAAATGGGACATGGGTTTGATGCAAGAACATCAACAAACTGCAGTCGGTGTGCACATGCGCGAGGAGAGCTTTCTTCCCTTCTCGCCATCCAAACATCACATGACTCCCACCCCTCCCTTCCTGCATGCGACAGCGCAAACCACATGAAACGAGTGTATTTTAATACTGTTTTGATTTTCAAAGTTAACAGAAAATAATTACCTCAGACATGACCTCACAATCGATCAACAAATAGATAGAATCATAGTTTCTTTAAACCCTGAGGAACAACACAGTGATTCGGCAGAAAATGCAAAGAGTGAATGTAAGAGTGAATGAAACATTACCAGTGCAGCCCACAATATGGAGGAGAGGCAATCTAAAATGATGGTAGAGGGGGAAAGCTAGAGGACTCCAGTGTTGGTAAGCCATGGCTCCAACAACATTTTGTTCACGGTCTAGTTATAGTTGAGTTCTTGGAACAAGGCACATCAAACAATTCTATTGTATAGTCTTAAACAATAACCGAACTACAATATGTCACAATGAATTCTGGGGTTGTGTCTTCCATGACAATGCTTAGCCACATTCTGCTGGACATTCTCAAAATCTGCTGCAGCAGTTCAGCTAGAAGGTTTTTAATCATCCTATGTACAACCTGATTTGGTTCCAAGTGATTATCACCATTTACTCATACATGAAGAAATGGTTGAATTCACATCAGCTCGAAATGAATGGGGAGCTGAAGGAACACATCACATGGAGCTTAGTCACAGATGTTAAAGTTCTATGCAGAGGGGGTTTTAAAGCTTGTGAAGCAGTATGAAAAATGCCTAAATGTAAATAAAAGTCGAAAAATAATTTAACCATTTTCTTTGCACCTGGATGTAATAAATGTCTCAAAAATAAAGTAGCACTCCTTAAAAAAATTTAATGGATCTTACTTTTGAAACTGCCCTGTATACCTGGTTCCATAGCACATTCACAAGAGTACTTAGAAATAGCCTTCTTGTAGGGGTCAAGTATTGCTACTCAACAGCTGTTCAAGGATAATCTGTCTTGTACTTTGTTTATTGCATCAATCTTCCTCTAATATTCAAAGTAATTACTTGCTAATTAGCAACTGTCAACTTTCCCATGTTGTTCAAAATGGACATGGCAGCAAAGTACTACTGCTTGTACTCTGATGGAAGACACTACATTTGCATTTACAAACTGTACATATTTCCCATGAGAAGCTCATTACAAGATGCAATCACTGCACAAGTGGAAAACGTATTACAAAGAACATATGGTGTTTTCCAGGATATATGGGTTCTGGAAGAATGAGAGGCATATAGCACAGCACAATGCAATATTAGAGGACCACAACAGCAAATGGATTAAAATGAGGTTAATGATTAAATAGAATTACTTTCAAAATCACTGTGTATGTAGAGTAAGTGAAGAAAATATTGTATTATATCAAACAATTTAATTTGGAAAGGTAGTAGAAAAAATTAAAGATACAAATGTTTCAGCTAATGACATAACATGTGACATGAAATCATTGTTCTCTATTGTCCCTAAGCAAAAATTACTTACATCCTAAGCAAATGTCTAGAATCTATTGATGTGATCAATGCTCACATTGAAGAATACATTAAATCATCAGAAATCTGTATTGAGCAAACTTTCTTCATCTTCCAAGGGAAGTTCTGCATAACAGTTTGGACTAGCAATGGGCAACCCCTTATCACCTTTCCTCGCCAACCTATTCATGAGCCACTTCAAAGTTCATATTACTACAGCCTTCCCATACATCTTTAAAACTTGGGACAGGTATGTGGATGATATATATGCAATAATCAGCAAAAAATGCAACACTGATACCCTAAAACTACTATGTATACAAGAACACACCATTAATTTCACAACGGAAATAGCCAACATGCTTCCTTATTTGGGCCTAAAAATAATCCGAGATAATGGCAAGTTAAATTTTGGTATTTAAACGAAAAACACACAAGCACACAACTACATCAAAACCAAAAGTTCAACACAAGACCTTGCAAACATGAAGTCATCAATAGCCTAACACATAGACTAATTAATGTACTGATGGATGAAAAGCAATACATGACTGAATATATCAAAATAAGAGAAATGGCAATAACAAACAGTTTCAGCAAAAAACTGGCGGACAAGAAAATAAAAAGATTCAATTGACAAAAACAGTTGGATGAGATCACCTTAACAGCTTTTAAGGGAAAGGCGACCTGAATGATCGATGGGCGACCTGAAAATTACAAAAGGTTTTCTGTGAACTTAACATCACTCTGGCACTAGTATATAAAGAAATCTTGCATTTATAGAATTAATTGCTCAGACTACAATAAGTTATACATAGTTAAGACAAAATGTAACACTGAAACCAGATTAAAAGAACATTTCAGGAACACTAAGCAAAAAGAAACAGATATATCCGCAGTAGCAGCACATTTCTGGAATCATCACAACGTAGAAACTAAGACCCAACTACTAAAATCAGTTCACATGAATCAAGAATTTAACATCTCGGAAAACATTTATATAAAGAAATTTGAAATGCATTTAATGAATTTTGACATTCCATTGGAAGAAAATATTTTACTTAGAATCATTAGATCGTCACCAAATGTCTTGTCTCCAGAGAACCATAATCAGCTAGAACACCAAGGTTCTAGCCAGTCGACAATTTCTTGATAATGCCTTCAAGGGGAGCTGAAATGCATATGTGTAATACAGAGTGTCTCAGTTGACTCATAGTATAATTGTAATTAAAAAATTTAATGTTGAGATTTCATCAGAAATGCATGTTTTGAGGCCTCTGAGCTCCCCAAAAAAGCATCTGTAGAAAATCATTTGTGTGTGTATGAATAATATACTCAAGAGTAGAGAAAACCATGTAACTGCAGCATATTGATTCTTTTCTTCTAAGTTTCCTTTTCTCCCAATTCACATCACTTTTATTTCCTTCCTTTCTAATGGCTTTTATTCTTTTACTCTTCTCTCCCTTCTTTCTTCTTTTGCTTTTCTAACCATTTACTAATCCTAATTTTATGTTGGAATTTATAATTTTCTTCTTTTAATTTGTTTACTTCTTAGTTTTTCCTTTGCTCTCCATAAGCATATAAATTCTTCCTGTCTCTTCTGTCTGTATAAATGAAATCTCTTGATATGATTCTTTTGTCTCACTCCCGATATTCTCACAGAATACCTTAGACCCTTACTTTCCAATGACAGCTTCACTCACCCAATTTTCCCCTTTCCTCACAATTGCACTTTTTTCTGCTCCTCCTTCTCTCCTAGCCTTCCTCTCTTTGGTTGGCTTCTTCTGTTTCGGCTGATCATCTGCTTCTTTGTCCTGTCCATATCTTTTGATGATTTTTGCTATTTTATTCACTTTTGGTACCTCAAAGTTTGATGCACTCCTTCCACTGACCTCTCTTCCAGTTGCTTTAATTTCTGCTCAATCATTTATCCACAGCTTGAAGTTATGAATGTATGCCCTCTTGATTATGTTCCTATTTTCTTTGGTCAATTAGTTGCTTCACTATTTTCCTCTATATGATATATCCTTATTTATATATGTTTGATCCTTTTAGATAATTTATACTGAGATAAGACGACAGTAATTTTTTTCCTTATAAAAATTATAGGAGTTGATATTTCCGATTTGCTGCACTCAGTAATAAAAACAAAGAAAGTAATAAGGCACCAACAATGCAATCAGAAAATGAAAATTACTAACATATGTACATGTTTAGGCTTTCATAGCCGGCATTAATCCAATAGAATGTTGTTTCCGGGGTTGAAGGCTGTGGTCTAGACAGTGAAAATATATCTGACGTTTTGCCCGTAACTCCGTTGGGCATCTTCAGAGATTCTGTCCATTCACTAGACTGTCTAGTTGTGAACAGACAAATTTTAATACAGTTCCTCCAATAAGAATACCAGATGTTACTTCCGCTTTTCATCTATATAAGATATTGTCCAAATAAATGTTAAAAAGAAATGTTTGATTATACAATATGCAGCCTTGTCTCACACCTTGATTTATTAGTATATTTCCAACCGAATAATTAGGGGATTTGAGTTTAAAACAAGAGTCATTATACACTTTATTAAGTGGGTAGAATATCCATATTGTCCTATTTCCCACAATTAAAGGCTTTCGCCAAATTGATAAATGCCATATGTATAGGTATGTTGTACTCTCATCTTTTCTCTATCAAAAGCCTTATGGTAAATATACAGTCAATACATGATCTACCAATCCTAAATCCACTCTGCTCTACCTGCAACAAAGATTCCGCTATCAGCTTCAAACTATTGTTCAATATTCCTGCATATAACTTATATGTTGAATTCAGTACATTTTTTTTTTTTTTTTTTTTTTGTAATTTACGTCCTTCAATGTTAAGTCATATCGGACAATTAATGGAATGGGTGAAATGATGCTCAAATGAGGCCAGGGTCCATAGAGCTTAGAGTTACCTGACATTTGTCTTTCAGGATAAGGGAAAACCCCGGAAAAACCTTATCCAGGTAACTCACCTTGACCGAGATTCGAACTCGGAACCTCTTGAACGTGAGGCAGACATGCTACCACCACGCTACCGAGGCGGGCAAAAAATTTAGTACATTTACCCACCTATAGTTATCAGGGTTATTCCATTCTGTTTTTAAATATACATGCTATATTAACTAATAACCAGTTATCTGGAATTTTTGTAGTAATCTGGCATTTATTTATTTAGTGAAGGAGACATAATTTTAATAATAAACCTCCATATTGTACTAATTCAATATGAGTTCCCTCAGGTCCTGAAGATTTTTTATTCCTCTGTCTTGAGTACAGAATCTAATTGTTCCAAAGATATTAAATCAAATCATTGTTTGAAATTCTTCTGATATTAAATTAATTAGGAGTCGATTAATGACACAAAACAACACTTACTTTTAAATTTTCCCGGAACCGGTTTCTGAGGCCTTCCCTCTATCTTCAGCCGGACATCGACTTGTTCTCATTGGTGTAGCTGGCAATATTTTGTCATCGGTCTCCTCTGGTGGCGGTTCGAGGAACTTGCTGAACAAATCTTTCTGGGCGATGTTGAAATTGAATACTTTGTTCCTATTTTTTGAAATAAAGATTTGTTCCCATGTGGACAGTTCTTCTTTTCCTGTTGTATGTTTTAGTAATTTTGGTTCTGGATTTATGTTGTGTTTTTTTTTCCAAAAATGCGTGGCAACTGCTGATTTTTCTAATTGTTTGTATTTTATGTTCCTAAAGTGTTCCTTTGCTCTTGTTTCTAAATTTCTTTTGGTTTTTCCAATATAAATTTGACTACAGTCACAGCATTCAATTTGATATATACCAGATTTTTTGTTAGATGGAATGGCATCTTTGATGTTTGAGCAAATTAGGTTTTTTAAAGAGTAATGGTTCACTGGAGCTAGTTGAATGTTTTGTTTTTTGAAGACTTTTTTGAATTTATCAAAGGCCCATGGATGGTAAGTGAATTTTTTGAAGATCATTTTAGTTTCTGTAGCTGAGAGGGTTGTGGTTTCCTTTAGTAGTTTCTTCCACACGCTAAATGCAAAACGGCAATAAGTAGTGTAAACGAGAAAACAAACACACAAAACTTTGAAAACGTTGTAAATCTATCTAATCAAAATTTCTCCACAAAAGAATTAGGTCTTCTAAACAAAGGATTAAAAATTTGCCTAAGTTTTTCAAACGAAATTGAGGACTACATTGCAGATATAAACATTTCGGCACAGTGTCTACCAGTATCAAAACAAAATCCACTTAAAAGCCAATGTGAAAATATTTTGGAAGAAATAAAAACCAGATCCGTTCAGAAGAGCAAACAAAATATTATCCATTCATTGAAACAAAAAAACGTCATATACACCAAGGCAGACAAAGGTAACAAAATAGTCATAATGGATAAATCTGATTACCTTGAAAACATGGAAGAAATGCTAACAGTGAATATGAAACCATTAACAAAAATCCATTAACAGCTTGCATAAAATCATTTGAAAAAACAATAGCAAAATCAAGTATAATATCAAACAAATATACAGTTAAACCAGATAACCCAACCTTACCTAGACTTTATGGCTTACCCAAAATACACAAACCATCCATAACAATGAGACCTATAGTTAGCAGTATAAATTCACCAACATACAAACTTGCAAAGTGGCTAAGAAACAAATTCAACTCATTTCCAAAATTCGATAGCCTAAGCATCAAAAAAACCTATGAACTTATAGAACACATTAAGGATACTGAACTAAATGAAGAGGACACACTAGTCTCATTTGACGTTAAATCACTGTTTCCCAGCATACCAGTTAAACAACTCCCAACATTGATAGAAAAATGGCTCAAATCACTTGGAATGTCATCACTTGAAATTTCAGATTACATCGAACTTACCAAATTATGCATAGAACAGAATTTCTTCCAGTTTCAAACAAAATATTTCCATCAAACTTCTGGTTTAGCAATGGGCAACCCCTTATCACCCTTCCTGGCCGATCTGTACATGAGTGCACTAGAAATAAGGATCACTAAAAGTTTCCCATGGATGTTCAAACTCTGGCAAAGATATGTAGATGACATATTTGCCATAGTGCCAAAAAACACATCATTGATGCACTGAAACTTTTAAATATTCAAGAAAAAAGCATCAAGTTCACTGTAGAAGTTGAAAAAGACGAGTATTTACCATTTTTAGATCTAAAAATAATCAGAAATAAAAATAGAATAAACTTTGGCATTTACAGAAAACCAACACAGACAGACAACTACATAAAAGCTAATGGCTACAACCCAAGATCCCACAAACAGGCAATCTGTAATAGTTTAGCACACAGACTGGTCAACATCCCTCTCACAGCAGAAGAATACAAAACAGAATACAACAAAATTATTGAAATAGCACAGAAAAATGCCTTTCCCAAATCACTAGTAGACAAAAAAGTGAACTTAGCAAAAAAGAAGAAACTACTAAAGGAAACCACAACCCTCTCAGCTACAGAAACTAAAATGATCTTCAAAAAATTCACTTACCATCCACGCGCCTTTGATAAATTCAAAAAAGTCTTCAAAAAACAAAACATTTAACTAGCTCCAGTGAACCATTACTCCTTAAAAAACCTAATTTGCTCAAACATCAAAGATGCCATTCCATCTAACAAAAAATCTGGTATATATCAAATTGAATGCTGTGACTAGTCAAATTTATATTGGAAAAACCAAAAGAAATTTAGAAACAAGAGCAAAGGAACACTTTAGGAACATAAAATACAAACAATTAGAAAAATCAGCAGTTGCCACCCATTTTTGGGAAAAAAACCACAACATAAATCCGGAACCAAAATTACTAAAACATACAACAGGAAAAGAAGAACTGTCCACATGGGAACAAATCTTTATTTCAAAAAATAGGAACAAAGTATTCAATTTTGACATCCCCCAGAAAGATTTGTTCAGCAAGTTCCTCGAACCGCCACCAGAGGAGACCGATGACAAAATATTGCCAGCTACACCAATGAGAACAAGTCGATGTCCGGCTGAAGATAGAGGGAAGGCCTCAGAAACCGGTTCCGGGAAAATTTAAAAGTAAGTGTTGTTTTGTGTCATTAATCGACTCCTAATTAATTTAATTTATACAACAACACTGTTTTCAACACTTCCATGAAAGGATTCTTCTGATATATTAGGGTTTTTAATTTTTGGGTTATACTATAATTTCTTATGCTCTTGGTAAGACTTCCTCCTCCAGTAAGCTGGTCTCCGATCTCCAAACCTAGTCTGATGGGGCTGTTTCCAGACCACAGTATGGTGGGATGCCAACTGTATTGGCCTGCTGGGGACTTTCCAACAAGTAAAAGTGTAGGGACCCTGACCTCTGCACGGTCATGGCTCTTTGGGATGGCATCCTCTGTCTCCTCTTGCCTCATCCTTTCTCCCAGGGGTGTCCCACTTGGGGTATAGGTACAATAGACTAATCTTGGACCTCTGTACCAAATGCCCTCTGTAGTGTAGTCCAGTCCAGTCTAGTTCTTAAAATAGTATTTGCAATTAAAAATAATGGTATAACCTTTGTATACTCTCAAATCTTTCACCAGTAGTGCTGTCTTTTGATTAGTGATCACATAATCTGTAATTGATCTAAAACCTCTATTATTGCACGTAAACTTATGTAAATCTTTCTTTCGATAAAATGTATTCATTATTTTTAATTTATTATATGTAAATAACTTGAGGAATACCTTTCCATTTGTATGGCTGTTGGCGACTGATTGAGGGTCAGCACGTTGTGTGTCATGCGTGTACCTGTCCTAGATGGACTTAACCACTTAATGATGGATTTGTGGGGTTTTGTACGGTGGCGGTTTGATTTAGGTAGGGGAAAGAAAGGAGGTAGCCATAGCTTCTCAACGGTTGCTGACTCGGGTGCAACGCCTGTGTGCACAGCTGGTGTGAAAATTATTTAGCAGGAGTTTAATTTAGAAAGATTTCCAGTCTAATTCACAGGTAGATATAATTTTGAAGTTGGAATATCAACTTTAGTGTTAACAGTTGTGTCTGCATGCCATGCGGGGAAGCTGGTGGAGCTTGGAGCGGCATTCAGTTGGTTGGTAGTTCCCAAGTGACCTAACCAGGGCGCTCTGATGTTGAGACAAACTCGCGTAGAATTTTGTAGCTCGGCGTCTAATAAATTTCCCACATATTAGACAGATGAAGGTATCTCACTGGAAAGCACCAGTATAGCAACACCAACTCCAATACTCAGACCATAATGCAGATTCCAGGATGGCGCCCGTCGAAGCCCAGCGGCTCTGGTTACGAAGAATAGGAAACTATACACAATGGACATTATATAATCCATATTACGGAGCAGCGAGGTAACTCCTAAGCATTTATCACTTTATACTTTCAACTAAAACGTGTAATAACATAAATAAAGAGCATCATGACAAATCCTAAGAGCTTATCACATTATATAGTAGCACGACCAGTACTATGCATTTTCCACCTTATACTTCCAATCAAAATTTAATTTATAAGGCATGACAACTCATAAGCATTAAACACAGCAAACTTTATCTTATTGGACTCAATCATCCTATCGTCTGTAGCAAGTACTAAAGTTTCTTTTATATTTTTTACACAGTAACCTTTTCTGGTAAGGACATAGGTACTGCTTATACTATAATATTTAAGAGAACTCACCAGATTGTCCAGTTTACTCCAATTGTCACGTTTGAAGGTGTCAGTTCCCTCACACTGCAAGAGCCATTTAAAATTTCCCACTGGTAGGCTCATAATATTGCTTCTAGGTTATGAAATACTTTGAAACTTATTAAGTGAAGGAACATCAGTGAAGCTGGGATCTTGAATGTTATTGAAATGAACGTAACTAATCGTCTTTAATAATGACTATCAATGGGTTAAAATCTCCTCACCACTTCGGTTCAAAACTGTGAATACCATCTTGTGCACACCAAATATTAAACTTATCTTTACTCTCTGTAAAATGTGTTGGATACATTCTTCAGGATTTCGTCTTTTCTGGTTGAGTTTTAATGTGTGATAGGATGGCTGATTCTTAAAAATCGTGGGGTAGGCATCATCTGTTAATTTTGGTACTTTTCGAAGGGCGCGAATTGGTTCACCATCATTTACTGGAAAGATGTCTTCCTTAACCTCAAAGCACTGTTCAAAATTATGAATACAAACTACAGTTTTGTCATTTACTTTAAAATATTTACGATGTATGTTCCTGGTCCACTTATCCCATTACGATTATTCCTTCAGAAATTTAAATGTCGTGTGAGGTATACTACCATAATTAGATTGCAGCTGGGAACACAACAATGATGCATTTCGACAATACTTCACAGTATATATTTAGGTAAACGTTATCACTTTATGTTAAATACTCAACTATAAACTAACTCGTTAGTCACTAATTGCCACTGTAATATGAATTACATTAATTCTTCAAACACACAATCAAAGTAAACAAACATACACTTTACTCTGTAGATATAACCACAACATAACAAGCTAGGCCACGAGTGCCGCCATTTTTCCTTCAATCGATTCTCGTATTATGGTCTGAGTATTGGAGTTGGTGTTGAGTATAGGCACCAGATAGCCCATTTTTTATTAAATCTGTTGGGCTTTCCTATATGATGAGGCTTATGAGTAAAGTAAGTTTTACATGACTGGGGCACCAACCTGGACGCATAACCCTCAACCTGGAGGGCCAGATTTTTATTTGAGGTTTACTCCTCTACGCAGGTTGCTTTCACCAGAGTCCAGCCTACCCTACCTGTTGGTCCGCTGATGGTATTTTACTTCCCACCTACCTACCTGCTAATGAGTACTGACACCAATTAGTAATTTAGTGCAATGCTAAGCAGCTTATAAACCAATGTTAGCAGCTCATTACTGAAAATACTTAAAAACACTATTTTGATGACCTTTTTATATGAGATATATTACTACACATAGCAAGGCCTGGTAAACAGCATTCTGGAAAACTGACACATTGAACAGTGGTAAGTTTTCATAACCATAACATGACAATAGAATTGAAAATTATTATAAATTCTGAAACAAAAAAGTTTCATAATTTTATGAAAAACAATGCTTAGAGCACAAAAAGTAAAACTCATGATCACTTACTTTGAAACCTATTTTACTTACTTCTGCTACTTTAATGAAGCGTCCTCTTCTGTTTTGCTTCACATCTAGGTAAAACCTCTTCGACTGAATCTGCAACATTTTTGTGGCCAGCTCCTGCTCCCCTTGTTGTTGCTGCCCTGCAAAAAGTAAACAAAACCACATTAGAAACTACTGTCATTATTGCACATTACCCATAAACATTTCATATTGCAATTTCACTGGAACTACACCTATTTAAGTGCCCAGAACTCAGGCACATGCATACCTTTTTCAAAGAATATCCTTTCCAATTCAAAAAGCCTCAAAATGTGCATTTGCAGCCAAATTTCAGTATTGAATGTAAATTAAAAGCTATCCGCAAGTCATCCTCAGGGTGTTTCCCATAAACTATTTATACCACCAAAAGATTGTTTAGCTAATATTATTGTTGGACTAAAACACATCAGAAAACTAAATAGTATTGATAGGAAACTTGTTATGCACATACAAATGTGTATACTGCTTACAGCATGTGCAAACAAAGCAAAACCTTTCATAAATGTTTTATTAAAGGACATAAAGGTTGCAGTCTATAGAATATTGGATCTATTGGGGGCGACAAACTGACAATTTCTTAAAAAATTAGATCTCCTCTTCAGATATGATCCTCTTCTAAAAGTGTATTTTCAAATGAAAAAAAAATTGGCAAACTATTAACTCAGAAATTCAAAATAAGATTATATAATTGTTTAATGATTGTATTTACTAATAGATCACTGAAATTAAACAGCAGCATTCTTTCAGAAAGGACTAACCATTATAACGTATTTACATTTAGATTTAAACAAACTATGCAGTAAGAAATTGAAATTGAGGACTGTTTTAAAAGTTGACATGTGTCTCAGTGCAGAGTGTCGAAAAATAAATAGCAGTTTTGGAGATAGAGGCAAAAGCCAATAATAAAATACCGCTGCATCTATGAACAATAAGTTGCTCAGGTTTATAGTCAAGAATTGAAGCAGGGGTCTCAAATGTTGAATTTATACATTATTTATACATAATTTAAATTTGGTACTAAATAACTCTGTTTAAAATAAGTGGAGCTCTAAAAGTTCATGTGAAAATTTAAATAAATATAATAATAATAATAATAATAATAATAATAATAATAATAATAATAATAATAATAATAATAATAATAATAATAATAATAATAATAATAATAATAATAATAATAATAATAATAATAATAATAATAATAATAATAATAATAATAATAGCACAAACAAATATGGCACCCATCTAGTTTGTCTTAAAGCAAAATTTCATTCACATTTTCTAGCATATCATTTTAAAGAGTAAGAAAACAGCAGAGATGGATGGAGGTTGTAAACTGAAGAAATATGTGGAAACTTTTGAGTTTTTCCTTACTGCATTGGGAAATACTAACCTACTGATACAAAGAATCCCTCTCGATTTCTTCTGATAGCAAGAGAGTCTAATTACCCTAAGAAACAATTTTGAAACATAAGTAGAAGAAGCTAAAGTACTACTGAAAGTTTGTAGCATTGGTCCAACGTTAACATCAAAATGTTCTAAAATAGTAAAGATAATTTTTTATGTACACTTTCTTCAGATCACAGAATTATAGATTTCAAGTATTTTAAAGCCAGAATTTTCAAATGCTTTTTTTTTATTTAAGTTAATTGATGGAAATTAATTATTTCTTCACTCTAGCCATATACAAGCTAAGATTTTGGATTGATAGAGTCGACATGAAAAATTCAATGCCACAGCCAGGATTTGAACCACGGATCTCCTTGGTTTCTGTCCAGTCACTCTTACCCATTGAGCTACCATGGCCAATTTGCTGTCATGACATTAAATTCTCTAAATGACTCAATTGGCGATCGAGATACACCGTTTGTGGCAACTTACTATCATAAGCACTTGAGTCCCAGGCTTCATTATTTAACTCTTAACTTAAATATTTAACTCTTAGATCCGTGGTTCAAATCCAGGTCGTGGCATTGAATTTTTCATGTTGACTCTATCTATCAAAAATCTTAGCCTATATATGGCTATAGTATGAAGAAATGATTTATTTCCATCAATTAACTAAAATAATGGAATGGTGCTTGTAAGCCAGGTTCCTATCATAGAGATGGCAAATGATGAGAATATACTTTACTAAAGAAAGTTTGAGCATGTTGACTCTATTTACCATTCCATTCTTTATTATTCCCATTTTAGATTGTGATCATAGTGAGATGCTTATTAATGCTTCAATAATATGAAGATTTAAAGCTATAATTTGCTATGCGTGAGTGCACCATCCTCACCTCCAAGAAATAACAATGTTTTATGACTGGTGACACTCATGGGTCAAAAGCACACCTATTGTTGCACTTAATTATATGTTTATTTATGCAAGTATCCTAAGTTGTAAAAAATCTAATGCTTATGTTGAAAAACTAAGATATGTTATTTGTTCTTGAAAAGCTAAAGGTGAAATACAGTAATCGAGTTTCACATTTCAAAAGAAGCATATATTAGGTCAAACACCTGGCTTAAAAGTGATTTCTTTTTTAATTGGAGCATTTGCTACCTATTAATTTTTATTGCATACACACAGATGTCACGGGGTTCATGGGGGAGAATAAAAATATCTACAACTTGTTCACATCATGAAACACAAATGTAATCCTTCAAAAGCACGGATAACACGAAAAAAGAGCAAATAAATCAATAGGGCTGTATTTTGTTAGGTACCTCTACTTGATCACAGTGATATAAGAGAAACTTTAATTGCTCAGTATAAAATGACCAAATCTTTACCCCATGTTTCCCAAATTTGGCGCAAAAATAGTATGTTTAATTGTTTATGTATTCAGCATGTCATGACGGCTATAAAAGTATATAATTTCGTTATTTTTCACGGAAAGCAAGAGCATTTTGTGTGGAAAAACGACATTCATCTTAGAACCGAATTGCTATCTGTATAATGTGTGATGCTACAGCATAAAATATTAAGGTTTGAGTAAAAGTTAGGCCCCTCCACAAATACGCTCAGCCTGCCTCGTTAGGGCATATGGTAGCGTGTCTGCCTCACGTTCAAGCGGTCCCGAGTTCGAATCACGTTCAGGGTGAGTTACATGGATAAGGTTTTTTTCCGGAGTTTTCCCTTATCCTTAAAGACGAATGTCGGGTAGCTCTAAGCTCCATGAACCCTGGACTCATTTGAGCAGCATTTCACCCATTTCATTCATCGTCCGATATGACAACGTTGGAGGGCGTAAAAAAAAAAAAAAAAAAAAAAAAAAAAAACGCTCAATATGAAATAAGGTCTCGTAATACGAGAGAAGTGAAAATTACGAAAAGTCAGCTTAAAATATTACATATGTGTGATAAATAAAAATGCTGTTTTTTGAGAAGTAGAGGAAAGTTCACGAAATATTCTCATCAGAAAAAGAAAAGGATATGCGCGCTAAATATGCGACGAATAGGAGAAATATAACTTTAAGTCGAGGTAAACTATAAGTTGTACAGTATGCAAAAGAAACAAAAATGGCGAGGTCATAAAAAGTGCCAAAAAGGTTCTGAAAACCTAATAAAACAATATGCTATCTTATGAACAGGAACAAACGATAAATGAAAAAAAAAAAAAAAAAAAAAAAAAAAAAAAAAAAAAAAAAAAAAAAAAAAACAGAGTAAGAACTTACAAACTGTACAGCTGTCAAGAACAGCAAAAACCAAGGTCTTTGTGCATCTCAGGGAAGATTCATTCCGTTATTAATGGGAACAAAACTGCCCTCTTAAGGATACTGGATTACAAAATCAATAGACTAATAATACTTTGGAACATATTAAAGCGGGATGAACGGACATCATAGGGATAACATTTCATTTAAAATATTGGTTTACTTGCGTGAGTTTACGTTCTGGTTGAATTGAAAAGCATAATGCAGGGTAATTAAAAAAGGAATGTGCATAATATTTTCACCGAAATTATATGTAGAAACAAAAGTTATATGAACTCGCTTGACTGTATTTATAGCTTACGTAAATTTGTGCTTTTATTTAATAGAGAAAATGGCGACCACGAAACCGGAACGTGTGTACCTATTGTGTGTTGTAATTTGCACGGAAAAAAGGCTATTGTGTCAGCGAAAATGTTCCCAGACCCGAACATTGGATCGGGATTTGACAATGCTGACTTACAGCGAAGGATAATGTTCTTCCATTATCACATGGGAAGAGTCTGGCAAGAAACGATGACTCCAGTTATCAAACATTTGCAACGAAATGTTCATACAAACTTCTTTTCACACCACCATTGTTTCTTTGTCATTACAGTGAAAAATAAATATGCTTTACTTCCGCACCATCCTTTCTATGCGTGGAGTTGGCGTGTTGCCTCACATTCAGGAGGTCCCCAGTTCGATTCTCGGTTAGAGTAAGTTACCTAGATTAGGTTTTTCCTCCCGGGATTTTGCGTTATCCTTAAAGAGAAATGTTGGGTAAGTCTATAGACCCTGGGATCATTTGAAGATCATTTCACTCGTTTCATTCATCGTCCATATGACTTAAGTTGGAGGACGTTAATTTAAAAAAAAATGATGTTTTTTAATTAGCCTGTACAAGATACGTATTGAGGTTTCACAGAGAAAATAACCAATCAGATTCTCTCCCATCTTCTGACTCGACCATCTAGAACTTCCTTACAATATTATCCTTGAATTAGATATAAATACAACACGACAGGCGTGATAGAGTTAATGGAAGCAAGGCCTAACTATTCTCATAATCCGGACAAAGTATGAATGTTTCAAAACTCCGTACGAACTATTTATTATATGGACTGCTGTAACAAAAAAGGGGGAGCAGTCTAAGCGAAAGAAAAATAGTTCAGGGAAACTTCTAACATTTTAACACTGGATTCACATTAACTCACGTGATAGTTGAGTCAAATATGATACTTTTCAGAAACAGTTGAATGATATTAAAGAAGCACAACAACCGGAGAAATAAATAAAATAAACTGAAACAAACATATATTCATCATTGGCCAATACCAATGAAACAGTTATCCGGACTTGCAAAGGACAACACGCGTTAACTACCACAAAGATAATGGCGAGTGCAACTTAGGAGTACATAGCTGACCCATAAATGCTTCTCTGGCTCAACAGGTACAGACCTCAACAAAAACTGAACTGGCGAGTGCAGGATCCAAATCTCTTGACAGTTTGCAGCTCGTAAACCACGAAGCGCAATATCACAAGTAGCTAAAGGTGACGTATAAAAAACAATCATATTTTTACACCCAGTGGTTCGAATTTTAAATATTATTAATTTGCAGTCATCTATATTTTTCGTGATTTTAAACGGAGATTTTTATTTATAGCAATGCTCACAACGGTCAAATACATTGCTGACAAATCAAATTACGTGTGATTTTACGTGATCAACTGGCCGCTATGTTTTCACAATTCGACCAACTAAAATGAGCGATTTTCATAAAATGCAAGAGATAAAAAACAGTTACGTTAGATTACAGATCTCAGCTGAATCAACAAGACACTTGCTCTTTCAGGTGTTGAGAGCTTCAAGTTTGCAGACAATAGAAACGGGCATTTTTCTAACGATTTATTTTATGAAGTTTCCTGAATGGAAAAGGCAAGATATACCGCTCGAAATTTATCAGTTTGCTCGGGAAAAAAATCCCTAAAACTAAACGAGATTCCATTGTGTATTTTATTAGTGGCAAATCAAATAGTCTTTCGTGCCCTTATCACAGCCAATATGATTAGGAAGGGATAATAAATCGTTTTTGTAAGACTTGCCTTTAACTTTTTGTAATATTTAATGAAAATGAACCAATAAAACAATAAACATGTAATGATTTCGTACTCCCGAAGAGACAGTCTCAAGCAAGAATAGGAATTCTTAAGTATTTGGTTTTAAGACACCTGCACTCAAATCAGTTATTAGTAGGGGAAGTCCGTGTAATTTGGACCAGCGTGTATTTTGGTCCACGGTCGGTTTAAGAGAATGGCCACAGATGACAGTACCAACCAGACGGCTATCTTGAGCAGTCCTTCCTACAAGCGTTCTCCCCAGTTTTCTGCATTCCAGCGGCAGTGACCTTGGAGGGGGGTGGTGATCTTTACTGAGAGCGTTTTCGCTGTAATTTTGCTCCTCTTTTACTATAGTGTTTTCCTCCATCTAGAAGCTTTTTATGGAAACACTTCTACAATACGAAACACTCCAATACATCAAGGTAAGTGTGGCGTAGATATAAGTTGTTCATAAAATTTAGGTTTATAAGATATGTGATATTCATAAACCTTTGTCGTGTCGTGTAATTTGGACCGAATGTAAAGTGTAATTTGGTCCGGACCAAATTACACGGATTAAGTAAGTTAGGTAATGAATTTTAAATAAACAGTAACTATAAAATAGTGTTCTTAAGTTATTCTGGTAAATGATCATCTTTATAATTATGTCTGTTGCACACTATGTAAATTGCATTTTTTTTTTTTCAAATGACAACACGAGAAGCTCTCAAATCTAAGGACCTGTATCGTAAATGGACAGAGGAAAATCTCAGAAAAGCTCTTGAATCTATAAAAGAAGGCATGCACATTAATGAAGCGGCATTAAGGTTTCAAATACCTTCAAGCACATTAAAAAGATACAACAAAGCGAAGGCTCCAGCACCCATTGTGGGTATTTGACGGCCCACAGATCTGCCAAATGAAGTCGAGGAAGAGCTAGTGCATCATCTTCTGCACTTGGAGAGAATGTTCTATGGGTATGTTATAACAACGTTAACAATTACACTACCTAGAGGATAATAGTAACAATAATACTAAATTGGCATGTTAAAATAAGTTCAATTTAAACGTACTTTTTAAAGTACCTTGCAAAAATTTAATTATGTAAACGTTTTTATTTTCCAGACTGACACGAAAAGGAGTTATGCAACTGGCATATGAAATCGCAAAGCGAAATAATTTAAAAAGTCGCTTTTCCTATGATAAGAAAACTGCCGGGAAGGATTGGTTCTCCAGTTTCATGCGACGTCATCCTGATGACAACAAGATAACAGCTGCTAGAATTTTCAAATGTAATTTCAATTTGGAGTAAGGAGTGAAGCTCACCTTAAATTGGGACAAAGAACTTGATTATTCAAGTGTAAAATCAACTGTTATTGTGTATTTTAGTAAATAAAAGCTAATGATAAAGCACACGAATGTGTTATAAATGTATTATGTAGCGGTCCAATTTACACACCTTATCAGACCAAATTACACACCCTTGGTCCAAAATACACGCCTTAGGAAAAATATTATAATTGCAATTTGCAAATTAGGTGGTTGCGACTAAAATCTGTACATTCTCCTAATGGTATAACTTCCTCTTATTAATACATTAAAACAAGTTGTGGACCCTATCGAAGTTTTACTGTACAGTTATTAGCGCCTAAAGTTAAGTGGTCCAAATTACACGGTCTTCCCCTACTACATGGCAAAGCGAGAAAGCGTATCGGAAAAATTCGCAACACAGATGTTTACCTCAACTTATCGCACATACACGGTGAGTCCAGTGTATAGTCTGTTCAGATATAATCATGTCTTCTGGACAGCAATGTGTCATACATCGGCAGGCTCGAGAAAACATATCAAATAGATACACACAGCTTCCAATCGCGCTATTTGTGTCGTAACTTACTGTACATCAACTTACTAATATTTCACACTCTTTTTCAACCAGATAATATCCGATAGGAGACGATAACAGCGCTGGTCACCTGAAGGTCAATACGCCTCAACGCTCTGTCGAGTAATACAATACAAAGGACGTAACAACAGATTCGAGAGCCATTCGCAGAAGATAAATAGGACTACTGGTGTCTGCAAACGCCAACATACTGTACGAGGGATGGAGATTGTTATCTGTGACGTAACAGCTCAAACTAATGTCCTTTCGTTTCGGCTTTGCTAGAAAACTCCTTACGTGCTTACAATATGTTTAAATAGATAAATAACAAAACTTTTTTTTCTCTCTGATCTCATATCTTCCGACGTAAGATGTTTCACAGAAACAGGTGTATCACGCTATTCTGATTTTAAGGTTTCTCTAAACGTTTAGAATAATTTCCTATGAAACTCCTACGAGTCACGTGGTTTGTACGGTGGCCTGCTAATGATCAGGCGGATGCAGGATTCCTTTAGGGAGGAATGCCTTATCTATGAACAAAATCAGTTGGTAATCCAGCACTTTCACGTTCAAATTTTCAAAACATTTTATGCTCGTGATGCATGAGTTATCTTATGGTGCAAAACAACTTATGAGAAAATGTAAAACACATGATTCGGTCTGCTATTATTTTTCAGTTAGTGGAACATCTCTCACTGTCTATGGATATTACATAAGTTTCAAGTAAAGCAAGTAAAAGTAACAGCAAATCTATAACTAAGGGCAGAGGTTAAAAGTCCTTCTCTGGGTATGCTTATGAAGGCAGTGCCATATGGCAGCCGCAGCAATGAGGCACGAGATCTTCTCATTAATTATTTCGCTTCGATTCCAATCCATCTTTTTTCCGCCCTCCTGTGACAAATAGCAGCAGCTTCTAAATTTACACAGCGATTATCACTTTGGTTATCTATACTGATTCAAATCATTAAGCATTGTTAAACAAATAATATACAGATGGTATGCTCAGACAAATGCTGAATTGTTACCATCCAATTTCACATCAAGTATATCTGTTTTGCGTGCCATTGCATTCGTTGCGTTTCATTTTCAGTAAGCAATTTGTTTAATTACCTATTGCACTTCAAATTTTAGCAAGGAAAATAACGATTAATTCAATATTACTTCCTTTGGGTGTATTTTTTTCTTTAACCACGTTTATAAGTACGTAATTCGCTGTTTCTCTCCAACTTAACTACACTTCTATCTGAACATATTCCTTTATACAGGCTTTAGCTTGAGAAACAAGTAACTGAACAGATCGTCAATGGGTTTCACTCAGTTTTAGCAGCCAAGCTATACCCAGACTGTATGAAATACTAGAAATGATCCTAATTAAAATATATTTCTCAACTCCGGCACTTTTGGTCTGAGAAGTTGGCAACTTCATTATTCAACCATAAGGGTTTGGTACTTCACCTCGCAACATTATGTTAAATTTATTGTATTGGGTACACTTTTGGTATATTCCTTTCACTCACCGGGTGATCCACGTGGCTCAGCAGACATCCAACAGTCCAGACAACTTATTAAATTAACAGCACGTGACTGCACTTGAAGTTAGCAATGTATTGTACAAAACGAGGATCGATAGCACGACCAAGGACATGTTCATTTCTTGTAAAAACTGCAGGTCGTAATGGATACATATTTTATAACGAACAGAGACTAATTCCAGAGGAATATATGACTGTGAGAACACAATTACTCAACTATCCATCTACTTATTCATTCACTCATGTTTTGAAAGCATAAACAAAAACAAATAAAACTATAGGGAAAAAATAGGAATTAAGAATAGAATTCCAAACATTCAGGACATTTCCCCGTTTATCTTGCATAGCTTATACACAATTCCTTATCCAAATATCACTATATTCGTATGAATTCCCAGCAATCAACAATGTAATTAATGTTATCGGCCAGTAGTGCAGTGCTACCATGTCTGAAGTAGGTGAGCCTGCAATACAAACAGTGAATGGCACAGAAATGGGTGCTGCAAGACTGTACCGGAGCACACAATTTACATTTTTACAAAGCAAGAATTCCAGAACAAATGTATTTTATACTAAGCCATCCTATTGTATGCCAAAAGGATTTCGTATTGCGAACAACGGTAATATAATCTCCCGGAGGTTACGCGAACGCCCTTCCCCCTTTACATGGAATTAAGGTGCAGTACAGGTCGCAGGCTTCTCCCCGGTGGCGCCACTCCGAACCCAAGGCGGTACTAGAGCCCCAAGGCACCACGCCAACAACAAAAGCAAGAAATAAAATATGGGAGAGAGACCGGCCCAGTATGAACCTAGCAGAGACATGCTCCCTTCCACTCGCTGCGACAGAATGACACACATGTGTTACCAAGTTCCAGTGACGGCACTGCGGTGTCATTCTTACATTTAGACCTGTCTCTCAAGGATTGGGGGGGGGGGGGGATAACATACGTAGGGGAAGCGAGCACATGCTCAGTGGTTGAGCATCCCTGGTTTAAGCCATGCTAATATTTATAAATTCAAATCAACAAAACTGGTAATTGGAACCGAAAAAGAGTGCGTTTTCTGGACGGAATATACCATCCTTGAGATTATTAAAATAACAATTTATCAGAAAAATTTAATGTTACACATACAAGGGCGACAACGAATAAATTTAGAAAATCAAACAAGAATTAGTTTTAAAACATTAAATTATTTTATTACATGTCAAAAGACTTTCCTGTAATGTCAATACATCTTTGCATTAGATGAAACGGAGTCCTTAAAACAATGAGGCAGTTCTTAACCTGCTTCATCTGATAAGGTGCTAGGTGGGTTCTTTAGGACATTCAGCTGTTTATTTCGGGTATGGGAGGTACCGACAGTTGACTATCAATCGTCTAGGTTCCCCTACCCATTTTATGGCACCATCTTCTACCTACCAGCACTTTTGTATGCTTAGGTTCTGTTCGGTAGATCCACTGGGCTAGCTAAAGTTTCTTTACAGTATCATAACAATAACCATGATTCCTCAGAAGTAACGATATTCCAAACCAAATTTGAAATGTCGCCTTGGAATTTTTCCAGTTTTTGTGCACCAATTCGTGCGTTGTTGTTTTTAATTGGGAATCAGTTTATGTGAAATCCGCCGACAATAGTTTTGTCACGTCCAACTCGTGTTTTTCTATTTGACTCATATCAATGTCCAGTAAATCCATAAGACGTCCGAACAACAGTAACATTTTCATCAGTAACAGCAGTTCTTGAGATTCCTTCACAACGTTTGTACCAGTTACAAATTGCATTCTTCGCCAAATGCATTTCTAAGTCTATCATCATTTTGTCAGGCGTTAATGACAATTTAAAAAGTAAATATTTTCTAGTCAAATTCATTTTTGGGCAATACAAATTTTTAAATGGTAAGGATTAACACATTATTAAACAAATCCAACAAGCTTCTTCGCCAAAACAGAAAACAGCTGCCAAATACTTGTATAAACAATTTTTATTTGTTTTTAAAGACGATACACTAATAAATAATTTGTAGTGTCGCCCGCTTAAAAAATGATCAAAGCTAGTGATGCATTATATATTTGAAGGCATTCAATATAAATAAATTGGTATATTTTTAAGTGAATACCTTTGTTGCACAAAAGTTATGCTTAGGAATATGTTCATTTAACATTAACCTGATACGTTAACGTACCGCAATAACATTACTTTGTCTATCTTAATCCCAACCTTATTTATTGTCAGTAAAAACAAATACCTATTGCAGTCCAATGCTTGATTTTAACCAAAGCTCCTTTTGCTTTTGAAACCATTCAAAGAATTTATTTTTAGTAAAAGATACACATAAAATGCTTGTATAACTTTATATGCACTTACTTCAACTCAAAAACATCCCGTCATTCTTTACTAAGCTGTGGAATAATTCTCAAGTGTTATATCCAAATTGCCATTATTGTAATAAGGTATATTTTTTTTAATGTTTCCTCGGCTTTTGATTTTCATTTTAAATTATTCCACACGATGTACTTTTCGACATACCTACCTAAATGAAGGCATTTCATACTTCTTTATAAATAACAGGTTTAGGAAATGAAATGACTATTAGCATGCTTAGTTATGCTGTTATTAACCAGTGATGCTCATAATGTGAGAACATTTAGACAAACATTTAAAAAGTTATATTTGACAATTACCTTTTTCTCTCAAATAAGCAGGATAATTAAATATTGAAGACTATCATTTATTAATATGCCACTATTAATGGTTTTAATGGCAATGTACTACTTGTATTATGTGGAGAATTTTTCAGAACATTCAAATATGTCGGGAACTCATTAAAATATGCAAGAATGTTAATTTAATACACATCCTGAGTGCTGCATTTTGATTTGAAGTGAATAGAACTGATATTATCCATATTTGAAATGTCACAGATGATTATCCTAAATGAGATGCTTGTGATTTACACTTCTGTAACAATCCCACTAATGTAGCAGCTACGGGGCAAGACTGGTTTCACCCGGGCAGAATCCGGGTTCTGCACAGTTATGCACACTAGCGACTACTGGATACGCTGCGGCAGTCGTAGTAAACTGCCAGTTGCACGCCTCGACGGCTCAATGACGTCATAGTGAGAGTGCCAGCCAGACGGTCAATGACCTCCAAGCAGAGAATGGAATGGGATGTGTCGGAGAAACTGATCAATATACACTTCGCGCTTAGGCTCCGTCCGGGACAACTCCTAGGGCCACAACGAATACGGTTCGGATAAAACGAATTTGACCCTCTTGTCAAAGTTCGCGCGCATTTGCAAAAGAATTCCTTGAAGGTAAATGTAACTTTCAGGGATGTTTTAATTACCTGCCAGTCCAAAATCCATGTACGTTTTAAATAGTAACACGGAACTCTTCTTTGTAGGACTGTGCTTTGAAAAGCAAAGAAACTGCGGCTCTGAGTTTCCGAAATACCCCTACACATTCCTATTAACTATAGCACTGACAGCTATTATTATTATTATTATTATTATTATTATTATTATTATTATTATTATTATTATTATTATTATTATTATTATTATTATTATTATTATTATTATTATTATTATTATTATTATTATTATTATTATTATTATTATTATTATTATCATTATTAAAGATATAAAATTATTCACCTAACGGCTTAGAGTATGATCTTCGAATAACACAGGTTAGTTAAACTATAACTGTGAGATAAACGGAGAGCATCATGAGCGCTATATTAACTGTAAGCTACTTAACCTGCAATTTTTTGACAATCTGCATAGTTGACAATATTTTCGTGGCGATTTTACGTCACTCATTTCGTTGACATTTTTGAGCCTACGGTCTTATTTACTAAAACACAATCTGAGCTTATTAAATTGGTCCAATGACTTTCAAGATTATACTCTACATCAAATATCGTTTCACGAAGATTGATAATAGATTGGAGGTACTCAGGAAAGCAATACAACATACATATTTACTCTTAATATTTTATTTGTATGGGTTAATTACAGGTAAATGTCTAATTATTAATCTATATGTACGAAGGTTATGTTGATAGTTTAGTTCGCATAAGCGAGTTTCTAATACGTTAGGTGCATTTCGGTATAATCTATAGTGAAGATATACCTTGGAGGCAGTGAAAAATGGGATAACTATACGTGAAGCCTTACATGAATGAACATCGGTTCAAGCATGTAGGAGTGTGCAGTATGTCAGTAAATGCTCACTGCAGTAAAGACTGCAGTTCGTCTTGATTCTAAAACACCTATTTTATTAACGTTACTGCTGAGACAGAGGACCATACACTCAGAAAGAGGAAGTGAAATGCTGCTAGAAATTATTACAGAGCATATGTGCAATCTAAAAGTTCATGCACTTTTCTTAAACTTCAATCATGTTATCTAATTTCTCTACTCTTTTCCTCGAATTTATTTTTCCGAGGACATAAAATTAAAAGTCTGTGTTACATATACTAAGCAGATCAATGTGGTATATGTTGGGTAAGGTCGGTTGGTTTTTACTTTTACTTTCTACATAAGAAAAATAAGAACATTTTGGAACATGCGGTTAAATGCAGTTTCGCTGTTGATACTTTCTAAGGTTACCTGCAGGATAGCAAAGGTTCTTTATATGTGGTTAATATGGTTTCTATTATATTTAAGCAAACATTGCTACCATGGACGTTATAACGAAAACGATCGGCAGACTAGATGGCGGTTCAATATGTACCCGTTTTACGAATGAAGATGCAAATTTTTAAAACCATAAACCATATATTTCCCAAAATAATTCTTCTTTTCGTTTTGTTTTATTAATTTGTACCATTTATATTTCAGAATTGCAGGTATTGTTGCCTTTTTAAATGATTTATGCATTTTTTTTGTATTTTGTGTGATTTAATATGGAAGATAGGGTCGTGGATTTGACACTGCAATTTATTTGTGTCAGAACAATTAATATTTTATTTTTTTACCTTTAATTACAAGTAGGAGTAACCGTACAATTCGGGAGATATAGGGCTTCCAGGCAGCCTGTGCCACATTTCGGCAATTCTGCTCTACTATATCCAGTGTAACGTTCCTATTACCAACCTAATCCCAAAATGTTGGAGGAAGCCTCCGGCTGCCACAGTTTTGAGTACCAACCAGACATCAACCAGCCTGCAGGAGGCAATTCAATCTTCCAAGATATCACTGAGGAGCAGAAGGCACGTCGTGTCGTCAAGAGTCGGTAAACGCCATCTCTTGCCAATCGGTTAGCACACGTTTACAAGAGATTTTTCCACATAATTTGATACATCCGAGTATACCTTTTAAGATATATGAGATCCTGATCAAGCGAATATGGGGGATACAGCAACAATGCACAAGGCAGTTCATACAGTTTGGCGGCGACGCCATCCCTTGCCAATCGGTTAGCACACGTTTACAAGAGATTTTTCCACATAATTTTATACATCCGAGTATATCTTTTAAGATATATGAGATCCTGATCAAGCGAATATGGGGGATGCAGCAAGAATTCATAAGGCAGTTCATACAGTTTGGCGGCGACAAAGTTCTGATATGTTATCGTGGTGAACCAGCTTTCAGTAGCAATTCATTAGGCCGTTCATACAGTTTGGCGACGACGAAGTGCTGATATGTTCTCGTGGTGAACCAGCTTTCTTATTTGCCAAATGGAGCTATTTCTCCCACTTCTTGTCCAATTTGGCCTACAACGTCTGTAATATTGCCATGTGCCTATAATTCGTGTTTCCTTCAACAAAGAGATCGATGAGTATGACACCCTTAGCATCCCCTCTTCCCCCGCCAGCACTTTTCCTGCCTTATTTGGAGCACATTCACCAAACGCGATACATAGTTACTTGGTTCCCGCAGTATGATGGACCCAGCCTCATCACCGTTAACAACTTGAAACAAAAATCCGGACTTTGCAAGTATCTCCAACACAGTCTCCGCCTGCTGTCTGGCACCCAACATGGCCAACAACTGTTTCATCTCCAACTTATCAAGCAACATATTGTGACTGCCAGGGTTACGTAGAATCAAAAGTCTGGTTTGTAGAAATTTAGAACACTCTTTATTCCAGTGAAAAGATGTGAAATTGACTATCAGCTGTCTTCAAGGTCGATTCGGTGCTCCGCCGCACGTGAGAAAATAAAACAAATCACTGCGGTACACTTCAAACGTCCAATGTAGCAATAATCATTACACAACTGCTGCTTCTAACACTTGCCGGTTTTTACACCACTAGTCATTGTTTCTAGAATGCCGTCGACCTTCCGAGAACAATCGCGGCGGCAAGAGAAAGACAGAAAATTCCGGAGCCTCTCTCTGTATCTTTCTTTCTCTTGGCAAGCGTCCAGTACTCCTGCCCATGCGCCCAGCTCCCGCTTGTCGCGGCAAGCACAACAATAGAGTCGGTGACAGTATGAATCGCCTTTCCCAATATGGCCTTGCCACTTAGCAAACGATAGCGAGAATCATATCGTGGAACTTTTCACTGACCTCCTCGCTAACTACATCTGCTTTGCGTCCTGGGATGTTGAACCAATGAATCCGTACCAAATTTGGATTCGCGACGTGTAACAAATGACAGTTCATGATGGTAACCTCCCTTATGTGCCTATTTATCCTGAAGATATTACACAACAACTGCAACCAGCACAACTTTCGGCTATCTTATAACATTTTCGAAATTCCTCCTTTTCCAACCTTGGAAATTACTTTCATGAGGTTTACTTATTTTGGCTTTCTCTCTGTTATATAAACATCGAACCAACACTTCGTCTTGAAATTGCTATAGACTATCAATAGAAATACCGTAAGGTATTCACACAGTTAAACCCAATTTACCAATAAATGATTAGATATAAGAACAATAAGGTAGTGGAGGCTTCCCAAATACTACTACACTTCCGTAACAGCATTAACGCTATCCATCTCTAAGATTGATAAAATTGACAATTTCAAGTAGATTCATTTGAAATTGAATACAGCTATCGAACTTCATGACAAGGTTCTGAAGGAGGACTTAGCATCTCGACCTGCAGAACATCTTTTGGGGCGGAGTTCGGGAAGGTGAGGTAACGTGAGTGATCAGCCCAGAGGAGAAAGACAGCAGAGGGCAGTCCTTAACATGTACAGAAGGAAATTTCCACTGGCAACCCTCCCTTGGGGGGGGGGGGGGCAAGACCTGGAGGACGAGGATTTACAGAGAGCAAATTCCCTGCAATGAACATCAAAACTGCCGTCAACACGTAGAACTCTGAAATAGCCAACCAGGATGAAAGATGAAGTGAAATATGAACTGGGGTGAAATGGAGGGACAGGAAATTCGGAGGATGTAACTTACTCAACCTTCGCCTAGTGACCCAGGTCAGGTAGGTCAGCCACAGTAATCGAACCCACAAATTTCGGAATGTGTGTCACAGACCCTAATACCCGAGCCATTCCGCTTAGCAGACATGAAATACATATACTTAAGTACATCAAATTTTATGTATACCTTAAAATTACTTCCCGATATTTAATTTGTCTACTGTTTTCAAAAAGGGCTTCATATAATGTAATTATTTTAAAAAAAATCATTTTACTTTTAATAGTACTTAAGAAATTGTAGGAATGACTTTTAAACTATCCCACTAGTTTGGAGAAAATGAATGATAACTATGATATTTAGACTTTTTGCTTGTAATTTATACAATATAATATTGCTTAATAATATAACTATAATAATATAATTTTCTAGTCCAATTGCACATATAAAAATACGCAATAAAACCTTTCTTTCTACAAACATTTATTTAATTAACATTGCGTAGATAAAACAATAAGTGTTTTTGAGCATTGCTTGTGTGACAATAAGTAGAGAAAAAACTTTTAAGAATAACTGAACAGTATAGCAACACAACTTCACTATTACTCATCTTATTCACAATCCTTTGGGACCGGTTTCGAAGCAACTTTGATTCATTTTCAACCTGTCAGCTTGACAATGACGACACAGAACAAGTTGTCGATGTAACATACCGGATCTTTTATTTATTTATCTTTTTTTCCTCTCCACAGATGGAAATATTTAGTTATAATATGCACTGGCACGCCCACCCGTCAAATGAATCACGAAATCTCTTTCGAGTTCAATCCACTACACCCATTTAAAAACTCCTCCAAGAGGAATGTTACGGCGCACATCCAGGGATCCGATTTGTAATTTGTAAAAATGTGTCTCATTATAGAACTTTTAGATAAACTTTACATACAAGCTGAATGTTTACAAACACTATTTTATTTAAGTTATATGTGATTTGTTTCACAAATACTAATTTCGCAATTTGTATGGTGAGTCATTTATGCACAAATGCTTAAGCGTTATGAAGAAAACATTTTAATAATATTTACATAAAAATTATTTCAAACTACACAAAATCTATTTAGCAGCAGTTACAGTAATTAATTTTTTGTGCAATTTACGTCCTCCAACCTGAAGTCATATCGTACAATAAATGAAATGCGTGAAATGATGATCAAGTGAGTCCGGGGTCCATGGAGCTTAGAATTACCCGGCATTCGTCTATCGAGATAAGGGAAAACCCCGGAAAAACCTTATCCAGGTAACTCACCCTAACCGGAATCAGATCATGACATTCAAATGACAAAGGAAGGTAGAACATAAAATTGATAACTTAATATATGTTTAAGAATACAACGGGGAAAGTGGAGCTTTAACCTCAAAACAACTGTAGCACTCACAACAACGACCAGTATATTGAAATACTCTAAAATTACATTAGGAACTTTATTATATCTCCATTTCTTCTTGCTCTTCGCGAATTTTCAGGACTGTATCAAATTGTCCTATATTATTTCCTTCCATTGATTCATTTTCAGTCTTGGTGGGTAATATTTCGGGAAATCCAATACACAATTACTTTTTTTTCGCCCGTAATTTTGGCCAAATAGAGAAATTTTCATTTTCCACCTTAAATAGTGCAATATGTTGAATCCAGAGGTGAAAATCCTACCTTCAGCTTAGAACCAATCAACTAAATGTATAAACAACATTAGCACTTCAGTAAAAGACGTATCAAACCACAGATCACGAGTAAAACCAACATACAATAGGAGAATCCTTTCGCTCTTTTATAAGTGACCAGCTAAGGAAACTAACAACGCAAATCTTCAAAATAGGTACTCCAAATATACCTAAAATGTAACAAATGCACATTTACAAGGAATATTTCGAAAACTGATCACGAAAAAGGGTCAGTGGTCACAAATTGGTATTTTAATATGGTCTGTTTTTCTGTAGTGGTTTATGTGTATCTTTTATGACTTCCAATAATACGTAGTTATACAAAATCAAAACAAATTGGGACTTTAGATGTTATTCACAGGATATAGTGTTATTCCTCCCGTTAATAGTTCAAATATATTTCACTTAAGCCTTATTTAAAAATTAATCGGATAATTATCACTATCTGATTCATATAGAGAGCATCATATATAAATTTAAAGACGAAATATTTGGTATTCAAATGACATTAGAAACGGGAAATTAAATTAGCTAAGCGTCAACACATTTTAAAATTAAAGCTGTAATCAATAATAACGATGACGCCGTGGATATTCAGTTTTAAATCTACGTTTAAAGGCAAGGCGTGTGTATTCAAAAATAAGTATACAAGGGCCAATGTGCCAGTCATTTTATCTTGGCAAGTTTCGTCTGATGACAGGTTATGTACTCAGAATGTCTTACAGAACAATGATGGAGGTACGTACAAAGAGGGGTGGGTCGTAGGTCTGTCATCCCTCGGAGGGAGGAGTGAGGGGAAAGGCCACACGCAAACATGGGCAAGGTCCGAAGTCGCCCGTCCCCGGCGGCCTACTATTACGGACCTCGCAGTAGAGGCGGCAAACCAATGATATCCTCACCAGAATTTTTTTTTTGTAGAATACAATAAATCTTCTTATAGTAGAGAAAGTAAAAGAATGTGTGCAGTAAGACAATAACATTAATACTTCACTTCATTCAAATATTCATACTAATAACTAGAGCTAGGAAGTTGAGAATAAATCATTTTTGTTCCTTTGGTGTGAAGATGAGGCCCAACATTATGTGCAATATATGTTAATTACAGGGTGGCGCACGAAATGCCATATATTGAAAACTGTTTATATAACTTTTAATAAACCAAGCAGGTTATCTTTTTCTTTTTTATATCAAGCATCAGAATGTGTATGCTCAATGAGTGTGAGGTACATGTTCAGTATGTCCACCTTGTTGAGGTAAAACCTCTTCGAGACAAACTGTGACATTTCCTACCACTCTACGACAGAAATCTTCTGTTATTCCCTGGAAAAATGTTGTGATAGCCGCTCGCAGTTGCATTAGATTGTGTGGTTTGTTGTGGTAGACTGCCTTCTTCAAATGTCTCCATAAGAAATAATCACAAGGATTAATATCCGGGCGGTGTGGCGGCCACATTGAACCAACCTGTAAACGATCAGGATATCGATGGGACATCACAGAGCCCGAAATGTTGGTGCAGGAAATCCAGAATAAAGTTTGCTCCAGCTTGCATGAGTCATTGTGTCTCCATTGGTAACCCTGTTGCATAAAGTTGAGGAAGGAAGTTGTTCTGCAACATGTCCGTGTAGCGCGACGTTGAAGATTAGTCCAATGATTCCTTGGCTGGATATCACACCCCATACACTGACTTGTCTCCGTAATTTTCAATATTCTTTGAAGAGAACTATGTGAGATGCTCAATTCAGCCAAAGCTCCTCTCGTGGACTTCCTGGGACTTCGTGTTACAGCCACTCTTAGTCTCGATATTCTCTGGAGTACGCATTGTGTTGACACGACGTCGCTTTTGATCTAAACTATAACCGTCACTTTCAATCTGTGTGGTTAGTATATACACTGTCTGCAGGGGGCCCACCTCGTACGAAAATGAACACGAAAACGCCAACGTCGTTGCGTCTCTGCTACGCTCTTCGTTTCCGCGTAAAGGAAGTTTTCACTTTTCTGCTCTAGTGTCTACCGGCCTTTGTCTGCCATTTAACTTAACTGAAGTGATGGAGTGACGCATGCGCGATATTGACAACTTCTTTCTTCTGTTGACCCATGCACGAACTAAGACTAATCGTCACAACATCCCAACGTTGTCAAACTGCAATTAACGTATTTATTACACAATTTCAATGTATGACATTTCGTGCGCCACCCTGTATGTCACTATAGACAAAAATGGGGAAATTTTAATTTTTTGCGATTTTAGCTATTTATGATTTAAAGGTCTTTTTTTTTTGGGAATTTTTATTAGCACTTTTTGCTTTTTAAGCATTTTTTATATTTAAAGGTCCTTTTTGTAGCACTTTTGTTTCATTTAACAGTTTTTTTTTTGCAACTTTAAACTTCATTTCACTATTTGCTTCTTGTTCAATAGAGTCAAGCTTTAATTCCAATTTCTAATATGCCCTCCTAAGACTGGCTAAAGCAGCTAACAGGTGAGAGGATCCTTTCTATTGTATTCAAGTCATTAGCACCAGTAGAGAACCTAATAAACCCTCTGTAACCGGGAAAGTGAATTCCTACAAAGTCGAGATTACTAGAATTTAGATATGGGAATTCCTACAAAATCAGAAGTTAAGCAAAATCCTACAAAGTCGCGGTTAGCATAATTAAAATAAGTTCAAAATTACAAGGTAATATTTTCCCTCATACTTTGTACAGACTTGGGAGTGTGCAAACATGATATTGGTTGGCGTAGCTAAACATGTTTGTTATATTGGTCGATGGTCAAAATAATAAATAGGAAAAAAAAATACTATAAACTTCCATGTTTTTTGTTGTAATTTACGTCTTCCAACGTTGTCATATCGGACGACGAATGAAATGGATAAAATGATGCTCAAATAAGCCCGGGGTCCATGAAGCTTAGAGTTACCCGACATTCGTCTTTCAGGATAAGGGAAAACCCCGGAAAAATCCTATCCAGATAACTCATCCTGACCGAGATTCGAACTCGGGACCTCTTGAACGTGAGGCAGACACGCTTCCATGGTGATGCAGGCGTTTATACCCCGGCAAACTGCTAACAATTGACTGTGATTGAGAATAGTCACTGATAAAACAGGGCCCGGCAGACTGAGTGAGTCGGGGTAACTGACCGCGCGTTACCAAATTAACAGGTTTACCAATCAACATATTTGTAGGAACTAACATATTTCCATTTCTCAAACATTTTCACTAGCTACAAATTTGTAGGTATTCACAGCGGTCGCTATAAACATCACCTTTTTTTTTTTTTTTTTTTTTTTTTTTTTTTTTTTTTTAGGGTAGGTTGGTTTCACAGTTTGTGAAAGAAAAGACCACAAACATGTCAAAAGCTAAGCCTTGTAAATAGTCTTTATATTCTTTTTGCAATCTTTAGGTCCTTTTCGGGATACTTTTACGTCTTTTTTAAAGTACTTTTGAGATCATTTACAGATCCTTAACTTACTAATAACGCTCACATTATTGAATATCAACCTTTGCAAACTGTTTACGCTTATGTTAATTGGTAAATATGATAAATGACAATCATTCAAGTGATAGGACGACTGTGCCATCAGGGCAACTGCTACAATGTCAGCATTTATGTCCTTCTCTGGTTCTGGTCCCTAGTTTCAAGGTTTACGCTTCATTTTGGTACATGTAGTGTTACTTTAATAGATGCAGTATATAGTTTTACATTTTATATCATATCCGCTTCTGCGTCCGGGTTCAAATTTAACCTAATAAGGTTACGATTGCTGTTCAAGTATGTACTCATGGCCACTCCACATCTGAAAGCGACCAGGTCAGTTCTAGATCCCCGAAGTGTTTCACTTCCTCTCCGATATGCGCAATCTTACAACATAGCACTGAACTTTTCTAGACGTAAAACGACTCTTTTATAAAATATCATAGGACCTAAATATTTTTAACTTTTTTTAAGCCTACAATTTATAACGATAAACGCATGGTTTGTACCATGACGGGAACACTGTTAGTAACTTTAAAGAGGAATTAGTGATATTTTAACAAAACTGGTTTGGCTGATACAGCATTTCTGTAACTACGGGACGGCTCGTTTGGCAAACCGAAAACGTTGGGTTGGCAGACAAGTTTGCGTAAGGTGAATCAACGTTTACATGTTATATCACATTTCCATAAATATTATTTTGAATTGGTGATTATCCATACACAAACTATTTTTTATTAAAATTACTTTAATAATCAGGTTGTCCCAAAAGATATATTTTCGGTCGATCTCGGTATCAATTTTGGGTGGAATGGAATACCTTCTCTTCTTACTATGGTATTCAGTTCCTTGCACTGACGTTATAAGTCGTGCACAACGGAAAAACGGAGACAGAACCCATTTACATGGATTGGATTAGATTGATTTGCGTTCAGTAGCTTCACCTGTAGCCAGAAAAGGCTCGAACATTGAACATGTCCAGAAGTATACAGTTTAATAACATATATATGTACTTGAAAAGTTAACAAGACTCGCGTTATATATACAGGCAATATGAAAAGCAAAATGGAAAATAAAGCAGGGATAGTTATAAATACGATACAAAATCAATCACTTTTTAATCAACTTTCACTTGGCGTTTGCCAGTATGTTGCAACCTTTTTGCAGTGGACATCATTTATTGCCATATCTTATATACATATACATTAAAATTAACTTTTGTACACGCATCAAAGATTTATTGGTAACGATTTGTCATTGGTACAGTTAGATTCTACTTACAGAGCTACATAAACATTATCAGGATAATTTGTCATTCAGATACTCTCATGGCAAGGAAGTGAAGAAGAAAGCCACAGAGCAAGCATGGCCGTAAGCTCGAGCGACTTCATAAATATCGCACATCTGGTAACCCGAGAAGTGCTACTGAACAACTGTAAAATCCCATATTTTTAGTCTCAAACAGTTTCCATAAGTAATTACTCACAGTTTGTAATTACTCAAAACTAAAATGTAAACTATTGACATGAGGTGCTAAAAGAATTACTTTAACTAAGCCAAAGTGTTTGTTAAATTTGAGAGAGCTTTAGGGCGCACAACAGCTGAGGTCATTAGCGAAATTTGACCTGTAGAATGTTGTGTCTAGGTACGTGAGCCATCACAAACGTTCACGATTGCATGTTTATGTACCCTATAGAGTTCAAATCAGTACTATGCAGTTCTGCTGTTTAAAAATCAGGAATAAAGTGGATTAACTTCTAATGGAAATGGGACAGGAGGTAATCCTTCCGCCATTCCCACTGTCAGTACAATCCAATAGAGTTAGTGTAGGCTCAAATAAAACGAGGTGTTGCAAACAAAAATAATACTTTTCAAATGACTGACGTTGAACGACTTATGCACGAAGAAATCGATGAACTAACACAACTAGACTGGGAAAATGCATGAAACATGAAAACAGTACAAATGGACGCCTTTTGAAAGCAAATAACACGTGAGAGAATTTGTAGCTTATCATAAATTTGCAAGACTCAGATGATGAACGCAGTGACAAGAACAAACTGTCTCTTGACGTAAGTGACTTTCATAAACTGGATGAGCCACTGGCAGTTTCGTTGCATTAGACAAATAGGCAACTCATAAACTATAATTATGACTACAGCATTTATAATATGCGAATATCCATGTTCCAATTTTGATTTTAACTGCATTATTATAAACATTTGGAAAATTCAGTTTGGTTTCCCTTAAGTTTAACGCCAAGGAGACCCGCATGCTTAGGATAGTGTATGAGGGAGAGAGGGAAATATGAAAAAAGTGGCAGTAACGATGGGGCAACGCTGAGCATGCAAATGCATCTCATTCACTGCACCTCTGAACTCTTCCCATTTGAAAAACATAATAGTTGCAGGCATATTCTAGTGAGAGGTATACTGCACCTTTTAAAATCTTCAAAGCAGCAGTCCAAGATGGCGGGCATGAGTTCTGAAACTGACACTGATTTAGAAAATGTAATACTGTTGGAAATTTAGGTATACGGCAGTTGCAGCAAAAGTCAAGGAAGCAATACGAAGTTCCTAGAGTGGAAAATCTATATAGTATAACACATTGTCAGAGAATATGTTAGTCTAGATTGGGTTGTCCTTGAAAATGAAATTCCTACTTTATAAACTCACTAATGAATGTTAAAATCAACACGATATGAAGGAATCCACTCACATATCAAAACTCAATGCCCTGCAGAAACAAACACCAGGATATAAAGGCAACATCTGATGAACTGAGAAGGCTTGCACCGGACCATAAATATCTGATCACAAATGTCTATATTTCCATATTAATAAATGTGTACTTTTCACGAAAATAGAAATGTGCTATGGATTAAAGTAACTAAAGTGATTAATTTTGTACAGTTAGCATTAATCTTTTAATGATGGGCGCTTGTCGCAAACATGAACTGCAACTTGATAATGTAAATGTTGTGAGAGCATCAATAATCGTTACTATCGCCAACACTAGAAAATCCGCACGAACTTTACAATAATAGACAAATGTGCAAGAACACTAGAAAACACACACACACACACACACACACACACACACACACACACACACACACACACACACACACACACACACACACACACACACACACACTTTACAGAGTATGTACTGTCCATAACGTGGGAAAATGTCATTTTTTTCTTTCAATTTACGTTCTCCAACGTTAAGTCATATTGGACTATGAATGAAATGGGTGAAATGATGCTCAAATAAGTCCTGGGCTCATGGAACTTAGAGTTACTCGACATTCGTCTATCAGGATAAGAGAAAATATCCGAAAAAAACTTATCCAGGTAACTCACCCTGACTCGCGACTTCTTGAACTTGAGGCAGACACGCTACCATCTACGCTACCGAGGCGTGCTCTCATAGGAGTTCTGCAACCTTAATTGCTCAAAACATTTAAACAGTACGGGAGATAGAAATGCACTATCGTGCCATAAGAATACTCAATACTCAGAACAATTTTTTTAATGTAATGTTACGTCCTCCAACGTTAAGTCATATCGGACGGTGAATGAAATGTGTGAATGCGTTTCAATTTCTTCACAGTGGAAAGTGAAGATGAAGAGTCACTAAACACATTTACAATCCGCAAATGAATTTCTGTAGGTGTTAAGTCTTCTTTTACGAAGAATTTTATCACTGCACGATACTAGAATTTCTCCATTTTCAAAGCAATGTGCACTTCCACTGCTTCAAACAACACTGCCTACAGTCAACTATTGCTTGGAATGACTGTAATTTTACATAGGGCTATTGAGATGTGTACCAACGGGGGGGGGGGGGGGATCATGCCCGTAGTGCCTCGATCTTTAGAAAAGGTCAAGAACTTTTCAGATCACCCTCGTACATGTTCGATTATCGTTTAAACTTATTTGACTTACATGCCAGAAACATAAAAGACACTAGCGCTTAAGTCTAGTTCTTGTTGTTTCTCTTATTATTTATTTGTATATCTTCGTGCATAAGGCAATTTTCTTAATAAGGAAGTTTATCAACATTCATATTAGGTAGAATAATAACAACTTAAAATAACCAAGTTTTATCATAGGTAGTTGCAAGAGAAGTTGGACGTACCTAGGGCGAAGAACGAGCGAATTTAGTCACACTATTCTAGTAATGAAATATAACAAATTGTAAAAATTATAATTACTACCTCAATGTGTTTATAATGAAATCACTGTCAGCTTGAGATTATGGTATATCTATTAAATGAATGTACTGCGGAGTGCTAACCAATGTTATCAACAATGGTACTGAGAAAACCTCAAAATACGCCAGCAGTGTGTGTAAGGGAAAGTGACCAAGATTTGGAAGCATAAAAAGTTTAAACTAGATCTGAATATAGAAATTTATAAAATAGAAAAATGAAAACAAAGCTGTCCAAATACCAAACATAAATATAAAATATGGCGTAGTAAAACTCGAAGAGGAAAGGTCTTTCACAAAATTACGTACCAATTTATTATCAATAATAAAAATAAAATTTCATTCTTAAAATAAACATAGTTATAGAAGGAAAGAGCTGAGTCATAAGAAAAAGCAACTGCATTTAAGACAACAGCTATTAACAACTGACATGTGCAACAAAGAAAATGAACTTCCATCCGAGGAAGGTGGTTAAACTGAATCAAAGAAAATAACAAACATATGCAAATTGGTGGAGACAACGTAAATTAATAAGCACAATGTGCTAATTTGTCAAACAGTACAACATTGGAAGTTATCTGTGAATGAGCATTATATAAATAAAGCAAAGGATATCAGAGTAGAAGGTGGAGGAGAAAGAGTTCAAAATGAGCTGAAATCGGAGCAGAATAAAGGCGTAATTTTTCATGTTTTCAAGAACCTGAAGCTATTGAATGTTACGGAATGTTACTGGTTGAATGTTACGGTTCAGTAACGAGCAATGCTATACGACCGTGATTGGTCGATAGCGAGGCTTCTCGTTGATGACAGCCAATTTTGAAGCGACAGCGACAAGCTGGAAGCTCCACTCTGCCTCGACATGATGGAATGTGGTGTGAGAATTGATGCACTCACTTTTATCCCAAATACCATAACTCGAACACTGGAACTGTTGTTGCATTACCCCTCTTTCCCTGGTGCTGCTTTGCGTTCTAAATTACCAGGCGGAATGTTCCTCATTTTACACTTGTGAGAACATTAATACGACCACTTCACGATACCAAACTGTGCCGACATATTTTGCACGCGAATTCTGCAGTAGTAAATCCAGAAATGCCCTTTAACACATTCACTCGTGTTCCCTATGTACACAAAGTTTCCTTATTGCTTGAAAATTTCGTGCCCCTGATCTCGTTCTTATATTACGTCATCCAAACCCACACTTACTGGCTTATACACTACATCACATGGGGACGGTATTTTTCCAAAATGTGTATGTTCTCCTACTGGATTCTGTGATGTTACTGTTGGAGGCCAATTTTACCAGAAACTTGGCTTCAAATGACGATTTTATCTGACTTTAAACTACACTTATTCTTTCCCAAACAAAATGACCATGAACTGACTACATTGACATATCACTTATATGCATAGTCCATTTTATAAACATATACTATGTTTCACGGTGCACACTACAGACAAGGTAAGCACATGTTTCCTCTAGATTCCTTTTAAATAATTTATGACCAGGCTACTGCTGGCGAAGCTCGTAAAGATACCAATTTTAACAACTAATCACGCAAAGGGCCAGTCAGCTGACGTTGATAACAGTGTTATCACTGGTCACGTCCCACACTTGACCTATGTCACATATAAATGAACTGCTCGCTATCACTGAATCACCGTCCAAAAACAAACATGTCAAATCTGACTGAAAGCATTTGTTTGTGAACAGTACGCGGGCAAAATGCATTTGGGAAGGTATTCTGCCCTACAATCCGCTTCAAACTAGAACGATCCTGTTGTATACATTTCAAAGTGATGACAACAGACACAAACACGCGCGTGCGGTAAGCATGCTGAACATGTTGTTAGGAATCGGAGGTAACGTTCATTCAAGCACAGCATTAAACATTTTGGGAATCAGTCTAGACTTTTGACAAGGCAATTGGGACAGGGAAACGAAAAGAAATTAAACGTTATTTATCTAAGTGTATATAATACATAGGGCTTATTTATTTATTTACTGAAATTCTTCTCACTGTCAAAGATTTACTTTTCTTAATGTCTTTGCAGATGTTACTTCTATTCAATTTAATGCCCTTTCATCAAAATAAAATGAATTAATAACTACATAACAAATAATATTAATTTTTCTATCAGTGAAAACTCAACATGTTGTAGCAGAGAGAACATAATCCAGCTTTATCAGCGTCAGCTGAAATAAATGCAGACAGTAAAGAATGAAGGATGCAATCAACTACTATTGGATTTAGTGTCTGAATGTTTTGAAAGACAGCACAACCATAGACCTCAAGAGGGTACCCAGCGGGTGTGGTAGAACCCGGGCAAAGAGCAGGCATCCCTAACGTGTGTTGAACATTCATTTCGTGCAGCGTCCCACAGGGGCAGGTGATCACAACAGGTTCCACCGCACAGCTCTGCTTCACCCTCGCCATTCGCCGACACGGGAACGACTAGACATGGAAGGACGAGAAGGGAAAGGAATGTAACTAGCCCAGCATTAGCCTAAAAACCAAGGAAATCTCTTGGTCAGATTGTTCCGTCATCGGAGATTGACCTGGACGAGTTCCAAGTGTTATCGCCTGAGTCATTCTACTCGGTAAAAGCCCAAAGAGAAACTTGCCTTCAGGAGTATCTCACATTCGCCGTTCCAACCCTTTCTATCTCATCAGACCGATATCTGATAAACCTGTGCAAAGCTGTGACGACAATCATAATACTACACAAACGCACATTTAACCAGAATACGTCCAATTGTATTCCCTTGTTTCAATGAACCCTATACACAGTTATGGCTATCGAGTCGCCACGTACCATTCTTCAGGACAGTAGTATCCAAAACCTAGCCACAAGCGATTTCAAATGTTTTAAAAAAGAAACAAAAGAGATATGAAAATTCATGCTTATTTTGTCTACGATCACTAGGTACTAATACATAAATCCAACAAGACATGTCCTCCGTGGTGTAGGGTTAACCTTCTGCACTCTGCTTAGCGAAGTGGCGGGTTCAAATTCAGCGAAGCGCAATGGCTCTTTTTCGGACATAAAAATTCTTTGCATGACTTTCTTCGGAAGGTAAGTAAAACCAATGGTCCCGTTCAGTACATTTGCAACATGTAAAAGAGCCTCAAGACTGAAAAGAGGCCTCTGAGCAAAATCAAGTTGTTTTTCACGCTCAGTATAGAATGGGAGCTGAGAACCAAATCAGTTATTAAAGAGCGTCCATGTTGAAGTACGCACAAGTCCAGAATCACACCTTGCTATAACCCACACGGGGACTGCCCTTATCACTCTTTCAAGGAAAACACTCATGTGTAAAAATTATTATTTACAATATACTTCATTACTAATTTCGACATAAATGAAAATGTTTCATCTTAAAGTTTGACTGTCCATGTTTTCTATATAATTGTTTACTACATTTTTAAGATTATAGCAGTAAGTATAATAAATTCAACCACAAATATCATTTTAATTTGGAACTCCAGAAGGAACATCACAGCAGTACATCTGTGTTAGTGCATTATTACACAGGCGTATAAGAAACACATATTCACATCATGATTACTTGGGAATAATAGCGTAGAGGAACATCTCGCGTACCTCACGCCACGGAATCTAAAAGCAAACCTAAAACACCAAAGGCACACGGAATGAAAGGCCACTTGACGGGAATTGAACCCAGAAGCTCCCATGTTACTGCTGTGAAACAATAAACATGGTACCAAAGATAGGAAGCAGTAAGTAAATAACAGTGTTAATTGTAAAATAAAGCTAATGGACATGATGGTTATAAAGGGCAGCTGAACAACACGGGAATGAATATAAATCCCTCCAAAGGCGAAGCTCTTGGAAAACTGAGAGGCAAGACTTCAACACGCTCTCAAATGTTCCGGTTGATCGTATACTTCGGAAGCAGGTGCGACGAGTAAAGTGGGTCGCAGGGCAATGTCAAGTTATTGACCTACCCCTTTTAGTCTTTGTAGAATCACGCACATTGTCGATTTGTACCATTTAACGGCTGATTAGGAAAGTAATAGCTCAGGATACAAATTCCTGGCATGTGGAGAGCTCTGAAAACATATTTTCGGAACTTAATCCATTATTTATGTCTTGGGTAGGAAGATGTCAAGTTTGAAAAGTTTATCTCCTCAGAAATTAAACTCTCAAAAATCTAAATATTTCTAATTGGCATTGATAAATCAACGCAATTATTACAATCGTATTTATATCCAAAACGCTTTAGAAAATACATCGTTGTGATATTTGTCTAACACTATAGCATTTAGGACTAACCTCACACCATCAAGCGATTTTTGTGTAATTTACGTCCGCCAACATTGTCATATCGGACGCTGAATGAAATGGGTGAAATGATGCATAGAGCTTAGAGTTACTCGACATTCGTCTTTCAGGCGAAGGGAAAACCCCCACCAAGCGATGACGTACCTATTTCTATGGCTCAGTTGGTTAGACGCTTACTAGGTTGCTGGTTCAAACCCGGCAGTCAGTGGATTTAACACACACCGGCGGCGCTGATGTGCTGCCAATGTGCCTTAACACATCGGGACTACTGTTAGTATAGCAGCGTCTGTGAGCTGAAACCAAGTGATATCTTTATTTGCAAATATATACGAATTTATTTCCTATAGTTTGCTTTGAACAGCTATTTCTGAAAATGACCCTCTTCTTAGAAACTCGTTAATTACATTTTACAATGTTAAAACAGCGCAAGTGTTGTTGCGCACCTACTTTCGTGTTGATATCACAATTGGCTATTTTAAAAAGAATAGGTGCCAACTTATTTTAATAAAAAATGGTAAAATTAAGGAAACAATATCCTCTTCCTTAAATAAACAAGCACTCTATACATCTCGTACACATTTCAGTACGATTCTGAGATTATTGGATACAGGCCAGATAGCGTGTGTAAGGGTCAAACTTCGTGACGCGTAGAGTCTGCGGGTTCGTCCTCTCTGACCCATCACTGCAAGTCGAATGCTGGAAATGATCGTCCGTCCGTGGTGCTAACAGGCTGTAAGTACACAGCCCGAAGGTTTTTTCTGCGTGCCCGCCCAGTTAATTGGGTTTACCGCAGGTAAGGTTTTTCTTTTCGGGATTTTGCAGGTTGGTTATGGGGATTTTTGTTGGTAATTTGAGTTGTGAGGTAGCAGTTGCACTCCTCTGGATGCTGGATGGGATGCAAAACCTACTACACCCTGGTGTACAAAAAACTGAAAATTTTTGTTATTTCTAAGCCAAACAGCTCTTGCTGGGCTCAGCTTTTGCTGCTGTAAGGATTTTCTGGAAAGGATAATTACATCTCCCGATTTTTCCCCTCCATTCTGGTTGGTTCTTTCAGGGTTCCAAGAGATAGATCATCGTGCTCACGATCGGCAGGGTCACCTCATCCACCCGTGTGTTACTGCTCCTTGAACTTTACGTAAACCGAATAACGGGTTAAACATCATTTTGCAATACATGCTCGCTGTGTTTCATTCATTCACCTTCTATTACATCTGTCACACTAAAAGAAAAGAAAAGCAAGGAAAACAACTAAGAATGCATAAACAATTTACATTTCTGTCAATGCTTAATGTAATTGCGATGTGCTGGATGAATACCACAAAGAACTCGCATTAACATAATTTAAATATACTTTTATTTCTAAGAAATTCCAGCGACAATCATATGATAATTCATCAGCTTCACATGCAGCAAACGTAAGCATATTATCACTGCAGAACTAATTTGAAAGCTTCTTAGCCACACCTATTAGAGCAACGCTACAAAGAGCCTTGTAGTGGCATTCAACAAGCCACTTGTTTCAACAAGTTTCCTTTAATTCAATCGTCTAATTTATCCAATTTGGGTATACTGTAAAATTGAAACCGAAACGTTCTGCTTAGGATAAGTAACATGTAAGGCCACACTAAATAAAAATAAAAAATCTCTTTAAAAATGTCTCTATGTGCGTCTGTGTGTGTGTGTCATTTTTTTTTTTTTTTACTTCAACTGCCAGATCACACTGCCGCCAGTGTGCTGGAATTTGGCCCCCTGTTCTTTTACATGCCATTAATCTACTGACATGGAACTGTTGCTTTCAAGTACTCTTAAAACTATCGGTGTGGGCTGGGCTTAAACCTGCAACCTTGGGATCAGTAGGCCAGCGCCAACTATGTAAAATTGAACTGAGGTTTACTTATGTACGCTATTTTAACTGTCAAGGTTCTCACGTCCCTACCCATACTGGATTTGAAAGACCGCTTAATTTTGTTCACAGCCTCTTCGTCAGGCTTGAGGTCTACGACACGGGACCACCGGCTTTACTTTACTTCCCAAGGAAGCCATGCCAAGGACTTTTAGGCCCAAAAAGTCCATCGGCGGCCGCGTTGTGGTCGATTGGTTAGATAGCTTGGCTCTCACCAAAGCGGCCCCGGTTCGATCCCAGGCGACCGCATGTGAGATTTGTGATGGACAACACGCCGCTGGGGCAGGTTTTCTCCGGGTCTCCCCGGTTTCCCCCGCCAGTAGTCCACCAATTCCTCCGTTATCTAGAGGAACAAGAATACCCTGACACCACGTAGTGGTATAAGAGGGCAGTTAAAGAAGAAAGAAGTTCCATCGTCCTCCACCGGGTTTTACCCTGCGACCTCAGAACCAGAGGCTAGCCTGTTACTCCTAGACCAGGACGGACGAAGTGTGTATTGCGGTAGGGGTGCTTTTTTTTTAATTTACGTCCTTTAACTTGTTTAAGTCATATCGGACGATGAATGGAATGGGTGAAATGATGTTCAAATGGGCCCAGGGTCCATGGAGCTTAGAGTTACCCGACATTCGTCTTTTAGCATAAGGGAAAACCCCGGAAGAAACCTTATCCAGGCAACTCACCCTAACCGAGATTCGAACTCGGGACCTCTTGAACGTGAGACAGACATGCTACCATCTACTCTATCGAGGCGGGCGGGGTGGTTTTACTATTGCTATGAAACTTTGTATACAACATACCTAAGAGCTCTTTATGTTTTGTGACATCATAACCACTAGAAGTTTATTTAACACAACTTTACAGACAAGCTATGGAACTTTGAAATTGTGGATAGGGCGGGCTTCACAGAGGGATTCTTTTTCCCTTTCTGCTGTTCCTGTTATGTACAAAAAACAAAGCACTATACTTATGAGGCAAAAAGTGATACTTCTAAACTTCCATTTTCATGAAGTGGCACATGAATGATTAAAACTACGGGGTGTTTTCGATTCACCACCCCCCTGGCGTTTATTTCGCGGGATTAAATGAGAATTAAAGATTCCATTAGACTACTTATGAATGTTAAATATCTTTCACTAAATCAAAACCAACAATTCTGTTATCTATTTTAGAAGCTTAACATGAACAGCTTTAATGTCGTGACCGAAGTTCTGCACCAACAGCAGATTGTTTTAACACGGAAACAGACCTAATGTAAAATTACAAATTGTTTTTTTTTTTTTTTTTGCTTCTAAAAATATGATTTATGATTGCAATGCCTGACTAATAATTGTTAATTTACAGCTAATGCATTTCTAAATATGGCAATATACCTACACTGTTTCTAACGTTGCTTGTCGATTTACAAGACATATACAAGTACTTATGCATGCATAAAATTGCTTTGAATTGAAGCATGAATTGTCAAAATCGACATAGCCCTTAGAAATGTCTTATATTTTACAATATTGAAAAGGGTCAGCTGATCATCACAGTGCAAGACCTTATTAAACATTAAATCGGTAATCTAACAAAAAAGAATGGAGGTGTTTTCAAACATATGACTTTTATACCTGGTTGAACGATGTCAATAGAATGGACGGAACAATAAGAGACAATTGACGTCTAGAGTTAAAGGTAGGGAACCGAGGAAATGCTGTACATTCTGCAAGCTTGCAACATTAGAGAGTGCGGGTTTTATATAGTTTGTATATTTTATGCACACAGAATGTTCATTACACCTTCATTTGTTTTGCTAATAGTAAATAGTTAAGGCTTCTCCGGAAGGAGTTACCTGGATAGGAGCCGACCAAATCTCCACCTGGCGGCGATAGCAGTTCACCACGGAAGACGCGACTGCGATACATGACGACATGGTGTTACACCGCACCATAACATGCACACACGAACTAAACTGTACTAGGTCATCTTGCAGACCGCGCGAAGTCCCGCTGCAGACTGGCGGGGAATCGCCATGTTGACTGGCTGGCTGGCTGGGATAGGAATGGTCCATGTTGCGTGCTGGATAGGGTAGTAGTCCCCACACCTGCTTCATCGATTATCATATCTCGATCTTCCTGTTTACATCGACTTTAAATTACCTGGAGCTAATTAAACCTCCATTTTTATTACCTTTCGTTTTCTGCACTTAAAGCTACTTCACAATGCTTAGTTTCCTTTGTTTTCATTTCGTATCCGCTTTCTTATATAATAAAGATGGCAATTACTACAAAAAACATGTAACAGTTTAAACACAAGCTTTTCATAATTCTGATTCTTTAAAAAGTTCTTTTATGACCTTTTACAACACATCCTTAGTGTTTCCTCAAATGATTCTTTGATATTTCTTTCTAAAAAGAGTTTCTATTTGGTTTCTTTTTGCCAACACTATCCTAACCTCTCTTGCAGCAAGTACGCACATGTTCTTACGTGTTATTTAGACTGAAATGCTAAACGTTTAAGATATTTGCAGACAAATAAAATGTATATCTTGCATTTCTTAGCACTCTGAGAATTTCTTCATTCTGAATTATTTTTATATATAAGAAATAGGCACAAGTTTACTACTAAACGATAAAACAAACAATTTAAATATATCAAACACGTTGCCCATCTTCGTAGCGTAGATTGCAGCGTGTTTGGCTCACGTTCAAGACGTCCCGAGTTCGAGTCTTGGTCATGGTGAGTTGTACGGATAAGCTTCTTTTTTCGAGGATTTTCTTTATCCTGAAAGATGAATGCCTGATAACTCTAAGTTTTATGGATCCTGGATTCATTTGAACATCATTTCATTCATCTCCAATATGACCTAATCGTTTAAGAGGGCGTTAAATGTAAAAAGGTGTTCTTAGCCATTTCCAAGATATTCAGTTTAAGTTGTCATTGCTTCGTGGCCACTAAAGGACTGGAATTCCATAGCCAGCGCATTATGATTTGACTGAATCCTAAATCTTCTGTACAAGAAATGTTTGTACAAACTGTTTCTGCAAAAAATGATCTCATTAACATAAAATACAAGAAGTTATACGGTTTTGTAACAATAGTACACAGAATCTCCGAGAAAATCGATGTAAATATAAAACATCACCTTCTTAGGCGCACGCACGAGTGGAAAACATAAGTCAAAACGAGACAGTAAAAACTTGCTATATAAACCCAACATCTTCCAGAGATACGACACCAACGTTTTCAGGAAAATTCCCCACTTCACAAACACCCCTTGAATTGCAACACATTTAATTACTATGATTTTCTCAAAAATAGATCTGATTAATTTTGAGACGTATGAACGACATGTACATTTTTACAACACCGGTACACCTTATCATACTAAAAGGATGCGGATTTCGGCAAAACATACAATGTATGTTCAATTTGTTTTAGGTATTAAATCATTTTCGAAATGTTCTTTCATACAGCTTTTATTTCCAACATTTTTTATTTTCCTTATTTTAATAGTTTTTTATTGTTTCCGTTTGTTTTACTCTCTGTTTTCTGTAGTTTCACACACATACGCTATACATATAAACACCCATGCCCAAGACGAGACTCGAATCCGCGACCCTCTACGCGGCGGAACGCTAGAGACTATGGCTAGGAGGGTCGGCACACTTCTACATGTTTAAGCTGATTGGTCAGATTCTTTTGCTTCTCGTGATTCGTGCAAAAGATATGACAATTTCAAAGCCAACATATAGCCACTCACTTTTTACGTTTTTTAGCCCGTGAGGAATTACTTAACCTCACCCAAAATTTCCACATAAAATATGTGTGTATGTGTGTGTGTGTGTGTGTGTGTGTGTGTGTGTGTGTGTGTGTGTGTGTGGGTGTGTGGATGCTGATAGCGTTTAACATCTGTTCCAGCAAACTAAGGCACTACAGGCGGTAACACTAGTAATGCATGATATTAAGTGACATTGGAGAATTTTTTTTCCTTTGAAGAACTCAATTTGGCCATCGAAGGGATATGTTTTTCTCTAGTGGTACATATATACACAAGACACAGACACATACAAAGAACACCCAGGCCCAAGGCGGGACTCAAACCCATGATCCTTTACACGGCGGAGCGCTAGAGACATACGCTCTTACGACCACGGCTACGAGGGCCGGTGAGAATGGTATTTTGGGAAGGAGATGTTCTGGTCTAAGTTTAAGGTACTTCTGCGGCATTTTCTCCTTATGACTGGAGAAAATCTGGAAAAACCTCTTGGACATACAACCGTGGTGCCATCTCTCATTCGGTAAAAAAGTAGGATAAATGCCGAATTCATATTTAAGTCTAAAATCTTCCAGGTATGCAAACGAAGACTTATGTTTTTGTTAAAAATGACTCCTGATTAGCATACCACAAAACATCCGTGTTGCCCTAACAACTTCCTACCTTATTGAGCGATCAACTTCTTAGGAAGCTGCTGATGTCTGTGGCGTTACCAACAGGAAAGCCAGATGCAGTATCGCAGCCAAATTTTCGCCAAATTTACTTTTCCTCCGAAATGCATAGGGAGAATGTGTATTCTAATGTGAAGCACTGTCTTGTGACTCATCGAATGGTCTGACTAATGCTTCCAAACCATTACCTGAAGGTAAATGGCAAACGTAACAGCGTGCAGATGACAAAAAGAAATGTTCTTTTTACTAAGGTTTAACGCCATGTCAGACTAATGAAATGGATGATATGCTGCACAAATGAACCAAGGTCCATAGAGCTTAGATGTACCTGACTTTCAACTTTCAGGATAAGGGGTAGAACTTTATCTAGCGAAGATTCAAACTCGGGACCTCGGGTAAAGCAGACGCACTACCAGCATAGCACTGGGTTTTGCTGCACTTTAGATACCTACTTATACACTCTACAATATGGTTATTACTTTGACATAGGTAAGTATCCCTTAAAATGGTAACTTTTAACAACATTGCAGAACTGTTAAATTAGAATAGGAGGGTACTCTACCTGAACCTATTGTATGCAAGACGCCTGGGAGGACAGGATGAGATGAGAGGGCTCTGCGCATATGCCGGAATCTGGGCTAGGCACACAAGCCAAAATCTTACTTTGCTTACTGGTTTAAAACGTTGTATTGAAATGAGAAATGAAAAAAAAAAAAAAAAAAAAAAAAACTCTTCTTTAACTTAGATATACATTTTTGATGTCTGTATTTCTGCAATAGGCGAAGCCGTGGTTACATTGTTCGTCTCTCGCCAAGGCTACCCGATTTCAATCCCAGAGATCTGAGATTGACGAAGCGAAGTCTTGAGTGGGTTTTCCTCGAATTCATCGGATTCCCCCATCATTTATTCCACCAACTGTTAACTTCTTCATTCACTGCACCGCCACTTCTTATCATCCTCCTACCATGTATAGGGCTGAACTCGACTGATGTCTCACCGCGGGTACCATTTGCAAGTCCTCCATATAAGGGTAAAAAGGAAATGTTATTTTTGGAATCAACCTATAATATCGTGTACTTCATCCATTGTTACATAAACAGGCTTACCCAACCTGCACACGGAAACATGAGAATGCTTAAAATTACGTTTAGAAGTCGTACTTCTTGCATGCACGAATTACTAATACCGGCATTTTCCAAGCATTGGCGCCAAAATATGTTGACCTGGAGCTCCATGCTGCAACTTCAGCAATAAAACAATTACTTCAATGAGCAGTGTGCAGTAAAACTGTAAAGAAATGTTTCTCGCTGCCTCATACGGTAGCATGTCCAAACAGGCGCAAAGCGGGAAAATTGCTTTCGGAACTCCCAGCGTGGAGCTATAAATCGACACATTTTGTAGGCAATACTGAGACAACAATGAACTAATCATGAATGGAAGAAATACTAATTTTAAACAGGGAATACATTGAATTTTTGAAGTCTCATCAAACGTAAGACAGGGAGGTTGTCTCAATTTAGAGTAGGAATGGAGAATCTTACGTTTGAGAGGCCGCGCCGTGGCTCAGTGGTTAGACCGCTTGGCTCTCACCAAGGCGGCCCGGGTTTGATCCCAGGCGACCGCAAAGTGAGATTTGTGATGGACAACACGGCGCGGGGAGTTTCTCCGGGATCTCCGGTTTCCCCCGCCATCTCATTCCACCGGTGCTCCAAGTTCATCTCATGTATTATCAGTGTCATCGCCTGCGGTGCCGTATGTAGTAAAAGCGGGCGTTAAACACTACACATTTTTCTTACGTTTGATTCCAATTAATAGTTTTGTGATCCGTAAGAATCTGACTGGATTTTTTTTTTTTTATCAATTCAGCTACAATCCTAATGACAAATGATTGGTAGTTGAAATACTAAAATCAAAATAGGAAGTTTAAAAATTTATTCAAATATGTATTAGGCAAGATAATTGTAATATTGCTTATGCAAGTCGATGCAGAACAAAATATAATACAAAATATAAAAACTTAAAGTTTGATTGCATAAATAAATTAATTCAAAAATTGTCTTTAGGCAGTTCTCAACACTTCCAACACACTATTTTGAGCCTGTAAATAAAATAACACTCCTATAATACTAAAATTCCATTGAGACTATGAAATATTGGAAGATCATGTCAAGGAAGCCATATCCACGATTATCGTCTTCCACACGACTTGGATTCTTTACAAACAACACTTTACCATTTCAATTTCATTTCAAATTTCTTGAAAAGACATGTTTTTACTTTCGGCATGAAGAAATACAACCACAAGCTTCTGCTGTGTGAAGATATGGTACGACCCTCGAAAGTAGAAGGTAGGATCACTTGCATTCCTTGAGAAGACAAATCTGTCTTGCAGTACACGTAAATCGTTTAGTTGGACAGTGTGGTTGACAAGTCCAAATTTTAACAAAATATGAATAGGGAGTCACATACCAACAGATTTCCAACAATTTTTAGATTTTTCTTTTCTTTTTATAATTTGATTCTGCTATAAGAAAGATGTAACCAAACTGACGGAAAATGACAAAAAATGCGATTCATTGTTAAACATGACTATAATACTGTAAAAAAAATGCAGATTAAATAAAAGTGTCTAAAAGTGTTGAAAATTACGCTTAGTGGTTTTAATTTCACTGAAAATCATGGGCCACATATATTTTCCACATATCATCGTAAAAAAAACTATGTGAACGTAGAGGCTACCGACAAAATATAACTATGAGTTTGCTCTTTATATGTAGTAAGAAGAGCGAATACTGAACTTCCAATGTGTACAGAAAGTGCACGAATATGTTTATTAGTTTCACATGCAATCATTGACAAAAGGAATATTGTTTGAAGACCCAAGTGAAAATAGTGAAGAACTTTAACGTATCTGACTATGCTGATTTCTAATGTTTATATGGATTATCTACATACTCCTTTGTTACGCAATTAACGAAATTTCAAAGTACAGGTAATTATATTCTATGGTCTTGAGTCATCGTTCAGTGAGGTTTATTATCTCACGATGGCACCAGTCTCTGGTTTTTGATGCGAAGAATTCGGTGACACTCACTTGCACTGCTTCATTGTTGTCAAAATTTCTTCCACGTAACACATTGGCCATGGATCGAAAAAGATGATAATCTGATGGTACGAGATCAGGGCTGTATGCTGGGTGTGGTAGCAGTTCGATTCCTCCCAATTGTTGACATTTTCCCCATGGTTGTTCGTGCAGTATGGGTGTTCCATTGTCCTGCTGCAACACAGCTCTATTTCGGTTAACTAATGCGGGTATATCCGTCTCAAAATTGCATGAACTCGTGTCAGTTGTTGAGAATAAAGATCCACATCAATCGCCCGCCCATTTGGAACAAACTTCCAGTGAATCACACCTTCAAAAATTTCACCAGACACATTATTTTGAGACCAAAGGGATTTTTTAAACTATGACATTGGCAGGTTGGCGGGGATCGAGCCACTGTTTCCAGGCATCAAGGAACATACTTGTTTTTCATCTCAAGTGACAATTCTCGGTTTCTTTAAAGCTAAAATAGCTAACACCATCAATAAAATAATAAATCCAAGAACATCCTTACAAATATCTATAGGATTATGGATAAGCTGACGACAGATATCCACTCAACGTTCTGCCGGTTGAGGTGTCAGTTCATGAGGTACAGATCTACAGCTTCTGAGTGATTTTCCAAGTGTCTTAATGTGGCGATTTGATTCACCAAGTTCTTCTGAAAGCTTAGGGTACTTTCTGCGGATTTTCTCCCAAAACTTGGCGTGCATCTATTTTCCATTCTTTAGATCTTCCAGAACGTGGTAAATCTTTAGTGTTTTCGTCTCCATTGCTGAAACGTTGGAACTATCATTGCGCCATACGCTCACTAACGACACCTCCTTCCACTTTACATATTCTTCGAACTGCGGCAGCGGTTTTATAATCTTGTTTCCAGTAGTGTTTTAGAAGTACTCTAACTTCCAACTTATTCTCCATTTTGTGATTGTTTATTAACTGAAGACTGATACATGCTCACAACTATGGCATCCTGTAAATAACATTGCCAAACCAAAGAAAGCCAACAAATTTACCAAAACACATAAAAAAAATCGACTTTACTTATGAGATCACCTAATATAACAATGCACGGATCTGTGGTTTTCTAATGTAGCTTAAAAAAATCGACTTTACTTAGATCACCTAATATAACAATGCACGGATCTGTGGTTTTCTAATGTAGCTTAAAAAATCGACTTTACTTATGAGATCACCTAATATAACAATGCACGGATCTGTGGTTTTCTAATATAGCTTTCGCTCTCTAAACGTTTACCGGTGGGGGGGGGGGGGGTATTTCATTAGTTCTCTCTCCAATTGCGATTTGGCAAAACCAGAATTGATACTTTGGTGAAACAATCTGACAAGTAAAGGAGTAAAAGGACATTCGTACATAATGGGTGGGTGCGCGCAACTTGCCTCACTACGAACTCCCCGATGAGAGGCAATAATTACCTTACATCTATCCCTCTGCAGAGCTACCGTTTTCTTCTACAACTTCACAGAATGCACAGCTCCTCTACTGCACTCCACGCAACTAAAACGGAATGAAATTAAACCATTTTTGTAAACGTGTAGATACACAACGTTTTGAAACAACAATTTGGAAACAATAACCGATACTGGTTAGGGAAAATCCTGAGCAGGTCTTTGTATCCCCTTGGTACCAACCATAAACGTTTGTCTGCGTTAACACGAAATATATAGAAAAATAAGCTCTTGCAACAATATTAATAGAAAATATATTAACAAAAACAATAGATGGAGAGTTACATGAATGTAAACCACCGTAACTTGTCCTTTCACAATCATACTGCACACACGGGCATACTGAGCCTCGCGGTCGCAGTCATATTGGGTCCACAAGCTCGCGGTCGCATAGTCATACTGCGCACTTTCTTTCGTCCACGGTGAACTTACAAATTAAGTACGAATCATCAGATCGGACAATGAACCCCTGCGAAATTTTCCCGAGTAAGTTCATAAAGTTACACAACCAAATATTTTGTTTTAAAAGATATCCAAGCAGAAGTGTATTTATATATGAAATATTCGACACAAACAGCCAACAACAAATACAATAAAAATCGTGAACTGGAGCCAAGAATACTTAGTGAAATTATAGAACAGTACCAGCTGGAACAAATAAAGCGCGTTAATTTCCTTAAACGGGTTGCTTATCACTGCAGTAAACAGTAGCCCCTATTTATTTACCAACATTATTTTAATTTATTTTAAAATAATAGAGAAGCAATGATTATTAAACCAACAAAGTAATATCATTATCTGTACATTCGATATTGGTTTGCTAGTCCTAAGCGTGGAAATCTCCAAGTATGAATTAAAATAGAATTTGTTTGCTCCAAGGACCTTGCAATATTTGCATTTGTGCAATGTGTACATGTACTAAAGCTACAGATATTTCATATGTGCATTATATATGATACTACCTGTGACTACCGATGTGTCTAATATACGCCTTCCCATTAAGTTTATTTCCAGCTGCAGATGTTCTTCTTATAAAACTTTGTCACAGTTTCCAAAAATGTACAGGCAAGGTCTCCCAAAATAAGGTTAATGACCTGCATCTTTGTTTCTCCCACTGTTTTGTTCCTAAGACTCCTTTGAGGGCCTTCAGCTTCTCCTGAACTTCATTACTTTTAATGTTTCTTCAAATTCTGAAGCTTCAGATATGCTTCTGCAGCAACTGGTATTGAATTTGTCTCCAGACTTAGTAACGTTTCATCACTAAAGCTCCAGATTTGACGAATAGAATTTGCATATAAAACATTTGTAATTCAGAATCTGTTATATTTTGAAGGACCTAACTATGGGGATTCTGGATTTATCTCACCCAAGGCTGCTTCAGGTTATATTTCGCCCTCTTCAGCCCACTACAAAATACAACAGTCTGAGCATGCGGTAACAAATGATTCTTTTCCATCAATGGAGAGAAGAAACTCGATGATGACCCAGTTATTCAATAGCTATTCAATTGCTCTCAACCAGTAATAAGAAACACCCCACTTATGGATTCCTTTTCCAGCAGAAGTAGCTAGACACGTGCCGTTTCGTTGAAACATACAGAAAAGTCTGCAAAACAAAAACTACTAATTTAGTTGGGAATAGGCTATCTTTCAGCATTACTGACAAGATTGATCTTATGTGCCCAACTTTGATATGAAAAGAGCCATCTGGAAGAGGTGTGAAAACCCAGCAAAACATGTCATATATGCCGAATTACAACTTGGTTCAAGTTCACTCCTGCGTCATAGCAAATCCCTCGTAAATGTTTGAACAATGAAGTGTCTGCAGCAACATAATGCTACTACAATTTGAAACACTCAACTGTATATAGAAGAACAATGAAAATCGTCCAGCTTTTTGTTTCATCGATCACCAGATATGATAACAATCTCCTTGTTTTGTATGGCTGCAACATCTTCCTTTCGCAGAGAAATATTTTCTATGCAGAACGTTGCTTCCTGCAAGATCTCCAACACCAATTACATCTTCTCCTACTCAGTCAAGACTAGATGATCTACCTTCTCAATAGAATATTGAAAGAAATCATCATGACTATCTAAGCAACAAAAGCTACTGTGGGAAGATAATAAATCCTCAAAAGAAAACATACATTCAATCCATGATGTACTGTTTTGCACAAATAATTTCTTCAAATTCTAATTTCAATTCCATGTGCGCAGCAATTTATGAACCATTTCATTACAATGACTTAGCAGAATTTTAGGAGGCCATCGATCTGAGCAACCATTCATTTTTTAGAGGATTCAACATTTTTTATATATCCGCAACTCCACTTAAACCCCCTATATGTAAAATGTCACACTCGCAAGAAGTGGTTTGTCTAAAAAGTGAACACTCCTTTCTTTTAAATAGAGATTTCAACCAAGTGCAACAAAAATTAATTCCTGTGTACTCCTAACTTTGTACTCGTAAATGCGTCTAAAAGATAAGGCGCACAGTTTGGTGTTGTTTTTTAATTTATGTCCACCAACGCAAAGTTACATCGGACGATGAATGAAATGGGTGAAATGATGCTCAAATAAGCGCAGGGTCCATAGAGCTTAGAGTTTAATGTTATTTATCTTTCAGGATAAGGGAAAACCCCGGAGAAAAAACCTTGCTCAGATAACATCCTGACTGCGATCCAACTCGAGATCTCTTGAACGTGAGGAAGTTACGCTACCACTAATCTACAGAGGTGGGCAGGCGCACCGTTTGTACGTCCCTTGAAGCACTCTTCATTTTGTTCGATTTAAATTAAATTTTAAATGTATCGTCACATTTTCTTCCAAGTCCTGTATATACAGTCAGCGCAACTCCATACTGGAAGCAGTTATTTTATGCGTACCAATGTTCCCTGAAAAGGCTTGCATATTCCTCCTGTGGAAATGTGGCACGTGGAGTTGCTTGAATAAGAAGTACTCTTGAGCTCTGAAACCTCCCCCGTGTACCAGTTGCTGTTCAGACTGCCCTCAGTACGCAGGGGACGAGTTAGGTATTTATAACCAATGGCGCTACAAACCAACATGGTGATTGGCCGCTATGCCGCTCAACAACGTGGGCTGCCAGATTGCACTCACCATGGTACCGTCGCGGTTATTGCAGGTTGGAGTAGAGTTCGTCAACATTAATTCTGCCACTCACACACACATGCCCAATGCAGTCTGAGGAGCTTGTGGTTTCTGCACATGGTAGTCGACTCCATGGCATGTGTGCGACACGTCCAATCCTTAGCAAAAGTCGGTTTCTCTCTTGCTGCAGTGCTCCAGCGTCCAGTCAAGATTGCGGACATATTCGCACGTCCGTTAAGGTTATCGGAACAGATGGCGATGATCTCGTGCTGTGGCTCAGTATCCACTCGTCGCTGCGTACGCCCTTTTATCTATTCACTGCTTCCACCGTTTCCACTTATTCCCAAATAATATTGGGATATCGCTAATACGTAATCTCTCCTTCCATAATACCACACACTTACAGGGATAACAGGAGGCATAGGTACAAAAACTGACACCCAGCAAAGGGACATCTCTTCCTTTAATCAAGCCACAGCCTGTCTGCAGCATAAGAAGTTTAGAAGACAAGAACGCGGTAAAGCACTCCACTCGAAAAGACACGCGAAAGAAATGAAGAACAAGTCCCACAAACGAACTCTTTAGGCCAATAATTAATAAAGCATTTGTATTGGACTAAATACCCTAATTCTTCGCTTAAAAGAGTTAACAATTTTGTAACAGCACACGGAAAGTATAGAAAACATCTAAAGAAATGGGGTTATATCCATTTCTTGTCTATATTTACGAATCATACAAACGGCCAGACTAGAAGAGATTCCTGAACAACTAAACAGGGAGCTAACCTAGTGAGTCAAATACAACTAAGAAAAACTATACATACTGCTCCTTAGGTAAGAAAACAGGAATCGCATAAGTATTTTTAGGCTGAGCAGCTTAAAGAAAACTCGTTTCCAAATTAGTCCTAGATAGGTACAATATAATTTCTGAAAAGAATTTGCTCTACAAAATGAACGAAACTTGTATTAGTTTCAAACTCATTACTTTGCCTCGTAATTTGTAAGGAAATTGCTAATTTCTGCTGCATGCACGAGTGAAATGATGGGCCCAAATGACAATCACTCCCTACACTATGCCCCAGACCTTCTATGATTGTTATATAATGCATTAGGGCTCTCTAACAGGAGTGTGGCGAGGGTGAACTTCGAACACAGTAGCTTTAGATAGGGATTTTCCAAAAATACATTTTGCAGACAACCCTTGTACTCGTGTTTGATAATACAGTTCTATATAAAGAGCCAAGGACTTCCCCTCGACAGAGGGGCTGAAACCTCAGCAAAGATTTTCCATCATTTTTAATGACTGGGTTTGGGTCATTCCAAATGTATAAGCAATATATCGGTAGTACTTCTTAAACTGGAATAAAACCTCCTTTGTTTCAAAACTTTAACCAAGGTTGAGTCCTTATCTACCATCCCGAACATTTCGATTAAAATAACAGATGTATTGACGACCGACGAGAAGACATCCAAAATCATTACACTGGTATGGTATTTTTTTTTCGACATCAGAAGTTTTCCAAGCAGTTCTTATACTCCAACGCCAACAGAGCATTATTCTTTCGGACCTGAGCCCATCTAGGCCCACTTTTGGTAGCACGGCGAACAATACCCCTCTTAAACTTGTATACGCATGGGACTTAAACTGGACACGCATTAATTTGGCTGCTTGAATTGTTTTTTTAAACAAATATATATATTCCTTATTTAACTGTTTTTTACTGTTTCCGTTTATTTTACTATCTGTTCCCTTTAGTTTGACACATATACACGATACACATAAACAACCATGCCCAACGCGGGACTCGAACCCGCGACCCTCTACGTGGCGGAACGCTAGACATACGCTCTAACGACCGTGGCTACGAGGGCCGGCAATTGTTTAAAAGTGGTGGCCAAAAACTGTTCAATTTAGTGTTTTGAGTAGAAATTCAGAGTAAGATCCTTCGTTTTTGAAGATGAAAACTATTTATATGATGTAAACATGTAGGTTCGAAATAACAAAGAGAAGCACCACATATGCTTTTATGGACCTTTTAGTAACACTATATATGAAGCCTTGTCTTTCTTTAACCCTCCAAACTTTGACTGTTTTTCAGGTAAAATGAAAACCCTTGAAGGAAACATGTATGAAATTATAATGGACAAGAAGTGTACTTTTGATAGACTCCACACGCAAGCTGTTCCTTACCTTGGACTACTGAATGTGCATTATGAAAGTATTCGTTCGTGAGGACATTGCTTCAAAAGTTCAGAACAGCAAATACGCTTGCATTTCGCACAATATTGGTTCACATATGGTGTACGTATACACTTTGGGAGTCCCCATTTTCTTGCATAAGCTCAAAAAATTTCCGCAGATTGCAAGCTCATTTCCTTAGATATGACAAACCTATGGACAAATATGTATCAACTAAAAACCTGACAGTTAATTCAATGTCATCTTATTCACAGATCCATAAGGAACAAGAAAGTTGTTTCATGGGATTGCATCCAGTTGTTAATACACTCTACACAATCATCCGAAATGATACAACCACCTATTAGAACTTTATGAACTTTTGGAATGTTATCAAAACTGAAATGTTTTAAGAAAATTAAATATTAATAAGCAAGAGGAAGAAAGAAACAAACCAAGATCCCGACAGATTTTAACATTTTAAAAAAATCCGTCCGGAAGTATGTCAGCCATTACATGTGCTTATTAAATTACTTTTACAATTGCTTCTGCAACGAGTAAAGAACATCTGTAGGTATACGAATTTGTCAACAGCTGCATCATTTCTACAGAAAGGGTTTGGGTTGGAAGGAACATCCTTTAACCAAAATCGGCGCCGATATGCTACTTATTCTATAAGCGTAGTCGTTTTGTTGCTATGGTCTGCGAACCTGGAGATCAATAGCTATCTTACTCTTAGTGTGGCTTGTCTACCACCAGAGGGCAATATCATTTGGCGTCGCCCTACCGCCATCTATCAACCAGTACCACAGCTACGTAGCCTGTGGTTAACTGCTGATATGCACAATTCTCTCCTATCGTTGTTCCTGACCTAGCGCTTCACTAAAAACTCACCCACTTGCTGCATTCATTCTGTAAACTACATTAACATGCGCTAATTCTTCTATTTCTTCTTAACTGAAATATGCTGTCAAACATTTCGTTGTAGATAGGTATTCATATACAAATGGCACAGTAGGCTGAACGTATGACCCGATTTTCTTTTAAAGCATGTCACTATGTGCTGACTAAAATCTCTTTGGATAATCAAAATAGAATAAAAATAATAGCAACGTATTAGTTACAGAACAAACTATATGTAACAGTTCAAACCAACTTAATACTGAAGCGTATCTTAGAAATGGTAAATTATAAAAACATATTTGACATAAATTATACTTTTTAACAAGTTCTTTTTTTTTTTTTTTTTTTTTTTTTTTTTTTTTTTTTTTTGTAATTTACGTCCTCCAACGTTAAGTCATATCGGACGATGAATGGAATGGATGAAATGATGCTCAAATGAGTCCGGGGTCCATGGAGCTTAGAGTTACCCGACATTCGTCTTACAGGATAAGGGAAAACCCCGGAAAACCCTTAACCAGGTAACTCACCCTGACCGAGATTCGAACTCGGGACCTCTTGAACGTGAGGCAGACATGCTACCACCACGCTACCAAGGCAGTTCTCTTTTCAGTAGTAAGTTTTTGTCTCTCTCTACAGTTTACAGTTATATAAAATTCAATCAGAACAAAGACACTATCAATTCTGTTGGCAGGAAACCTAAGATGTGCATTTTATTTGCCATGCAAAGGACGAAGAAACCTAGGGAGGTGCAGTTTGTAGCCAGAACAGCCTTAGTAGCCCAAACCGCGTTCCAAAAGAAATCTTAAATATTTATTTTAGTAAAACTCACTAGAGCCATTTTCTTAGAAACTAAAACTAATACGGTTATTTCAAGTAAATCGAAAACCATCCTGTGGCAACCTTGGAAGCTCCTCAAATTAAATATTAAGTTTGGTATATAACCGACCTTTTATACAACATACATTTGAAACTTTTTCTTGAAGTGTCTGTATAAGATCACGAAAGCTCAACATGTTTAATTCCTTAATATCCTTCCTCTAGTCACTACGGCACAATATCAATGCGACATAATTCCTTACTTCAATACTGGACTCGTCTGGCTGGCAGTAGTGACAATGTCAATTTGCGTGGCTCAGATGGTTAGGTGCTTAGACTGCAGTTCGCAAGGTCACGAGTTCAAACCCGGTTCAAATAGATGTATGCTTAAGGATATGTAGGTATGACTGAAATTTTGAATTCCTAAACTAACAACGCTAGCTTTTCAAGATTTATACCACATATGTAACACGGTGATAATGTGGTACAGCTCAAAATTTAACAATTTCATTTGGTTTTGAAACTATGGTCAAATTTATTTATTTTTTGTTAAGTCACCTAAAAAGTCACTTGCGACAAAGTAACTTAAATTTTGGTCTAGTAGTGGAAACGTTGAGTCAGACTGAAAAATTCAATGCCATAGCCGGGATTTGAACCACGAATCTTCTGGTTTCCGTCCAGCCGCACTACCATTGTGCTACTATGGCCAACGTGCCGATATGACATTAAATTCTCCAACTGACTCGGCACGTTGGCCATAGTAGCACAATGGTAGTGCGGCTGGACGGAAACCAGAAGATTCGTGGTTCAAATCCCGGCTATGGCATTGAATTTTTCAGTCTGACTCAACGTTTCCACAATTTAGCCTACACACGGCCAGTGTGAAAGAATAATTAATTTCCATTAATTAACCTAATTTGGTCTAGTATTTTAAAAAAGGTTCCATGCACTTTCGAAATTGCCCTAGGTTTCCCTGTGTCTCAACAAGTTTAGACTCCAGAAATGATTAAAGCTATGAATATGGCTTTTTTGCCCAAAAAGTTGAAATGTTTGTGTTTTGAAGTAAAGAATGTGTGGTTAAATGCATCTCAGAATAAAACCCAAAGCAATTTCTAGTCACCGTCTCTTTGTGAATGTGTGTAGGAAGTTTCATTAGTCTAACGCCAAAATCAAGAAGCACTTAAAATTAAGGAAAATGCTAAAAATTTTAATAGCGAGAAAAGGATAAAGAATTAGAATTCATATCTAACACTAGCATTCACGTAAATTTCAAACTCGATTAGAGCATTTAAAAATGGCGTGCGGATGCTATCTAGGCATTCTTTGGATCCAGGAATGCTTGCACTATTTTGTAGATTAAAAATAGGAAACGGCGACTTTTTGAAAATGTTCATGAAATATCAGTCACACATCCTTAAAAGTGAAAACAACATGACAGAACACATTCTATAATACGAAATTCTGGCACACCGGCAGCGCTGATATGATCCCGACAATTGACAAGTTAACAAAATATTTTTAAAAGACTCAATTTCATCATAGACAATAAGTAGTTAGTCTCAAGTTACGAGACGTACACTCAAATCATTATTTCAATAACTAGCGGTCATGAGTCACAGACAAACGTCAGCTGTCTCTACGAGCGATGGGAGTGGTTTTCTTTGGTCCTAGCTTTAATGTTTAAACATTCGATTACCTGGGCATACGCTTATGTGGGTAGAGGCAGGTTCAGGGGCGTAACGTTAGGGCCTGCAGGGCCTGCAATGCGGGCGGGCCCGGTATTTTAGGGGCCCGCAGAAAAGGAAAAGAAGCATATTATTCTTATTAATGAGTATAACAATTTGAATATATACAGATATAAATTCTGAAACACGTATAAGATAAATAGTAAAGTTTAAAGTCAGTCTGCATAGAAAATTAATGGTCAGATCACTCCAAACGGTTTCCTAGAATTGGTCAACGTTTAGTTGAGTTCATCACATCTGTGTGTATTAACAATGCTTGTCCTTCACTACAAATTCTCTGATAACACTGGTTTGCATCATGTTTCTCTGTCGTCACAAACGAGCAGCGCATAGTTACAACAATGAAAATGAATGCCAAAATATCACATTAGGCAGGAAGTTATTCTGTATTGATGTCTTAGAGTTCCTGATATCGTAATATGCACATTTTTTTTCTACACATTTAACTTTTGTCACACTTCTCATTCGACAACAATATCAATTATACATTAAGATGTGAATAACTTGTAGGTCAATCAACAGCCAACTCAGTTTCAGACGAGCTTTCTTCGTGGGACCTAGGTGCATCGTAAAAAGTGGTGTGATATTTTCAAAACTTTACTGGTTAACAGTTTAACTTTTTCTATTTAACTGTGTACTTTTTCGGTAAAATGAAACCTTTTAAAGTTAAGTAGAAACATCTAACTGAAGAAGAGGAAATAGAAAGAAGCGTGAATTATAAAAAGAAACAAATTAGTGAAAATAAATGATTATTTTTCTCTTAATAGTAGTACTAGCTCAACAGTTACAGAAGTTTGCAGTGTCTGCATTTCTGAAGTGAACACCAATAATAAACGTGAAAGTGAAAACTATGATAGCAAACTCGCCATAAATATAATTAGGCCTATCACAGACTATTCAAATGATCGTGCAGATGCAGATTATCAATTAGATGTACATAATGAAACTAAAATGTTCCTTGTTAGACAAAATCCTTGCCCATTCCCCAAAGATGCTAAGCAGGAAAACAGGTCCTTCCCCAGTAAATATTACGAACAGTTCACATTGGCAGGACAAAGAATTTGGAGAGAATGGTTGTGTTATTCATCTAAAAATGAGTGTTTACTGTAAACCGTATTGGCTGCTTGGAGGGAAGGAGTTCGAGATTGGAGATGCCTAACCAAAGTATATTGCAACACGAAACTAGCTATGCACATTTGAACGCTTGCGTCGTTTTCAATTCGTGGCGTAAGGAAAACACAGTTGGCGTGAATATGAATTGAGAACTAAAGAAAAGTAAGAACATATGGAAACATGTCCTTGAGTGTATTGTGAATGTGACTTTAACTCTGGCATCCAATAATACAGCTGTAATTGAGGTTATGTTAGTTACTGATCGATTATACATTATATTTTAGGGGGCCTGGATTTTGGTTTTTGCAGGCGGGCCCGTATTGCGTACGTTACGCCTCTGGGCAGGTTCAAATGTTGATACATGGCGACTAAGCTACACCTCAGATCGCGAAAAGGAATCTAAGTACGTATATACCAAGCGTTCGACTTATGGCTGGGCCACAATTCGCATATATGTGTAGTTCGCTTTCACTATAGTGATTTCGGTATTTTTCATTATTGCGAATGGCCCGCTCAGGTGTGTCGGTTGTTGTATCAGTTCAAGCTGAAAGGATTGCGAGTTTATTCACTGACAGCTCAAACTTGATTGTGTATTTCAGATATTGCTGCTGCCCTTGTCTTGTTAGTAGTCTATGCTTGAACAGAACATGTACGGAGCATAACGTAAATTATCGAATCTTGTACACAGGCGTATAGAGACAATTTCAGGAGCAATTTCTTGGGATTTCTATTCCAAGTAGAGTTATATGGGACCGTTAATCACTGAACCTAAGGAAGCGAAAAACTTAAGCTCAAGCGGAGGAAAATTGGTTTTCGTTCTAACGCTTTGCAAAGTGTTGTATACACAACAAGTGGGCGTTGCAAAAGCTCTTGACTACATAGCCGCTTAACTTTTACACTTTAAACTCATGAATGAAAACCTCGTGACGACGAAAATCAAGCTGGCTCTCACAAAATATCGTTACGATACTCTTTACCCACGCTTTAAATATGTTTTGGGGCATAGGTAGATTTATTTATGGGATCAGCTTGTCTCACAGAATAGTAGGTATTGGAGCACAGAGAATCCTCATTATTTAACCAAGATGTAAACTGTGATGCGTGATTGCTGTAACAGCAGAATGGATAATAAGACCAGACTTTTCAGCAACACTTACATTTCGATACTTAGGTACCTGGGAAACATATTGTCGCCGAGGCATTGTTGAATCGCCGCGACAAGCCAGTGCCCGGGCTCGTGCGAAAGAGACATAGCGCCCAAGCCATGCCCACACGTGGATGCTTGGAGCTTGCCAAGGGAGGGACGGGGCGGGAAGGGGAGGAGACGGAGTGATGTCTAGATAATTCTTTTCCTTCCCTCGCCACCGTGAAATATCGTTGTAGTTCGGTAACCTTCGAGAAACGATGGTTCAGTTAATAAAAGCGACTGGACTGGACTGTCAGTCCCCACAGGAAGCCGTTCCAGGCTGTTCCGGGTACCCCGCATGGCTTGTGGACACCCGAGATAACCCAGGAGCTAAGCCTAACAGCAGCTAAAGCTGAGCTCTACATAATCTTCTAAGCTGTTTGGCACCAAAGCTTTCCAACCAAATAATAAAATTTAAAATTAAAACACCAGGGTGCATGGTATTGCATCCATTCCCACAACCTGAAGGTACAAAATTGTAACCTCAAAAACAAAAATCCATCTCAAAACCCACACTTCCTACAAAACCCCAAACATAAAACCTTATCTGCGGTAAAACCCTCAACGGGTGGGCACGCAGCAAAAACCTTCTGGCTTTATACAGCCAGCCAGCCAGGACCTCGGTCGGTCGGACAGTCAGCGTCGACAGGGAGCTGCTAGAGAGCAGTCAATGGTCAGTTTTAGTGCAGTGTGTGTGTGTGTGTGTGTGTGTGTGTGTGTGTGTGTGTGTGTGTGTGTGTGTGTGTGTGTGTGTGTGTGTGTGTGTGTGTGTGTTGACATTACAACTGTACCGAGTTGCGAGTTGACAACTGATAAACGTGTAGTGATTTGAAAGTGAATTATTAGGTTTATTTACGTGTGGTGAATCCACGAGTGTTGGTGTATGTTACGTCATTCTGGTGCAAAAGGTTGTACAAAAGTGTCTTTCTACGGAAATAAAGAGCATTTTGAATTTCTGCAAACTTGACTTTTAATTTTACGAACCCACAAAGTCACAATATAGGCTTTTTTGATGACAGGATAATTTCTTAAGGATTATAACGCCGCGAATGTTGGGATCTTATTGTATACGACAGGGAACAGGAACATTCCCGACCCATAGGACGTACGACAATGTAAGGACAGAAATGAAAATTACACAAGTTATAATGGAATGTCTATTGAAGTGCATGCTACAAAGCGGGCGTTGAAACGAAAAAGCCTGCACTCAATATAACGAACGCGCCGTAATAGACAAATTGCAAATTCAGAGAGACTGAAAAGAAAAAAAAATCTGCGTAAAACAGGACTCGAGAACGTGCAAAGAGGATGAGGAATCCACCTCCCACATCCTTCTTGGCAAGAAAGGTTCTGTAACCAAGAAGACCTACTGATATTGGAACCAGCCCCAAGGAAGAGATTTTCCAATTGATTTGCACAACAGACTAACGTGCGGGAGCTCAATAACAGATTAGATAACCTCATTATCGAATCTAATTTAATCAATGAGCTACAAATTTTACTTTGTACAGGTTTTGTCTACATATTTTTATGGTTTACCAGATGCACAACTTATTTTGCATTGCAGTATCCCAAATGCTATTTTAATCAGCTGTTTCAGCCATGCATGAGGGAAAAAAGTATCGCAAACAATTCCTGTAAATGCCATTTTGGGAACTTTTCTTTCTTCAATTAGACTCTTTCTCTAAAAACATGAGGCGGTTTATTTTGGAGGTTTAATCGAAGTATCTCGAAACGTGTATTTCGATTAAATCTCTATCGAATATTTAGGTTGTGTTATACTTGCTCTAGTTACATAGTTGAGTAATAAATAGATAAGGTAAGAACCGTTATAATTTCAATTTTGTTATTAGTTGCGGATTATACGAGGCGTGACCGTAAAATAAGGTCTCCAAGGCGCTGGAGCCGTGAGGAACGCTATTACGCAAGACCCGGCAACAGTGTAGCTCGGTTTCGCCCCTTCAAATCCCCACCACAACGAACCCGTTGCAATCATTAGTCTTGGCTGGGCAGCCGTTTGCGATGGAGCTTCCTATCACTTCCGCCAAGTGCGAGTTGGGTGCAGTGATCCGTTTTTTGAGTGCCAAGAAATTCATCATCAGTTATGCGAAGTCTATGGGCCACAGTGTATGGACGTCAAAAACGTGCGAAAGTGGGTCAGAGAGTTCAAAGACGGGCGTACAGACGTCCATGACGAACAGCGTTCTGGTCGGCCTTTGGTTTCAGCCGAAACAATTGCAAAAGTGGAGCAAGAAATGCTTAAAGATCGGCGTGTGACAGTTCACGAGCTCTGCAAACTTATCCCTGAAGTCAGTAAGACTACGATTGACAAGATTTTGACCGAACATTTGCATTATCGCAAGGTATGTGCGAGGTGAGTCTCCAAAACGGTCCCCATACTGCACATGCAACGGTTGATATCCTGGCCCAGTTCGGATGGGACATCCTCACCTATCCCCCGTACAGTTCAGACTTAGCACCTAGTGATTATCATCTGTTTCCTGAGTTGAAGTCACACCTGGGTGGAACAATTTCCAGACCGAAGATGATTTGAAAAACGAGGTTGAGCGCTACTTGTGCAACTTGGCGGGAGAGTGCTATGACAAGGGTGTACAAAAACTGCCACAGCGCATGCAAAAGTTAATCGATCGCAATGGTGATTACGTTGAAAAATAACTGTAAGTTCCACCTTTCCACCAATGTAATAACATTCATTGACAAAAACATGTCTTCTATATTTAATAAAATTGGAGACTTTATTTTAAGGACACGCCTCGTACTTTGTTGATAATACGATAGCATTTTCAGCTTTAATTTTCTCCTCTAGTAAAAATGCAGTAATTTTTAACTAGCAATTTATGCAAGATGTTATATAATTCTATATTTAAAAGAGCAGATTTCAAAAGGATGAATTAACAAGTTAACCAACCTGGTCAAGTTCTGCCTGACATCGCTGCAATACGCGATGCAATACGTAGCTTTTAAACCAAAGACACGAAGCGAATACTTAGATCGTTTTATGAACAATATTTAAGCTTCATATACGAATGCAATATAATTTTAGCTCTATAATTTAGCTCTAGCTATAGTTTTCTAACTTGCCCCTACAATATCAATAAAAAACTTTCTTTTGGGAATTTATGTTAACTGCCGAAACACTTCTCATGTGATAATTATAAGTTTATAAGTATTGCAAATTTAATGTGTTTTAAAGGGTTTCCAAGAAGGAAGTAAGTGAATTTTATAACTTATCGCTAAAACCTTTGTGAAGGGATGACTCAGCTGGTAGCGGCTGTAGCCCACATTCGAGAGGTTGTGGGTTGGATTCCTGTGGTCGACTTTCCTTGACTACAGTTTTTTTGGGGGGCGGGGGGGGGGGCGGATGGGGCTCCCTGGTTTGCTAGTGACATGCTGTGAAGTTTCATTATATTCCGAATTCCCTGTTTCTCAATTCCACTTCGCTTGGTACTTTGCGGTTGATCCACGCCTATGTGCCTTAAACCTTCGTACCGCGGATGACCTGTCCGGTTCTAGCTGCCATCGGAAGATCCAATCACCGTGCCCTGTGATATGTCGGGGCTCCTCTCGCATCATCCTTTCGCTCAGGTCCAAAATGCAGCATGGGCACGGTACCAAAACAGCCTCTGACCGCATTACCTTATCTACAATCACAGTATACTGCATTTCACCCTACAATTCAATTTAGCAATTTTATTGGAGATGTATTAAAACCAAAAGAAAAAACCAATTTCAAAGTCCAAGGATGAGACAGGAACTTTCAAAAAGCTCCTCAGACAATACAAATTTTGGTTCAGGAGAAATAAAATTGTTCTCGTGTGCAAGTTGAATTGAAATTGCTGGATAAGCTCTTCGTGCCGTTGTTGAGCTACCACAGTAACCTGCCAATATGACATTAAATTCTCAAACTCAAAACATTTTTGGAAAATCTTAAGGCGTTCTCAACTTCCTTTTTGAGACAACATATCCCAATGGCGACTTTTAGATGAACTAATGACAATTCTTCTTCCAGAATGGTGTGTATAGGTTTATCTGAGGAGGTATAATCACACTGAAAAATTAAATACCATAGCCGGGATCTGAACAACGCATCCTTGGTTCTAAGCAACTCCACCATTAAGCTATAGTTTTTTTATTTTTATTTTTTCGTCCTTCAACGCTAAGTCATATCGGACAATGAATGAAATTGGTGAAATGATGCTCAAATGAATCCGAGGTCCATGGAGTCACCTGACATTTGTCTTTTAGGATAAGGGAAAACCCCGGAAAAACCCCTATCCAGGTAACTCACCCTGACCGAGATTCGAACTCGAGACCTCTTGAATGTGAGGAAGACACGCTACCATCTACGCCTCCGATGCGGGCACTAAGCTATTATATGTGGTTTCATTATAGGTAACATTTCGTTACAGATACAAGGGAAGTAGCGAGTCAAATGGTGAAAGACGGGTTGTAATATACTAGCCTTGAAATTCAATTTGTTTTCCATTACACAGCCAAAAATATAGTAGATAGACAGTACTTAAAAATGAGACGTATTAAAAAGTTCAAAGCAATAACAGCAGGAAAAGCGTAATGTCACAAATATCATCTGAAATATGCCAAATGTTTTAGAGAGAACAACATTTTTGTATACTTATGAATTACCAGACTTTCCTTCCGAATATTGCTGGCTATTCCGAGAAAATTCAGAATATAAATTTTATTTGTCATGCAAACATCTTAAATATATGAAATTTTTATAGAATTCCTAGAGTTATTTTTAAGAATACAAACATCTATAAAAATTCCAAACAAAGGGCGTCATACTATTTTAAGATAAATGAATTGTCATGTTAAAACATAAATGTGGACCAATCTTTTTCACACTGGAGGGGCCATTCAGTATATCAAATGTGTACTGCAGGAAATCTCGGAATTGAAATTTTTATTTGGGATGCAATACTCAACACACTAAGTGCATGGTATAGCATGTAAACATCTGATGTTAAATTTATATTACCCTCTTTACTATTTCTTTAACAAACTACTCTTAGAAAAGACTGCCCTTTTATGCACTTTCTTAGATATAGGATTTAATGTCACTTTAACAACGAGGTGAAATTATGATCACTCATTACAACAAAGTGCAACAAGTTAGGTATTGGAAAAGGCTGATCACCAACGTTGCAGCAGGTGGTGAGAATGTGGGTGAAGATCGGAATGGGTAAGAGCAGATGTAGGCATGGTGATGACACTTGAAACTGTGAGAGAATAGACGAAAATAACAGGTATCGTCTTCTAGACGAGTGAGCTATTTTAATCGAAGAAATTGCAAGTCTTGGTCTGGAACTCTGAATTGGAAGGATGATGTATAGCTGCAACATGATGCTCTCATATGGTTGCAAGAGAAAGTAACCAAACAAGCACAACCTGTTTACCCGATATTGATATCCGGTGATAACGCAATTGGATGTACAACCAGCTTTATTGCCTTCAGCATGTTGCCGGAGACTGGAGAGGGCAGCCATCGAGTATGTCAAGATGGTGTAGGAGAGAGCGGCGTCCTGCAAGATGGACAGGAAAGGCAATAAACTGATCATTTGGAAAACTGGGTGAAAATTTGTAATACAAGGTGCGGTATTATTTGCGTTGCTCGAATGGTTACCCTGGCTTTATCTTTGTCAATAGAAACGTCTTAGATAACGCACTGACTACTCCACGTGCAGTAAACACCCGTCATTTGTGATTCCTGCTCATTCAATTGGCTGAAGTGATCCGTTCATTGGTGCTGAGCACATGAACAAGAGGCGCGCCAGTACTCCTCTCACTCGAGAATAATCAGTGTGTCACCTGAGAGGTTTCTGTTAACAAAGATAAAGCCATGGTAACGTTTCGAGCAGCAGGATTATACAACAAGGCATGGAGTTCACTGTGACAGGTTGACAAGGATTCTGTGACAGGTAGATATAGTACCTAAGAAGCAGTGTCGCGCATAACCGAACAGAGTACGCTTGCAGGAACAGCAGACATCCCTGGGAGAAGGGTTCAAAATGACGCTGAATATTGGCATTGAGGTTTCAGAGGGAAAATATGGCTCAAGGCCATACATGGCAAGGTTTACTTCAAACTGGGGACTGCTGTAAAAGGTACCAAAGCGGAACTTCAGTGGCGAAAATTGAATACGATCAACCATCTTGAGGCTTGTTGAGCTGAATGCTATATGATATAACCGTAGTCCAAAGTGGGATGCATAGCCACTTTATACGCGAGAAGCAGCGCTGAAAAGTCAGCTACCAACTTTAAGCTGCCATTATTATCATAATATTTAAACACCGAGAGCATTTTGCTCTCAAAAACTTGAGTTACATGGTTCAGGTTTAAACGGTCAAAATGCTGACGTAAAATGTGGATAGTTGGAGACTGCAAGAAGAAACATTAGCGCCGAGAGCCCAATAAGTAAACAGAACGCATTGGCTCTTAGGGGCAGAGAATTCGAAGCTCACGCTACAGCTCCATTATTTTAATTTATAAAGAATATTCTGTAGCAGTACCTGAGTGCATTTAAGTATTTTCAGCTACAAAAGGGAAGAAAGGTTGTCCGCAAAGGGATTAGACCGAAGGAGAAGGGAAGCATGAATACGCGCCATTAAAGGTTACTAAGGAGAGATTCACACTAAGAACCGATCCTTGTGGCACTCTGTTGTCATGTTGAGGCTTTGGCAGATAACAACTTAGCGTGTAGACTCATCGGTCAGCTTTGAAGGAACTCTCGAGAATGCAAACTTCTTCCATGTCACATATTGCTTCATTAAGTAACGTCGGCCATCATGTAAGCCATTACAATATACAGATTGACGAAAATGGCTTGTCTTTTGCAGATACAAATATATGAGGGCTGATCAACAAAGACACAGACTGATTTTTTCTTTTACAGATGTTTATTACTGCAATTCAATGTTTACATGATCTTTTTCAAAGTAGTCCCCTCCTACTTCAATGCACTTTTTACAGCGTCTCTGTCAGTCCTTGAACACGTGCTGCAGACCATTCTTTGTCAGGTCCTTGAGAATCACCTCAGTTTTCTCGAGCACTGCTTCAGAATTCTCAAATCGAATACCCCTAAGCTTTGCCTTTAGTGATGGGAATAAAAAGAAGTCACAGGATGCAAGATCGGGTATAAGGTGGATGTGGTACACAGGTAATGTTGAATCGAGCCAGAAACTGCATGACTTGATTTGCGACGTCAGGCAGTGCACTGTCATGATGAAGTCGCCACCAAGTACGAGAAAGCTCTGGTCGTTTCTTTGCAATGTGCTTCCTCAGTGTAGCCAATACTGACGTGTAGTATGCTGCTGTAACAGTAGTGTGAGGGGGAACTGCATGCAGTTAAATCATTCCCTAACAGTAAAAAAAATGTGATCACCATCACTTTCCCTGCAGATGGAACAATTTTTGCCTTTTTTGGTGTGGGAGAACCTGGAGATTTCCACACTGCTGGCATGTTTTCCTTCAGGATCATAATGATAAAGCTATGACTCATCCCCGGTGATAATCGATTTAAAAAATACATCCCCTCCATCAGCAAAGAGATGCAGCACCTCACGGCTTGTCTCCATTTGCACAGCCTTTTGTTCGGGATTCAACAGACGTGGCACCCAACAAGCACAAACTCGGGCCATATGGAGATGGTCGTGCATAATTTTAAACACACTTCATTGAGGTTACGTAATGTTACACGCCAATCCTCTCGGACAATCACAGCAGAAGCCGAAACACCAGGCCCACCTTGCTTAACACTGACAAGTCGGCCTTCTTTGAAGTCCTTTAACCACCTAAACATTGTTGCACGAGGTAGTGCATCTTCACTGTACGCTTACTTCAGCTTTTCATAAGTTTCGGTGGCTGTATGGTTTAAACGAAAACAGAATTTGAATGCGCTGTACTGCTCCTCTCGCATCACCTCCACTGTCTGGTATGCGAAATGCAAGTAGGACTACAAAATAGAGCGTTACTATTAACCTACTAATACGAGAGTGCTGACGCCTACCGACATTATACATAAAAACCCGCTCTTTTCAAATATTTATGTTACAGAAACGAAACTACCACGGAAGCTACAGGAAAAAAAATCAGTCTCAGTCTTTGTTGATCAGCCCTCGTACTATTCCAGTTTGAGGAAAGTATTAGCACTGGAAACCTTATTGGATATGTATAAGAAAAGAGGATGTGTAATCAAAAATCGGCGCAAACGTAGTTTGATCTTCCTCAGCATTTCACGGGGAGAGAGGGCGCATTATTATTTTAGGAATAGATACCATGATGTCAATGGCTAGGTGCAGTATATTGGAAACTGTGTTCGGTCATTCTAGTGCAACGGACAATCCATGGTGTAATTGCTTCATCGTGAATTTTTCATGTGACACAACTACTGTGATTAGTAATCGTATTCACGTCGTCGAATCATTGATAGAGGCAATACCGCATTTCATACTGATGATAAACTAGAAAAGCAGCAGCAACAGCAAGACCTAGAGACTAACAAGCGACCCCAGCTAATTCAAAACGAAAAGTCGGTTAAAGATGCGCGCAAACATTTAACCCTTTAATGCATGGTATAGTAGATATGCAACATTACCCTATATTCAGCTTGACAAATATTTCAGTCTATTTTTTATTATCATAGTATTTCGCTGGCCTTAATCAGTTACACACAAAAATTTTAAGGCTTTTGAACTCTATTATATTGTTTGTACAATTATATTGTAATGTTTTTGGTATAAAAAGGCAAAACCCAAGCAACTGCAGTCAAATGATACCCCGTCAACGTCCGCGTGTGCCATCACACCGATTATTTTACGTGGGCCCTCCCCGTCCTTTACCACAAAAACACATTTGACTGCAGTTGCCGAGATTCCCGCTCAAGACGCTTGGCTTCGAAGGTATGACCAGCCCATTAACTATTCATTTAACGACCTTGGCTATTCGAATCGATTGTGCTGAGACATCTCAGAAAGCGTTACGAAAACCGGATTATGAATTACAGCAAGAGCGGAATAAGTAGCAAAATAAGTCACGCATTTAAAGGTTAAGATCATCAGACTATCCTTTACATAGAACATTAAAAAAGATCTCAAAAATTGCTCCAAAGATGTATAAAATACTCTTACTACATAAAAAGTAGATCTCGTCAAAAAACAATTTATAGTGAACTGTTCTGAAGATGTTTCTCGCTCTTTCAATTCTCCGATACTTATTCACATTTCTCTGAAATAGCAAGTCGCTATTCGTTTTTATCTCTTAGCCACGTAAAAAGAACGGAATTTCGAAGATACAGCGACCAGCTGACTATTCCATAGCCCACTGTATTCATATATTTGCTTTGTATCTTTATTCAGACGAACTGGATCATGAAACAAACATTTCTGAACAGGAGTAGAGAAAGTCAGATGTTTTACTCTTTCGACAGTTAAGTGACCTTATTATATAAAGGAAATATCGTAACAGACTTGACAGTTGTCGGGAAGGCAGTGATTCCGTCAGGTTCAATATCAAATCGTCGGCGGAAACTCAACATATGAGCGATACCAGGAGAATTCATCCCGGCCTTGTCATATGTAGTTCCAGAAATGGGAATGACACAAGCTTCTGGGACAACGTTGGGATGACTGGAGAAATATTAGACAACAGAGATTGCAGTTAAATAACATTGTGATAGTAAAGCTGCCGTTTCCTCCACCATTTCTTAAGACAAACACATACATACACAGGCGGTATATCAGTAGTTGATTCAATGAGTTAAGCTTATGATCTTCAGTATGAAAGCATCATGAGCTGCCTGATCCTAGAAATGCCCATTTTGCAACTGTTACATAATTACATATACCTCAATATTTGTATTCGCGGAGCTCCCGTTAGAAATTGAGCAAAACAAGCAACACATATTCCCTATGCACAACCTTGTGTTACAGGAACAATCGTTTTAAGCGATGGATAAAGCATGGTCCACTCCTGCCCGCCTCTGTAGCGCAGTGGTAGCGACCTGCCTCACGTTCAAGAGGTCCCAAGTTCGAATCTGGCCATGGTGAGTTACCCAGATAAGGCTTTTCCGTTTTTTTTTTCCCTTATCCTGTAAAATGAGGATCTGGTAACTCTAAGCTCTATATAACCTGGGCTCATTTGAACATTTCATCCATCGTCCATATAACTATAGAGGGCGTTACCTTATACACTTCTTGTTAAACGAGCTAACTGTTCGTTACACTTCTCGCTGTAGATATAAGGGTAGCTCAGACTAAAGGGACAGTCATATACAGGATGTTTCAACACGACACCGAACGAATATATAGAAGTACTTGCTCAGCTTCTATGTGACACATATAAATAGGTTTTACCACCAATAGAGTCACATAACAAAAACGCACCATAATGAGTGTGGATTCGGCAGTGACAGGAACGACGCGTGCCTCAAGCTGTTGGAGTTCGCAGGTCACACGCCGTGCTGCGTGCTGTAACTGTAAACATACCGGATACTCCGCATAGCTTGCTACTATTAAGAATTTCTTTGGCTTATGAAACCGCAATAAAGAAGCTATTGCTAATTATTGCTTATGAGTGTTTAACGTGTTTCAAAATTCCGTTATAGCAGTCCATGATGGCAAATAACCTGGTGGACATATGCAGCTTATACCTTTTAGAGGGAAGTTAATGTTAGTGAGGTTGAGGATGAAAGCATTAAATGATAAACAGAACAGAAAACAACATTACAGAATGGTAGGTAAATTAACTAAAACTAAATGGTTTATACAATGAGACGAGCATTTATGTTACGTGTTTGATAATACTAAACTGAAAAGGAAATTGTTAATATTGACAGTATGTGGTTGAAATTATTGTACAATTAAGATCATAACAAAATATTCTGAAGTTAAACAAATAAATATTATCATTGATGTAACTATTTTTACAATTCATATTTTTAATGAAACTAAATTATTCGTACGTTCGTTGGACTCCCTTCAGCTCTTCCATCCATCAAAACCATATCCGTCATTTCGGCGTTCGTATTGCGCTCCATATTGCTTGGATTTGCTAAGTACATGCAAAATCCTCCCTGTTAGGACGGAATGTGTAGTTTTATACTGAAGAGCAACTTTGCAACTGTCCGAGTTATTAGTCGACTTTTTCACAAATAATTTCCCTTTGCCCCATTACCTAACAGGTAGGCTAGGGTCATTGATAAAGAACAAGGAGCAATGTGTTTGTGGCCAGTGCGTCCCAATAATAACTTTTGAGGTTCGCACACCAGTGGTTTCTGCGCTGCCTAATCACAAAATCATGTAATACTTAATGCTGCATAAAATTATACCTAAGAGAATTTCGAAGCTGCGACACCGAAATTCGGACTAGTTAAGTTATAAACTACGCCACGGCTATAATCGTTCGGTGTCGTTTTGAAACAATCTGTATACAAAAGCATGTCACCATAAAAAATTGAAATGATAAAAATACTGTACAACCAAACAAATAAGAAAGAGTATCTCAGAAATAATTAAAGCCGCAAAAATTACTTTTTAATTTCTGATTTAACCAGATCTACATTTTATTTATTTTTTGTGTAATGAGATTTTGTTTTAGAGGCTGCGCCGTGACCGTGCGCTTAGACTCTCAACAAGGCGGACTGAATTCGATCCCAGGCGACCACATGTGAGATTTGTGGTGTACAACATGGCGCAGGAACGGGGTTTTCTCCGGGATGTCTGGTTTCCCCAGCCAGCATTCCACCAAATGCTCCATTATCATCCACTTCGCCCTTATTCTCTCACTCTCATACCAGACATCGGACTCATATTAATTCTGTGTTGTCTACCAGATCCAGAGTTTCTGTTCCTCAACCCGACTCCTAAAGACATAAGAGGTAGAGGAAAAAGAATTCTCTAACACCACGATAGTGGTACCAGGGAAATGGAAGAACAAGAATATTTTCTCTATCTCTTACCCATAACATAAACGTCAGTGCCTTCGTAGAACATTCAGCACAATTTCATTTGTTATGCAACTATCTTAAAGATACGAGGTCTGTTCAGAAAGTATCGCGAATGTTGTGTATTTTTTCTTTTTTTTACAAAAATATTTATTTATTCATAAATATCTATTTTCATCCCTTCAAAGTAATCCCCACCAGGTATACACTGGTGTCAACGATTTTTCCAATTCTCAAAACACTTTATTTTTTTTTTATCTTTTTTGGGCGATATTGTTCAGCTTCTCCTTCGATGCCGTCTTTATCTCAATCGTGGCGTAGCGACGTCCTTACATGGGCCTCTTCAGTTTTTGGGGGGGGGGAAGGTAACAGGTGGCGAGGTCTGGGGAGTACGGTGGCTGTGGCATCATAAGTGTGTTGTTTTTGGCCAAAAATCCACGCACAAGCAACGATGTGTGAGCAACGGCGTTATGCTGCAAAAGCCAATTTTTGTTCTTCCACAAATCCGAGCGCTTCTGGCGGATTGCTTCGCGCAAATTGCGCATAACTTGCAGGTAATATTCCTTATTGACCGTTCTACCCTGTGGCAAGAACTCGTGATGCACCGCGCCCCTGTAATTGAAGAAAACTATATGCAAAACATTCATATCCGACCCAACTTGGCGCACTTTTTCGGTCTTGGCTCGTGTGTCAGCATCCATTGGGAAGATTGAGCTTTAGTTTCCACGTCATAACCATAAACCCATGATTCATCACCAGTCATGACCTTCTGGAGCAAATTTAGGTCGTCGCGGACAGACTTCAACAGCTCCTTAGCAACGAAAATACGTTTCTGGTCGAAATTGAGCAACTTTGGTGAGAATTTTGCGGTGACCCGTCTCATGTCCAAATCATTGGTAAGAGCCAATCGATATGTTTAGGTCCTCAGAAACTTCTCTAACGGCGATTTGACGATTGGGCAATACTATTTTCTTCACTTCTTCAATGTTTTCTTCTGCTGTCTACTTGGGCGTCCGAAACGCTTGTCGTTCACGTTTTCTCGACCCTCTGAGAACTTTTTGTACCACCGGGAACGTTGCTTTGGTCCAAAGTAGCTTCACTAGATGCCGTAGTTAACATTTGGAATGCATCCGTTTTTCATGTTTTTCATACGAAATTTGACACACGTTCTTTGTTCCAATTTTTGGAATACGCAAAAGTCAAAGACGAGCCAAAACACGTCCAAGCAAACTAGCTGCCAACAATTGACTTAACATTCAAAACGGCCGAGCTTGTTAATATAAGTGAGGGACATGAGTATCAACATAACGCCACAAAACCATCGAAAATCGAATATCGGTAGCCCGCGAAAATTTAAAATTCCCGATACTTCTTGAACAGATCTGTAGGTACTAGTGGTCATAATCGTTAAAAGGTGTTTTTGATAGGAAAAGAATGTACAAACTGAGTTGGAATATACCTTAGAAAGTACTAGATTATAATGCCAAGTTACCAAGCGAAGTGGCGCAAGGGTAAAGTGTGTGATTCGCATTCGACGGTCTTTGGTTCCATCTTCACACCAATATTCCTGACCCATAATTTTTACGGTTTTCCCGGATGGTTACGCGAATGCTAGGAAAGTTAATTACATTCCCTGATATTACTGTTCCTCCCTCCTGTTTAGCGGTTTCAGGGCTGTAAGTCACAGCGTGTATGGCACGGATACTTCCTAATCGGGGGAGGGGGTGGGGCGGTCCCGAGTCCCAGGCTAGGAGTGCCGATTGCACGTAGGGATCCTGCCTTCTGCTCCACGGGGCGCCAATTTTCCTTTAAAGTCTGTCTATCCAACGCAAGTGCAGGGCGGCCGCTTTCTTTGACAACCCCTCATAATCGTTTTAGAACATGGACCCTCCTCCTGACGGTCCTTTCTACAATGTTGCAACATTTTCACATCACCGTCTTGCACCTAATGAAACAGAACAACTGGAAGTTGGAAATTTGGCAACTGAGACTCCACGCGGAGTAGACATGCAACTGTCATTTTCAACAAATGGGGGCGGCTATTGGTCCCCAACGTCAGTGTTCCATTTCTGAAGTGTGGAGATAGATTTATGACGGTCATTAGTGGAGGGGAGGGTCCCGTCTTTTGAGGTCCCTTTGACTGGGAACTGCACACGCATTGGGTAAACAGACTTTACCTCACTGAGCGGGATGGCTCAGGCGGTTTCGTCTGTGAACCGCATGCGGTCACAGGGTTCGATTCCCGTGACTGACCTACCTGACCCATGGTGTATTTTTTTCGGTTCGCCAGAAATTCCTATCCCTCCATTTCATCTCCATTATTATTTCATATTATCTTTCATCTGGTGTCTCTTTCAGTGTAGAAAGCGTCGGCGGGTGCCTCGGCGGTGCATGGCAGGATGATATGCGCCAGCTGACATTCTCCGGTCTCAGGAACGACCGTTTTCGGCGGGTGGGATGCGCGTTGTGCGGGCCTTCCGGGGAATGTAGGTAGTGTTTTACGTCGGCTTTTACTAAATACGACACTACAGGCGGCTGCCGGGAAAGTTTCCAACTCGGCCACCCTCTGTCTACTCTCCCCTCAACCTTCCTCCCGGGGATACCCCACTGGGGGCTTAGGTACAATAAATCACAGGTTTCTGTGCCAGATCCCCTCCGTAGTAATCCTAATCCCTTTACTCTCCGAAGCTACTCATACCTGATAATTATCACGTCGATGGTAAAGCGACTTTTCATTTTCGAGTTACGCTGTTCTTTGAGAGACTGAGAGACGCGCGTACGCACTTTTATCCTTAAAATGCTTGTATTGCTAGTGTCAAAAGGCGTATTTAAACTAATAATGACGGATATCTCACATGAAAATCTGCAATGTCGCATATTCCGTAGCAGCTAAACTGAATACCACGTTAGATACAACCGTTCGATTGTGGAAATAGCGGAATTTCGAGGCCAGCCTATATCAGACAGCTTTTAATGATCTGATTATTGCTTTTGTTTGTTGTCCCCATTGTACTTTCAGTGAACCTTCATACTGCATAAAAATAGTAAAATAATCTTTGAAAGAATAGTTTGTAGACAGGGGAGTGGCTAGAGAAAGCTCGAATCGAATAATAGCAATGCAGTACGTCGTGAACATGAATGAAACGGCCGGCGGTGGAGAGGGAGAGAGCCATTCTATTACGTACTAAGACATACGTCATCGCTATGAACCAGACTGCATCTTACTCATTCCTAACAGGTCCTCAGAGTAGGGGAACACATCTGGTTTCGAGGTCAGGCACGTATTTGTATTCAAGGACGTCTACTTGGAGAGCTTTACTATTTTTAAGGCCCGTCTTTCTGTTCACAGCTGTTGCTAAATTTATATTTCTACGGAGTATCATATCCGTTTATGGTATATTGCATTACTCTTCTCAATCAAGAACATCCTTAGCTTTAGATCCAGCTTATAGAGTTGTTCTAAACCTATCTTGTTCTTCCTGAATTCGGATAACCACTAATATTTTACCAACGTTTGCAATTTCAAATCGTCAAGAGATAAATAACTTTAAAATAGATTTTACTTAATTCACGACAAAGAAGCCGTCTTCTAATCTGAGGTAACTGGTTTAATATACACGGGTGTCATACATAGAATGTATAAATTATGTTCATTCTGATATTATTATAATATGCTTTCTAGCTCAGTTGATCTTGGAAGGATCGATTGGCTACTTTAAGGTCAATCCTCATTATCACAACAGACACAACACAACAGTGCGAAAAGTATGCTGAACAAGCTGTCAAGATTGATAAGTACAGTTATCGTCAAAAAATTTGGCATATGAAAAATTCTTTGGAACTAGTGGACGAGCCTATACAAGTAAAAAGCTTGTAAATATTGTTTTGGAACTCGTGCCTCTCACCCTGTGCAAGCACCGGAAACAAGTTATTAAGTTAACCTGCCCGGTCAGTGAGGATACTCAAGTTACTTATTGCAAATGGCCAAACTACGTGTTTGTTTTACCTAAGTTTTCATTTAGAAGTGACTGTCGTGGTAGTGATGGTGAGCCTTTAGAAGACTACAGTGATAATAACTGATAGTGATATAGCCTAATGTATAGCAGTGTTAGGGGATCAACTATCTGCACACATGAGTTTACCTACCTACTGCTGCAACGGAACCAAGAACCAGGGTGTGAGGTGAATTGGAGGCATCACAAAAGAGTAACTCGCGCCTTATTTTGCTATTTGTAATCTCATGCCAAATTGTTTGACGATGCTTAAAATGTTTAACTCCATATAAATAAAGCAGCAAATAAATATTTACACAGTTTCGAGATATCCCTGTTATCGATATTTTCATATATGTATAATAACTCAAATAGGTCATTCTCTTCCCTCCCTCCATCCTAGATATGCAAACAGTACGGAATTTCGAATCTATCACATAGCGACCAGCTCTTATACCAGGTGAGTCAACCGCGCCTTAATTTTTTGGAAGGTAGGCCACCCATCAAGGGACATGTGCGCCTTAGTCCAGTTTTGCGCTTACTAAACTGTATTGCTTGACGTTCTTAGAGAGGAATGCGCAAAACTCAGAGTAATAGCGGCTTAAGGGACAAAACATACTGCTCGCTAAAGTACACCTCAAAAACACACGACTCCTTTACTGAGAGCGAATCCAGGTTTCCGGCCGATTTTACAAACTTTTTATTTGAGTGGATCTATCATATGAGTACACTAACATCAGCTAAAAAGACAGTGGCGGATTCTTGTACTTAGAGCAAGGGTTGGATGCCAAAAATTATGAAAGATTAGGGACACGCCTCTTCCATTATGGATCGGTACAGTCAAAACGGACATATTATTAAACAACAGTTTATTTTCATTTTTGCGCAAACTACATTTCGTGCATCTCAACTGACATGCACAAGAGCTTTTGCCATTTAAGTAATGGTATTAAAATGCCCAGCAAATGATTACAACTGTCTTAAAAGGCTAAATCAAGCACGAGAACTCGCGAGGTGGCAAAGGTACTGTCCTCCACAGGAGAGAAAGTCTCCGAGGCCTGTACGCAGGAGGATTGCAGAAGGTTCTCACACCCTTCCTGGACAGGTTTATGGCACCCCATGTCAGTACAGTTACAGACCATTCAGAAACATTCTGACGGCTTCTACTTTTTTGAACGAATTTTCCCGGGTTTAGTGTACAGAGTGTATAGGGCAATGTTTTTTTTAATGGTTCTGTTCCTTGTATAGCATGCGTTCCCTGTCACACACATCCGCTGTTCTTGTCCCACTGTGTAAGGTTGGTACATTCCTTTCAGGGACCTTCTTTGCGTTGCTGGACAGTATAACGCCAGGCATACAAGTCGTACTACTGAACCCAGAACGTGCTTTCCATCAAATCCCGAAATAGCTGAATAGAATTATGGCCTCTACTATGCCCTAACTACCAATGACACAGGTGCGAGTCTCAGCATTGTAAATTTTTTTTTATGTTCATCAAAACCTGGAAACCGAATTCACAATGATTTAATTATACAGTTCCTGAAGGCGTGCATTATCCAAGAAGGCCATCAGTTCGAGCACTTGCTTCGTTAGAGGAGTCGTGTTCCAGGAATAGAAACAGCGTCATTCCAGCGCCACAAAACATACCAATTTTAAACGACGTTTTTAATAGCACAATAATGCTATGTCTGCAAAATTGTGTTTAACTTCCACGTTAAACTCTTATACTGTAATTTCCTTGTTTTCTGTGTTCATATGTGTATAAATGATGCTTATTACAATTGCACCTACCTACAGGTGAGTTTAAACAACTACCTACTTGTTCACCAATAAAGAAACATGAAAAATCCATAAAATATAAATAAAACAATTAAAATTAAAAATAATAACAATTTTCAGAATACTACTTGTAAATTGTGGGTATTACGTGGTAAAAAAATCAATTTACCTATCCAGGGGATTCGAACCACCTTCAGAGCAGTTTTGCGCTCTAACCTTTTTTTTTTTTTTTTTTTTTTTGCTTGTTCCATTTATACCCCGCCTTTAACTGCTATGGTCATATCGGCGGCCATTCTCCTTTGGAACATACTGAAGGTGATAACTGGTTATCTTAGTTTTTTTTTAACATTACATCACGCACACATTCATACTTCCAGACTCTGGGGAAGATGGGGAATTATCTTGGTCGGAGAAAAATCCCCACCCCCACCGCCGGGAATCGAACCCGGGACCCCTAGCATGGTAGGCAGGTGCTCTACCGACTGAGCTACGGGGCCAGCCCGCTCTGACTTATTCAGTAACATGTGAGGCAAACATTCCGTCTAACATACAGTATACACTGGTTTCCAGTGAACATTTGCAGACGTGCAACCGCCAACTGTCTTATTACGAATATATTACAGGCGATGTGATAACATCTATATTAGTACTAATTTTATTGAAAGTTTACCATCCATGATAAATACGCGAGTAGAACCTAGTAATGGGGTCGATGTTTTCATGTTGGAGTATAAAATGCGGATTGCATAAAACTCGAGCTGACTCACCTGGTATACACTCAATATTGTACCTAATATACAATAAAATACGTTTGACCTAAGTTGTTTGCTTTAACCAGATCTACTACTTTTGGTGTGACTTCGTCTCTCTCTCTCTCTCTCTCTCTCTCTCTCTCTCTCTCTCTCTCTCTCTCTCTCTCTCTCTCTCTCTCTCTTACACAGAATATCCAAGATAATGATTTCAATGATCTTGGAAATATCGTGAATTAATTAAAATGGATAAAACAATTTTTGACAAACAATTTCAAAACATATTCCACATAAAGGGTAGTTTGGGATGGGGCCTGCTTGGAAGATAAGAAAAGTTTAATATCAAGTTTCGTATTTAACCAACTTTTCTTAAGCTGTCCACACAAATACACGCGCACGCATACATACATGAACTTTTCTCTAATTTTCTTCTTTATTTCATCACAGCAACCGTGAATCAGATTATGTGTTCCAGAAGTACATAAATAATAATGTAGCCATAACCTATATGGAATACAATAATAAACAAAACATGGGAAGCACATGGCACAGCAAACATTATTGCCATCATTCCCGTTTTCCTATATTGCACAGATAAAGGTTTTAAAATTCGTTAATAAGAATTCAACACACGACAAAAAATAGGAGAATGAGAAGCCTGCTTCCCTTGTAAAGTATAATGCAGGCGCATACAATATTTTATCATCTTGTTTTGAGTTGACAATCAATGCAGGACAACATTAAAGAGCCGCCACTGATAATAAGTGAAAGTTCCGATAAAGAATCCTACCTTAATCGTACAATGAACTGAATCTGCTGGAACAACCATGTCCCCCGACTTGGACGTTTCGTCACTTCTGACGTCACCCATATACTTAGCTTGCGCGACAACCATGACGTCAACGAGAGCGCTGGCTGCTGCTTGCTCAGCAGTTATCCGAAATTCGTACGGTGATTCATCCGGCAGGGAGGCAGAAAGTTGGAAGTGCTCCGTAATATCTCACTTCCAAATACTGAACTGTTTATGAGGTTTCACATTCACAACCAACTTTCAACAATAATAAAATATGTTCGTTACGATCAAATCTGCACCAATTTTCACTTGCGAGTAAACAAGTATTGGCGTGGAAATTTTGGCAGGCCATTTTTTGATGATGATTTAATCAAATGTATGGTCAAACGGAGTTAACGGTTTTGGCAACTATAAAGTTACACACACACACACACACACACACACACACACACACACACACACACACACACACACACACACACCAATCACTATGCGCTATTTTCTCATCTGTTGTTAAGTTGTCTGTGCAAAAGGCTGTTAGGCGTTGGCTCCCAAGGTCACCGGTTCAAATTCGGCTCAGGCCGATGATTTTTAAATGTACTTAAAAGCTTCGATTTCATATCAGTAGATTTAAAGATATGTAACACTGCTACAGGAGGAAATTTCGGTATAGCGGTGGCGCAGATATCTTGGCAATTGACGCGTCGTTAACCAGCAAAAAATCTAAATGCTAAGTTTGTCTATCTCTCAACAAATTACGCTGAGTTCGTGGCTTAGAAAAATAAACCATGACCATTTTTGGACAACAAATCCCAGAAAGCCATTTGGAGACTTCTTTTATACCACAGCTTCGTGACCAATTAAAATTAAGTTCGACTTTACAAATCAAATAGGTTTATTCTCTATAGCTTGCTTATTGCAAACTGCTTTTACAGTGGCCAACCAACCTTGACTTCCAACACAGCTGCCCAACTTGCAGTATGGGATATGATACCTCGCTTACTCAATGTGGTAAAACTCACAATGCTGAGCGAGATCAAAACTGCCTTTCTTGCTTACCAGGGAGCGTCGAAACATCTCCGTGGCTCTTTCCTTAGGGAATGCATTTAAAGTGTTCTGAATTTGGTTAACAGAGTGGTAATTAGTGCCAAGTTTTAATTTGTAATATTTATAGTATGGCTCCTATGTTTTCAAAGTTAACCGTTTAAGTGTACAGTGAGCAGGGAAATAACTACACAAGTCCTTGACTACATGAAACAAGACACAGAGCTGAAGGAATGAATTTAACCGATGCACCTATAGATATTTTGTCATTGTTCCACACACTCTCCAGCATAGTCAACTAGTGACCTAATCTGGTAACTAACTCGCTTCGTAGCTACCATAAAGTCTTTACGTACCTAGATCTGAGCCACCCCAACTCACTAGCTAAACCGTTAGTGAACGAACAGTACCTGCGGCATGTCTGCGAGGAGCGTTCAAGTTATAACACCTAATTTTTTTTCAGAACTGGAACCAGTTAGGAACTTCTGGTTTCTTTTAAAATACACGAGGACTATTTGTGAATGCGTGACAAAGATGGCAGCACTGTACAGTGCATAGAACTCTAGTGACAGACCGAGAGTTATGACTGTTTTTGATACTTAAAATGGCGACGTTTTCATTGCAAGAACAGCGCGTTATCATTCGTTTTCTCCATTTTCGTGGTGCGACACCTATTGAAATTCATCACCAGTTGAGTGAGGCATGTGGTGATGGTACCATGGATATGTCTAATGTGCGTTCCTGGGTACAACAGTTCAATGAAGGTAGAACATCGTGTGACAACAAACCAAGACAGTCACGGCCTCGCACCAGCCGGTCTGACGACATGATCCACCGCGTGGAGGACGTTGTTTTGGAGGATCACCGAGTGAGCATTTTCAGATCTTCATGCAGGATTGTGTGCGATCCCACGGGAATGTCAATTTTGGAGGCGATGTTTGCAACTGCCTTGGTTTGTTGTCACACGATGTTCTGCCTTCATTGAACTGTCGCATCCAGGAACGCACATTAGACACATCCATGGTACCATCACCACATGCCTCACTCAACTGGCGATGAATTTCAGTGGGTATCACACCACGAAAATGGAGAAAAAGTATGATAACACGCTGTTCTTGCAATGAAAAACTCGCCATTTTAAGTATCAAAACAGTCCTCACTCTCATCGCTGCCACTAGTGTTCTATGCACTGTACAGTGCTGCTGTCTCTGTCACGCATTCACAAAGAATCCACGTGTATTAAAAAAGTTCCTATCTGGTCCCAGTCCTGAAAAAAAAATAGGTGTTATAACTTGAACGCACCTCATACTTCAGTAGCACTTCAACTTGTACTTCTTTTCCTCTTAGTTTTAATGCTTAGAAATTCTTATGCCTGCCGATCAGTGTGTCCCACATATAGCTACTAGCATTCTTTTCAAGTGATGGCTGCTTAAACAGCATACGAAACAAAAAATAGATTGCTGATGAACTATACAGAAGACCTCTTTGCAGGTAAGGAAGATCGTGCCCATCAGCCTTTCCATCGAAATCCAAATTTTATCTTATCGTAAGTCCATCAGAAGATAAGAGGTAGGTAAATCTCAGCCATATCCCTACTATCTAAAATGTCATTACGTACATAAAGAACTAGTAATGCAGCCCACTGAGAAAACTTCTGTATGGTGTTTTGCTCTCTGGTGGAGTGACGGGATACAATAACAAATGGGTCTCATAGATGAAATAAGTAGATGTACTGTCTACATTAAATATATCACTCAAAGTTAGTATCCCAGCATTGGTAGAACAAAAATGTGTGACCTAAACCATACTGACATGTGAAAGTCTGCAGTTAATGATCTTAACACATCCCATATAGCCAGGAAATAGTGGGGACCGAGTAGAAACCACTGAGAAGACGACAGGAGTAACCTTCATTCAACATGCTGTCTTGGCCTTACTACAGCATACTTTCGCACGTCCGCGAGCTGGGCAAAGTACCTTTGTATTATGCTCTTGTTGCATTGCTTGCATCCATTTAAAGCAATGGCTGACTTCAACTCAAACGCTACATCCGACAGATTTGAAGCGAGGCCTACTAGGAGTAGAAACTCCCTCTGTGATGACCACGGAGAGATGGCTAACACCAATTCTATTAAGACAATACATTGAATCTAAGAACCTCTCTCTCCAGTTGCAGGGTAGAAGCAGAGAAGTCACTTACGGGAAGTCTACCAGTGATCGTATGCAAGTAATCTAGTTAGCACATCAGCTACTATACCTAGACCGCAAACAAAATGCTGTTGGAGGCGTGGCTTACCAACACCGGAGTCCTCTAGCTTTCCCCCTCTACAGTCATTCTTACATTGCCTCTCCTCCAACGCGCGGGCTGCACTGGTCATGTTTCATTCACTGTTACATTCACTCTTTGATTTTCTGCCGAATCACTGCGTTGTTCCTCAGGATTTAAAGAAACTATGATTCTATCTATTTGATCAATTGTGAGGTCATGTCTGAGATAATTATTTTTTGTTAACTTTGAAAATCGAAACAATATTAAAACACTCATTTCGTGTGGTTTGCGCTCTGTCGCATGCAGGAAGGGAGAGGTGGGAGTCATATGATGCTTGGATGGCGAGATGGGGAGAAGGCTCTCCTAGCGCATGCGCACACCGACCGCATTTTGTCTGTAGTCTACCTTTAGCTATCCAGGCTCTCCCGTCGAGTCCAACCCATTCCGAACTCCCCATCGAATGTCCCACCCAGCGTACTTCTAGTAACGTCTCCTCCTTGACTCTGTTGCGTCCTCGACAATTCGATTCATCTGACCTACAGAAAATAACCGGCGAATGTGTGAGCCATTTCGTTGGCCATCCTTGGCTTATTCAACTTTGCCCATTATGATCTCGAACTGCAGGCTAAATGAGGTGGTTCGTCATTGTGTTGCCGACTGTACAATGGTAGGATATTCTACGCGAAAATTAAAGTAAGCGCGGCATTCATGAGATGATGTGGAGGAAAGTAAAACATAGATGCGCTTCATATCTTGCGTGTTGAAGAGAAAGCACGTGAGAACGAAGGTCCTGATACAACTGTCGAGTTGCCCTCCCATTTCACTTGCCTTCGACCTACGACAACGCCATATGTATGTCCATGCTAAGACACAAGGTTAAATGTATGAACTGCAGCAGCTCACGGCATGCAACAATAGGTCTCATTCAATGGTGCAGACGCCTCAAGTTTACGTGTTGTAATTTATGATCATATTGTTGTGTTAGATGTACTCCGATATGGGTTCCTATTCAAATGTTCTCTATTCCGTCCCACTGCAAACCCATTAAACTCATTATTACCGAGGATTCTCAGCCACAGTGTATTGTTACATGCGAGACTACACTGTCAGTTTTAAACACACTCTATGTCGCCACTTCGTTTTCCATAAAAGAACATCTCAATTTGATATATTCATATTACTTTCTCTACCCATTTTTAAACCATTAATACATTCATCTATCTACTTCGCGTTAATCGAGATAAATGTTTTTGAAATCGTTTATGGTGGAAGTGAAACCGAAACAGTACAATAGCCTAATCCAGAATGGAGGTAGAACAAGAAATGGTTTTACTGTATATCTCCTAGATGGGACAGGAATATGAACATATTCTTTTAACGATAGTGATCTCTTTCAAGAGCTGGTCTGGATATGATGCCTTTTCATCTTGCCTGGCTATCAGAAAATAAAAATAGCGACTTGACAATTCACAGAAGTATAACTAACGAAGTTCAAACAAATAACGCGAAAATGCTAACCCCCCAAAAATATCATTATCAACATTAAATATCGTTTTTAATATACAAAAGTGTTTCGATGGGGGATTTTTCTAGAAAATCTTGGAGTTTTCGCCTGGACGACGTTGCACGGTGTTTAACAGGACTTCGTTTTGAGTTATGCCTTTCAAACTAATACTCACATCTGGAGATGCTATTACTGAATTCACCGACGTCAAATCGTGTGCTTGCAGTAAAAATTCGATATCGAAATTTGGCCTGGAATGCAAAGGTAAGCAGGAGAGAAAGTAGCAATGTAACATTTCAAATGATATATAACAATATCACTAAGAGACATTCTTACACTAACATCTGAAACTGCAAATTTAGCTATTATTATTCAAATAATTCCGTATTCTAAATTCTCAATGTTTGAAACTTGTAATGAAGATTTGACAATCTTTATATCCTCTACTACGGTAAGCAGAGGAAATATTGTATTCCATCCAAAAATTCGATATCGCATCTCAAAGGAAATATACGTTTTGAAAGTCCTTAATCTATACAAACAATTTGAAAAATGTCTCTTTTAATGCATCTCCCTGAAAACTGCGAAACAAACGAAAAGGAGGTAAAGTGCCAAATTTGGTATTTAGGTTCAGCTTCTTCCAAGGATACGACATTAAGGATACCCATCTGTGAAAATCCTAAAATATACAATTTTGCTTGGATTGACTTGAAACTTTAACACAATTATTGTAATATTTACAATATTTATCAGACCTATTTTCATTTATATATTTATAGTGTTTTATTGTCATTTAATTAAACTGTTCCACATGATGCAATTTTAGTTTCAGAAAAATAATACTTTGCAGTTATACTCAAAAAATACATTATTAGAAAATTTATGAGATGAAATTTTAATCTGATCCTGAATTTAGGATAAAAATTATTCAATTCTCCTTTTATTAATTTTTAATGTTTGCTTGTGAAATATGTGCTTTGTTATATAATTGCACAAACATTGGTGACAGTATAAAAAAAATCATTTCATCAATTTCCTGTGGTACTGTTTTTATACAAGCACAAAAATTTTCAAACTTGTAGTTTGAAAGCTGCATCGTGTGCAGCAATTTATATTCTGAAAAGCGCTGAAAATTAAAACACTGGAAAATCACCAAAATAGGTGATGTAAAGCACTGTGCCCACTTACAGTGACTTACTTAAATAAGTCATATGCCACAATTTTTAAACGGTTGCATGGCATTAAAAATAATAGGAAATGGAAGTACACGGATTGCTCTATTTAATTAGGCAAAAAATTGTCATTTTTTTTACACTTTTTGACCATTTTCACAAATGGGTATCCTTAACATTTTCAAAAAACTCCCCCACCCCAAAATAACCTTGACATGGAAGATGCATCCAATCGTTTTATTTTCTCAAAAATGTCACTAGAGATTTGCATTAAATTACTATATGTTTAAGATACTTTCACAACAAACGAAATGCGCATCTTGAATTTTCTGAGAATGCTCTCAGAAGTGCTCTTCTTTCCGAATGACTTCCACATTAACTGGTAACTCCTAAGAAATAGACAAAATGTCACTATATAAAAATGTACATCAATTTATATCACAGTTTTTTCTCTTTGTGGAGTTAATATTTTCGAGATATTCCTGGCTATTCGCTTGAATGTTTCAAAGACACATTTTTCAAACTTTTTTCCTCTCCCAGTCGCGCATTTCACAGCCAACATCCAATGACATTTGTCTATCACTTAAGCTTACTACATATCCTTATTCCCATTGTACCTACAAGGACATATCTGATAAAAGCAAAAGCCGCGACGTGGCCGAGTGGTTAGACCTCTCGACTCTCACCAAAACGGCCCGGGTTTGATCCCAGACGACCGCATACGAGATGTGGTGGATAAAGTAGCGTAGAGGCGGATTTCTTCCGCTGCTCCGGTTTCCCCCGTCATCTCATTCCACCGGTGCTCCACCTTCATTTCATGTGTCATCAGTGGCACCGCCTGCGGTGCCCCATGTAGCAAAAGCGGGCTTAAACAGTACACATTCATTTATTCATAATAGTAAAAGTATTTCAACAAATTTCTCGATTTAACATGAAGTACGTAAAAGAAAAGGTATTTGTAAGAATGTTCTGCACAAGAATGAGGAGAGAAAGCCATATGAGGGGAACATTTTAGAGTTTTTTTCATGTGATCACTATTTACTTTCAACGTCAAAGTTCTTAATTTTCTATGTTTAGCTGACATTATTATCAACTGGCTGTTCTCATTCTTCTGCAATCTGCATTGTTTTCCTATTTGCTATATAAATGTATATAATTTGGTATCTTTGTATATGAAAGAGAACGTGTCCACCTCTGTATCGTGGCGATAGCGTTTCTGCCCCACGTTTAAGAGGTTCGAGTTCGAATCTCGGTCAGGGTGAGCTATCTTTAACTTGAAAAATGAACGTCGCGGAACCCTCGGTTCATTTGAGCATCAATTTAGCCATTTCATTCATCATCCGCTTTGACTTGACGGAGAGAGAGAGAGACAGAGAGAGAGAGAGAGAGAGAGAGAGAGAGAGAGAGAGAGAGAGAGAGAGAGAGAGAGAGAGAGCGAGAGACAATCCAGATGGGTCTCTTCCAAGTTTAACTGTTTTATATAATAATAATAATAATAATAATAATAATAATAATAATAATAATAATAATAATAATAATAATAATAATAATAATAATAATAATAATAATAATAATAATAATAATAATAATAATAATAATAATAATAATGCATACAGTAGTTCTCACAATACATGATATGAGCTCTCTATCCATTTAGAAAAGTTGGCATTAAGTTAGCATTCCGAAATTCCGGGTTGATCCTCTGACTTATCACTATACCCTTCATTTGCAAATACTACTTTCATTAGTCGTGTCTTCTATATCCATCACTGCGATTTCCCTTCTTTACCGCACAATCATTCTCCAGTTAACCTCAAATATCTGTACGTTGATGAATACTGCCTTCGACCTTTATGACCAAATCCTTAGTCCATGTTCAACTCATTCGACAGTTTTTCGTTTAAGTTCTTAATTTGGCAGCCATAGCAATTAACTTGGGTGAAAACGACGTAAGTGCGGAGTCATCGATAGGTCCATTATTTTTCTGTTCTCCGGCACAAGCATTAATCTGACGCTGTGAATTGTGCTCTTATCGTGGATCTGCGGATTAAAGTGTCGGACGATCGTGAGTTTTTCTCGGCAGAAGAGATCATGTACTTGACAAACTTGTAGCGCAGCATAGCTAGCTATGTTTTAGAAGGTAAGTACTGGAAGTGTGTCAACGTTCCAACCAATCTTCTTGGAAATATTAACAAAATAATTCAATTTACACGAATTTAACACTAATACGTGTATATTAATTTAATATTTATTAAGACAAAACACTAATAGCCCGCCTCGATAGCGTAGATGGTAGCATATCTGCCTTACGTTCAAGAGGTCCCGAGTTCGAATCTCGGTCAGGGTGAGTTACCTGGATAAGGTTCTTTCCGGGTTTCCCCTTATCCTCAAAGACGAATGTCAGGTAACTCTAAGCTCCATGGACCCTGGGACCATTTGAGCATCATTTCACCCACTCCATTCATCGTCCGATATGATTTAAAAAGTTAAATGATGTAAATAAAAAAAAGCACTAATAAATTATTTAACGCTTCCCTTCAATGTTCTGATTTATTTTTCTACTTACGTCACGTAATGCGGAGAAAAAGAAAAGAAAAGGTTCAGACCTACTCTTGAAGCTATATTTGTGCAAGTTCAACTAGGTTGCGGTGTGTCTCGATTAACGCACGAGCTCCAGCTTTATTCTATAATCACCAGCATTGGAATTTCCAAGCATCAAAGCTAGTCGGAAGAAAACACGACTGAATTGTCACTGTTAACGTCACATCTTCGTAAAGTCTTTTGGAGTTTGCAGACAGCTGGACCTGTTTTAACCTACCTGTCAGAGACCCTTGGCTTCTGGGGTTTTGCATTATTTTACTAACAATGATTTGCTTTTAGCTAACTTAAAATAACTGCCTAAGAATTCCCATGCCTCATTTTCGCCATTCATACTGAGTGCTGAGCTGTTATTAGCACATACTTTGGAATGGATCCTAACGAAGATTGAATTCCGCGCTTAACTATTTATTTATATACCTTAGTTTTTGAAGACAGATGTAATTCTTTTTACGCTAGCAGTTGGCTCAAGTTATCTATACTCGAATCATTGGTCAATACAAAGAATGTAGAAAGCGCACACAAGGCACTGACGGGCAGATAAACACATTATAGTGAATGCTGACGTCAACGGACTTGGCAGGGATTGAATGGTTTGTAAACTACAACGTCTCAGAGTACAGTACTTGCTTTCGAGCTAACGTTTATGTTCAGAAAAGCTTATTGTGCATGTAACAGATATTTGTATACATAAAACAATGCTTTATTCCGTTGAGGTTCCCCAGGGTTCTAAGTTTAACATGATATATGGGAATTATTTGAGTTTTAACTCCTTGTCTCGAGATGCAGACATGTATTCTTTATTCCTTATTGCTGGCTTTTATGAGTGGCAAATGGTTTCGATATTTTGTTCTAATTGCCATGAAAAAAGCGAGCATTAAATCAAGGGCTCTTCCTTGTAGAACAGTGCTGGATTATGATCTCAATTAAAGCTCCTCGAACGCTATATGAAAGAGAACGGAATGTTCACAACACGCCTGAAAGTACACGATACCAGCCCTGGCAAACTGCACATTTGTGGAGTGAACAAACAAGTTTCAAAAAACTGAATCTGTGCTGAGTGAAAAACCAAACTGCAAACACCTGAATTTGTGCTGAGTGAAAAACCAAATTGCAAACAACTGGATCTGTCCTTAGCGAAATGCGAAATTGCAAACAACTGAATCTGTGCTGAATGAAAAACCAAATTGCAAACAACTGGATCTGTCCTTAGTGAAATGCCAAATTGCAAACAACTGGATCTGTGCTGAGTGAAATGCCAAATTGCAAACAACTGGATCTGTGCTGAATGAAAAACCAAACTGCAAACAACTGGATCTGTCCTTGGTGAAATGCCAAATTGCAAACAACTGGATCTGTGCTGAGTGAAATACCAAATTGCAAACAACTGAATCTGTCCTTAGCGAAATGCCAAATTGCAAACAACTGGATCTGTTCTTAGTGAAATACCAAATTGCAAACAACTGGATCTGTCCTTAGCGAAATGCCAAATTGCAAACAACTGGATCTGTCCTTAGCGAAATGCCAAATTGCAAACAACTGGATCTGTCCTTAGTGAAATACCAAATTGCAAACAACTGGATCTGTCCTTAGCGAAATGCCAAATTGCAAACAACTGGATCTGTCCTTAGCGAAATGCCAAATTGCAAACAACTGGATCTGTCCTTAGTGAAATGCCAAATTGCAAACAACTGGATCTGTCCTTAGCGAAATGCCAAATTGCAAACAACTGGATCTGTCCTTAGTGAAATGCCAAATTGCAGACAACTGGATCTGTGCTGAGTGAAATACCAAATTGCAAACAACTGGATCTGTCCTTAGCGAAATGCCAAATTGCAAACAACTGGATCTGTGCTGAGTGAAATACCAAATTGCAAACAACTGGATCTGTCCTTAGCGAAATGCCAAATTGCAAACAACTGGATCTGTGCTGAGTGAAATACCAAATTGCAAACAACTGGATCTGTCCTTAGCGAAATACCAAATTGCAAACAACTGGATCTGTCCTTAGTGAAAAACCAAATTGCAAACAACTGGATCTGTCCTTAGTGAAATGCCAAATTGCAAACAACTGGATCTGTGCTGAGTGAAATACCAAATTGCAAAAAACTGGATCTGTCCTTAGTGAAATGCCAAATTGCAAACAACTGGATCTGAGCTGAGTGAAAAACCAAACTGCAAACAACTGGATCTGTCCTTAGTGAAATGCCAAACTCCAAAAACTTGACCTACAAATAAATGCAAACAACTTGAAAATGCAAACATAGTTCATCAGAATGCCGACACCAGTTTTCAACGTCCTGGAACTGGAGTGGTCAATTATTAAGGACTGCAGAAAATCCGGTAAACCACCCTTAAATCAGTTGCAAATACCAGATAACGATAAAAGAGCGATGTTTTGCTGTCGGTTTCAGGCGTTCATTTTGCAAACTCCTGGCGTATTTTTCGTTGCATGGTCCACAGATGAAGCACGGTTTCATTGGTATGTCAACTCAGAAGCTACTGTGTTAATCCATTTGGAGCTGTGTGTCCATCAGTTAAAGACACCAGATAAGGATATTATGTCGGTTTCAGATTTACATTTTGCAAACTCCTGTCGTATTTTCCATTGCATGGTCCACAGATGAAGCACGGTTTCATTGCTATGTCAACTCAGAAGCTACTGTGTTAATCCATTTGGAGCTGTGTGTCCATCAGTTAAAGACACCAGATAAGGATATTATGTCGGTTTCAGATTTACATTTTGCAAACTCCTGTCGTATTTTCCATTGCATGGTCCACAGATAAAGCACGGTTTCATTGCTATGTCAACTCAGAAGCTACTGTGTTAATCCATTTGGAGCTGTGTGTCCATCAGTTAAAGACACCAGATAAGGATATTATGTCGGTTTCAGATTTACATTTTGCAAACTCCTGTCGTATTTTCCATTGCATGGTCCACAGATGAAGCACGGTTTCATTGCTATGTCAACTCAGAAGCTACTGTGTTAATCCATTTGGAGCTGTGTGTCCATCAGTTAAAGACACCAGATAAGGATATTATGTCGGTTTCAGATTTACATTTTGCAAACTCCTGTCGTATTTTCCATTGCATGGTCCACAGATGAAGCACGGTTTCATTGCTATGTCAACTCAGAAGCTACTGTGTTAATCCATTTGGAGCTGTGTGTCCATCAGTTAAAGACACCAGATAAGGATATTATGTCGGTTTCAGATTTACATTTTGCAAACTCCTGTCGTATTTTCCATTGCATGGTCCACAGATGAAATGCCTATGTAAACTGAAAAGCTTTTGAGCCCATCAAAGTACATATGACATTCATGAAGCACCTATGAACAAGTTTGGTGCATAATACCCTAACAGAAAATAGTGGGACTATGTTGTACTTTTTGTAAACAGCAAACTGCAGAGTACTGACGGAATTTCATGGAGTTTGTGAAGCAGATGAAGAGCTGGATTACAGGCATTTTCAACAAGTTGGCGCTGTATGCCATACATCAAACCAAATCATGCACTAATATAAAGTCTCATTGAGGACGGAATAATCTCTAGTTAAAAGACAAAGATAAAAGCACACACATCACCCATACACTGGAAGACCACAAGCAGGAGATTAATGATACACACAATAGTCCTCCGAGGGGCCAGTGACATGAAAGGATATATAATATGCCTTAATCAGGAGGGAGTTCATAATAAGCTATGCTATCAACTTTCGTTTTGATATAATTTAAAAAAAAAGTTTGTTTACATTAATCATACTGTATATGTTTTATTACAAGGCTTATTTGATTTTAAGCTCACACAAAAAAATTGAAACACTCTCCGTTTTGGCATTTCTTTCCCCTCTCTTTAGTCTTTCGTTGTTTTGAAGGCAAATTAAATAATTTATTTCTGCCCGCAGATTCTCGATGGGATTCAAGATTGATGAGCAAATAGTTATCATGATATCTTGCCTTTGAGAGAACCACTTGAAACGTGCTTGTGTGGATAGAATGGTTATCTTGGGGAAGTTCAGTGGTTTCATCAGGACATCTATTACTCAGACTATCCTTACACTGGCAATTGTTTACTGTGCCGCCTAGCCTAAATAACCCCAATTCAACACAAATTCGCGACCTGGAGATTCTTTGTACCAAGTATTTTATGTCGTTACGTTTTCCTCTGGTGCGGTAGACGATGAATTTTGAGTTCACCTCGTCTGTGAATATAACCATTTGTGTTTGTACAGATGCGATACAATATAACCTATGATCGTCACCAAAACATTGCATCTTAACAAAGAGCTCCACCGTACTCAAACGATACACGATTATAATACATTTTAATAGTAGGCACATTCACTTCTATCTCTTCTAGAGGTGCAGTGACCTGCTGAGGAGCAGACATGATCCAAGTTGACGGCGAACAATTTCCCTGCATAACCATCCTAGAGTCCTAGCCGTAGATATTGGGTGCTTACAGTCTTAGCCACAGAGCAACCTGCAATCTTGTGGTTCCGCGTTGACGTATCAGGCCGCATTCGGGAGGCATGGGTTCGATTATTGTTGAGCCGTCCTCTGAACATGGATTTTCTGTAGGCAAATGCTGGGTTAGTTTCCCTTCTACCAAGTCACCAGCAACTTAAGATAAACTGAACCGCTGTGCAGAGATAAGGTATGTCTTTTTGTTTTTAATGAATGCTCGTGAACTGCTTCGATTCTCAGCACCCCGTTTCATACTGCACGAGACTTAGTTCAGAGGTTACTTTATCAGGCTTGAAGTTCTTTTCCTGCTGCTAACCGATACGAGAACACCGGCTTTACTTCCCTTTCGACGGAAGCATATCAAGGATTATCATTCCCGGAAAAGTTCATCGAATCCTACGGGTTTGAATCCACGATCTCGAGAACAAGAGACTAGCGCGTGAGATATCATGTACACTCTAGTTAAACAGCTGCTTAACAAAGAAATATTCTATATAACTTCAGGAACACAAACACGTTGCACCTCACACTCCTTTGATGGCAATACTGAATGCAACAAACAGAACTGTTGAATTGGGGCAACGAAATTGAGGGCAATTTTTTTAGTGAACTATTTTCTGTTTTTCGTCCACAATACAATACAGAATGTTTTCATTCTTTCCAGCTGGGTTTGCATCGTAGCCAGACAATGAGTTCATTTCTGAGTTGCATTTAGAGTAAATCCATACACTCTTAAATCATGTCCCTAGCCTAGAAAAAGGATACCTGAAGGCCTCCATTGAATCAGTAGTAGCCGACACTTCCCCAATTCTTTATCTTCACCTAATATGAACCTCACAAAGAAACATAAGCTTAACGTAAACTTAAAACTACGTATTGTTGTACCGTTCACGATGAATCTAGTATGTATAGACATAAATACTGAATTAAACGTACTAAACTTAGACAGTTTTCAAATTTGTGGACGTCAAACATCAGAAAGAGTTTCTCGTCACATGATTATTCTGACATCTCACACTACATAACTGTCTCCCTAACAGCTACCTGCCTTTCAATGTAAAATTATGGATCAGGCGCGGTTTTGGGCGAATTGATTAGGTGACTCGGAATATTGGCTAACCTAAATTCCCAAAATCAGCATCGCAAAAACAGGTTTTATACTGGTATAGTGGTTTTAAATTTCGATGGGGCTTCCCTCTGTATATGAATCCAAAATTTCCTTAAAATTACCTTTATTTAAAAAGTCCTCGCTATCATTATGTACACGAAATGTCATTTCTTGACTACTTCCCTGATGGGATATTGCATGAAAAACCTGTTAAGCTTAACCTTCTCATTGTATTTTACAATATATATACGTGAGCTTTCCCGAAGAGCGTCTGCAATTTTGTTAGTGTCCCTCCCCCCCCAGCTCCTTCAATCCGACACAATTATGTTCCTCATACCAACGAGTCTTAAATGTCCTGGTGTATTTTGAAGATGCGCCGCCACAAAAAATTTTCTAAACATAGCACTGATGTTGGCCTACCGACATTTACCACCACGCGTTTGTCATTTTTCCATAAAGAAAAGGGTGTTTGGAGAACGGAACACACCAAGTCATGTGTTGGATTCATTGTAAATCCCTTAAATATGAAAAATTAAACACTTCACATATCACACAATAATCACTTATCACATGAGAAATTACGTTTTTACACAGGATGCAAACTGATAATAAACAGTAGCACATAAAACGCGGGGCTCGCAAAAAAACAGGTTACCACTTCTGCAAACAAATTTCTTGTCAAATAAAGGAAAAAGTAGGAAGAAAGTCCTGTATTGTGTTGGCAACACGAGTTGGTGCGGAATATATGGTTTCTATGAATCGAATCCGTAGCCATGGTAATCAGCAATGCATTCTGCCCCTCCAACCTCTCCTCACTCACTGCATGTGTTACGGTCACCTTAGCCTTTTAATAATGAACCTATACTTGAGAAGTAAGCTAGCTGCATTATCGACACGCGAGCGCAAAGAGAGCGGCTCCATTACAAAATATAATCTGGAGAGCTTTTATAAAGGAAAATTAAATGCTAGAACATAAAACATAACCATGTAAGTTACTCAAAACGAGTAGGTGACTCGGCGATTCAAACGCATCAAGGAAGAACCGCCCCTGTTATGGTCCAGCAACCAGTGGAATATCAATACCAGTAACAAAACGTGATAGATGGTATTTATTGCTAGTTTAACATCCTTCAAGTATAGGTAGGCTCCCCTTCATTTTGATATATGTACATAACCTCTTTTGCTGTGTGCATTGTGTTGGTAGGTCCGCAGACCATTATGTTATAACTAGACCGCGAACAAAATGCAGCTGGAGGCGTGGCTTACCACTACTGGAGTTCTCTAGCTTTCCCCCTCTATCGTTATTTTAGGTTGCCTCTCCTACATCGCCCAAGCTGCACTGGTTATCTATATAACTCGCTTTCGCATTCACTGTCAAATTCACTCTTAGCATTTTCTGCCGAATCGCTGCTTTGTTCCTCACCGTTTCAAAGCAGCATTAAAATACACACATTTCGTGCTGTTTGCGCTCTCTCGCATGCAGGAAGGGAGGGGTGAAAGTCACGTGATGCTTGGATGGTATAGAAGGGGAGAAGGCTCTCCTCGCGCATGCGTACACCGACCGCAGTTTGTTTGCGGTCTACCTGTAGTTCAACTGCCTCACGGTGTTTATCCTACCATTTACTGTCGTAAATGATACATCGCATCATGTTTAAGTTTTTCGACGTTAAGTTAATGCAAATTACACTAAAGGACACCAACATTTACATTTATAACTATTACATTAATGAATAGTGCTACTAACATTTAGAATAATGGTTCTGAACCTTTTAAAGTGCTCGTCCTCACAAGAAATCTGAATAATTCTTAAGTCTACATCAGACTTCAGTACAAAAAACTCAGATCTCATTCATTCTCCACTCGTGGTTAAGATATTGGCACTCAAGTGAAAGAGAAAATGAGTGCCCCTTAAGTAAGGAATATAAATCTTCTGTCTGTAAAAACGAAGTGTGGAATCATTACTGTCCAGCTATTATGGGATTTTGCTGTATTTTCTCTTGTCTTTAAACACACATGTAACCTCTCTCCATAAGAATAAAAGAGAGCAAGAACAAAACAAGCTAATTTAATATATTACCTTTTTTTTTAACTTCAGGTTCAGTTTGTATTGACAAGGATTACTCCCTGCCATGTATACTCTAACAAGCAAATGGAGAGGCAGAACATTTGAGAGATGTAATTATACTTTCCAGCATTCGCCTTGCGACTCGCGGAAACCCCCGGAAAAAAACCTGGGACAGGAAGCTCGGCCACGGGAATCAAACCCACAACCTCCCTTATACAAGTCACAGCCATTCTCCTGGTTAAAAGTGATAAGATAAGTTGCTATTCAGTTTTTGTAGTGGTCATGCACGGAGCATGGAATTTCAAAGCCCTCACACAGCGATCCACTTCTTAAAAAACTATCCTTTTATTCGGATGCATTTTTCTTATATTTAGAACAAAATGTGTAAATATGTAACGGACGTTTATTTAGATTACCAAGAAGCAAACAGAAGAATAATTTTTGTAAGAACAGAGAAGTTCATATGAATACGACACATCAACTCTTTTATTATGGGACCAATGCACCCCCGCAGCTTTCAATTTCATAAACTCGCAAGATACCCACGTGGCATGTTAACTTTTATGTTAAAAAAGCAATATAAGACCACCCTAGCATGTCTGACAAAATAAAAAAAAAAAAAACGTAAAATTGAACGGATGTGATACTTTCAGCGACTATTTATATCTAATGCCATGCCCAATTACATGACATCATTTATAGAAACATGACAATCCAATTAAGTGTCAGATCAACATAAAAATGAATTTATATTTATGGACGCTATTTAACTGCTTTGCTTTTCAGCGTTCCATTCCACAATGAGCATGAAAGACTGCTTAAGTTTGCTCAAAGGCCCCTTTTTCTTTTACAGTAAATCTATGAAATGGGATCACAGGCTTTACTTCTCTTCCTAAGGAAGCTATAGTAAGAACTTAAACGCCCTTAAAGATCCAGTAACCTCGCCGGATTTGAACCCGTGATATCGCAAAGCAAGGTTAGCATATTACCCCTAGACCAAGCAGGACGAAAAAAAAAAAAAAAAAAAAAAAAAAATTAGCATTGGAATTATTGTTGTATCATTACTAGTTCCATAACAAGTACGTAACATTTAATTCCAATCCCATTTGACTAATGTTCAAAGCTTACAATACACAATTTGTTAACAGCATTCCAAATGTATGCTTTCAAAAATGAAACGAATAAGGTATATTTATTATTTTATCGTCTTTCAAAATGCATACTCTTTAAACACTAAACTCTTAACAAATTATCGCAAGTCCTTTTATATTATAAGGATCAACAGCCCATTTTGTAACACCTTTAAATGCTGTAGTATTTGCCCGTTTCAAACTGATTTATTGACTGCTTCTTTTATCCGAACATCAAACTTGAAGTTGCCGACCAAGGGTTACCAATATCACTGTTTAAAGTTACTGAAGGCGGAATGCTTATTACTCGATTACATCTTAATTAGTTACGTATAAACTGACAAATATCTTCTCTCATCACTTCTTGGTCTGCCTTTGACCAAGACAGAAGAAGTTGACCGCCCGAATAGGCATCACGCCTCGGACCGTTTCAATGGCTTGCCAGCCACGAAGTGCTCTAATCGCCCTGACGCCGAAGACTGTTGTCCACAGCTGCGCGTGGGTGTATATGTCACTTTCACTTTCTGAAAGCCCTCTTCATTCAACCAAAGATTCCCTTTGTGACCATTTTGCCACTGTCATTATTAGGGACCGAAGAATACCTCATTCAACAAGTCAAGTGCTCCCCTTTAGAAATCTGCTAAGGACACTGTTTCTTACATTTCTTTTGTTATAACTATCCTCCCAAACTGCTATTCGACTCAACTGCCCTTGCACGTGTTGTAACAAAGAACCAACATTCCTTTGAAATCCATCATGATTCTTTACTTATTGCAATCCTTTAATTTCGGTATCACAATGCGCGGCCTTATAATGCTCGTGCAACAGTTGCAACCATCCACAACGTACTTCGATACCGTTCCACAATCGTCATACTCCTCGCACTGAGGTGATTACCGCACGTTTGGACCATTCAAAGAGACGATCCAAGGAAAGAAAATTGCTTCTTATGGCGGTGCACGACTGTGCACACGATCAAAAGATTTTCCCCCCAAAAGTAATCAGTGTACTTCCTACGCGCTGGAGGAAATCATGATAAACAACAGGGAACCTATATCGAAAAATGATGCTTATGTTCAACTTTTGTTCACTACAAATATTTAATACTACTAAAGTTTATCTTCTATTCTATATAATGCTTATTGTCTCGACCACCGCATGTAAGACACAGATAAGATATAATTCCGTAAGATTGTGCAATGCTAATATTACTCGGTCTTTGCATATTTATTTTTATAGGTATGTGCTTTCCTTAGTCTTCTCCCAAACGCTGCACCACAGCATTTTGATATATTGTTTTAAGGGCTTCGTGTTCTAGCTGCCACTTCAGTTTTGCTGATTATGCCAGCTGATATACTTGGGCGGTGAAACGCCCTAAATGTCTATCGAAGGTCAGTCCACTGTAATATACAAACATTTTATACTATTAACTTATTCCAGTAGTTGAAGGTTCACACAGATTTTCGCCTATACAGTATTTCCAGCTTTTCTTATAGTCGTGCTGCTCGAACGGTAAACTATGGCTTTATCTTTGTTAACAGAAACTTCTCAGATAATGCACTGATTATTCTTTTAAGAGTGAGAGGGAAACTGCCGCGCTTCCCGGTCCTGTGCTAAGCACCAATGAACGCATCACTTCAGGCAATGGAATGCGCAGGAATCACAAATGACAGATGTTCCCTCGACGTGGAGTAATCACTGTGTTATCTGAGAGGTATCTATTACCAAAGATAAATCCATTGTAACCGTTCGAGTAGCGCGACTATACCAGCTAAGACCCTCGATTTCTCACGGATGAAACAGGCTTCCGCCACTTTTCTGTTTTTTAATATATTTTGATTAGCATAATGTTCTGCTTCTGTCATTGTTTGGTTTTATTCCGAACTCTGGTTTAATAATAAATTATGCACTCTTAAAAAAAAACAACACACACACACACACACACACACACACACACACACACACACACACACACACACACACACACACACACACACACACACACACACTGGGCCACAAGATGAGCCTTGTGGAGCTCTGCTTAGCTCCTTTTCTATCTTACATGCGTTCATTCTGACGCTTGCTTTTATTCTGATAGAAGTAGCGCCTTAACAGTTAATAAAGCAACTAGAAAGCATCTTCAACATCACGACACGCCGCAGTTGTTTAAGCCATTTTTCCCACTTCTTTAAGAGTCATATCTGCATCTGCAGTAGGTACTCTTCTAAGATGCTGTTTGGTGCTTTAAAAATGATTCATATTAATGAACCAATTGTTTAGCATCAAAATACAAGATATAAGTACATTACAAAAAGCCATAGCTCGAAATGTTCCACATGTTTTGCCAACATCCACTCATACATTGCCACGAAAACTGACTACAGCCACAGAACATACTTATGTATTTTCAGCCTTTCATTTTTTGCAGTATGCTAAATTAATAACATAATAAAATAAAAGGGGGGGACTAGAAACTGGGCTGCAGTCGTAAAACCTTTTACTTTTGTGTTGGAAAATGTGTAACAAACTTCTTTGAATCCATCTGTATAGTGAGGATATAATTCATTTGCTTTTCTTTCATGGGCCACTAAGTCTTGATATGCGGTAAGAGAATATAGCTATGCTGCTGGGAGTTGCATTTGCAATCTCCTTAGAAGATTAAGACCTCGGAAAGCAAATCCACACTTGTTCTGTAAGGACTTCAAGATATGGATTCTCCTTTACAATATTGCAATTCATTATTGAGATCTTACAGCAACTTTTACTGTCCATTATACTTTGCCTATATATCCTGGACGTAGTTGCATTTGGCTATTGCATATTTAGAATATATTAGCATTTTTAGTATCCTGAGCAACTTTAGTGGACAACTATGAGGACGACAGACAGCTTTTTAGAAAATTAAATAATCATTATTTTCAAAAATGAAATGATTTATTGTTTCTTATGTATATTTGCCCCTAGTTTTCCTCTTTAACATCAATGCACTTTTGCATTCGATGAAAGCAGTTCTTAAAGCAATGAAGCCACTCTTTCTGAGGCATTTCAGACTCCAGGTTTTAATAATCTTCCATTGTTTCATCTGATGACGAACAGGTGAATCCACGAACTTTATCTTTGTTTTCTAAAATTAAAAGAAATCACGCGGTACTAGGCCAGGGTTGCATGGCAGAGAGTACATGGTACTAACCTTCAGGACCTCCAAATACTCAGTTGTTAGTTTTCCAACGATACGTTGTAACGTTGTGAAAACATATTTGTCTTTGGGCGTTTTACAGCATATTTTTCAAAACTGTGGGGTAAAGGGACATTTATGGACCAATCGGGGGTAACGTACGTCTTCTAATACCTTAGCAGCAATATGGCCCGTTCTGGAACTGAACTAGCAATCATCTTATTAATACTGCGAAATTGCCAGATTTTAGTAAACTCTTTCAAAGACCTATCGACCATTTGACTTTTCATTTTAAGTTCATAACAATAATTCTATCTTGTGGCTTGTAATTTATAGCTGTTTTAGGCATCATGTTGATTGATACTCTAGGTGCAACTTCCAATTTTCGTTATGTTTCTCAATTAAGTTATGTAGTTCCTCTACTTTTAATTTTTCGCAAATACTTGCATCAGTCTTTCTAATTTTGGTAGAAGGAAACTAAGAAGACCAAAGAATAGATGGCATCAACAGTTTGGATCCGGAACGGGCTGAAATCCAAACCGTGAAAAAAGAAGAAAAACAATAACTCTAAAGTGAATCATAACAAATTCTCATTAACCGTCTTCGTATTGGTAACCTCCTCCTAGAACTTAAATCATCTTACAGAGAACCATATCCAGTAATAAAGCTTAAACGCCGACAGCAAATCCTCATTAACCGTCTTCGTATTGGCAACCTCAACTGGCAATCCACCTGGTTAGAGACTTCTACCAGCAAACTCCTAGAACTTAAATCATCTTACAGAGAACCATATCCAGGAACAACGCTTAAACGCCGACAACAAATCCTCATTAACCGTCTTCGTATTGGACACACAAAACTTACTCAACAAAACCCTACCTCCTGTATGCAACACTTATAACGTGATCATCACTGTCAAACACATCATAGAAGAATGCAAGAAATATCAACAGCAGCGAATAGAAGCCAATGCTCCCAGTAAAATCTCAGAAGTGCTTGGAAACCATATATATTTTAAAACAATTTTGTACTTTTGTAACATTACGGAACTCTGTAAACATATCTGATATGAACGCTAATATAATGTAACTTCAATGTTAAGATGTCGCGATATGACATGTAAGTTAAAGCGACAAAAAATAAACCAAATTAAAAAAAAAAGTTAATCATAGTAACGATATTCCAAACAAAATTTGAAGTACCGCCTCGAAAATTTTCCAGAACTTTTCTGCATCAATCGATGCGTTGCTTTTGATCAGGAATCGATTTATTTTGAATCTGTCGATACTTCATGGGCATTCCACAACAAAATTCAAGATATATCTTCTCATGTAAGTAAATATATTATCTGGAATTTTAATAAAAACCTTAGACCTGTGGATGGGGAGATTGCCTTGAAAACCGACGTGTCACATTTTTGGAACAGCCTGAATTTTAACACTAAGATTCCGTTTTCAATTTCCCTACCACGACGACCTGCTGAGCATTTCATTCCAAAATCTCACATCGAGGTTGTTGTTGCCTGATTTAGAAAATTCTGGAGGGTATGCCATATGGTGCTGACTGGCTGTATACAGCCAGAAGGTTTTTGCTGCGTGCCCACCCGTTAAGGGTTTTATCGCAGGTAAGGTAGATTTCGGGATATTGTAGGGTGAAATGTAGGTTTTTAGAATGGTGATTTATATGAGGTTACTAGTATGTACCTGGGGGTTGAAGGACAGGATGCAACACCTTGCACCCTGGTGTTTTATTTGTTCTGGAGGGTAACTCAATTACTCTGTCTCAAACTTATTGGCACGCACTAGCCAATCAGAAAGATTGCAGGCAATTGACATTCTATAGAATTAATAAAGCGGGGCATTTCTTAAGCTAAATTTCGATTAAGATTATTTCGGAAGTACATTTTCCTTGGTGTGGCATGGAGTTATATTTGATATACTAATAAAATCATGCGTAATTGAGTTGCAATTCTCCGCATCAGGTCAAATATGGCATACTGGAAGAGTAAAAAGTACGGAACAATGCCTGTAACTCCGCTGTTGCAACTGCATGAAGTGATTATATTGAAAAGCTGTAAGATATCAACATGCCCTCACATTGCTTTAAATAAAAGGTGTGGGTATTTTTTTTTTAAATGGTAACATTTCTGTTTTCTGCACTACTCCAGTCCTCAAGTCTCAGAACGTACAAATTCCCTTTCAAACCTCAATTTAAAGCAAAGCTACACTGAAGATTTCAACTTCCTATAATAATAAAAAACCTATCATTAAGAAACTTTAGTTAATTAATTCGAGTATCATTTTAAACTTGCATGCAAATTTTCATGTTGCTACACCAAATAATTAATTATTTAGTTTTTGTGAATATACTGTAAAAATTACTCGTTATATAATGCTCTACGCGTCAAAAAATTTGAGCTTTTGAGCTGAATTTTTGTTTTCGACTAGTACAGAGCAATTTTAAAAGAACTACATTCTTATTTGTTGAAATATTCTTGTAGCATTTGTTCTAAAACGTTTTCCAAGTGTAAGCTCTCAAAATTTTCAAAATATTAACTTTTTTATTCCTTAACACCATATAATTTTCAAAACATAAGCATTAACAAAGAAGCGGAATGTGAAGTGTCATATTTACATATTATGGACCTATCCTGTAAATTTCACCAAGTTAAATGAAAAACTTTGACGCGTGAGGCAGTTTGTATACTTAAAAGTGTTAGAAAGAAAATCCTCAGAAAATTAATTTTAAAGTAATGATTGTTACTTTAAAGATTGTTAAATGTCTCCTTAATTTGTCACTGATGGCCTAAAATGGTGTAAATGATAAAAATCGCAGCCCATCTATTACTACACACCCTAAGCTACCAAAAATGACAAAATAGGAAATTCCACGATTTTCAACATTTTCGCCGAAATTTCAGTGTAGCCTCCTTGCAATTAAATTTATTAGGACCTCACTGCATGTGTACTGAGCAAAGGAAAACGCATCATTACTTCAAATTGAGTAGGTTTTGAATTAAACACTACAGTAGGCTACTTCAATATGTGGCTTTGGATTGAACAAATACAGGCAAAAGCTAAACTAATAAAGACAACAATGCTTACTTCATTTCAAAATCTTCATAAAAGTAATTGGTCATGGCACAACTTACAGAAACACAACCTAATGATGATCGGATATGGTGATGGGAGGAGGAACCAAGAAGAGGTCTGTGTCTTGTTTAATGATATACATTCAAAACGAAGGACTACTCATTCTATGGTAAGCAAAATTTTGAAAAAAATTCAATGAAACCGAAAGTGTTAAAAATAATTCAAAGTCTGGAAAGCCAAAAGAGTTACACATGGCGATAAAGCTCTTGATGTTTTATTATAAGTAGAAGAAAACCCATATTTACTCGCCAAGGCATTATGGAAGGCAGCTGACGAATTGCCTACATCATGAATTTCCATCATGATGGATTGGCAGAAGAGGAAGTATCGAATGCCCGCCAAGATCTCCTGACCTGAACCACTTAGACTTTTTCTTGTGGGGATATTTGAAGTGGAGGGTTTACAAGGACCGACAAGAGATCTTGAAGAGTTAAGGAGAAGAGTTGAGCAAGAAACACCGCTGATCAGGCGAACAGTGTTGCTGGAAACATTAACTAATTTCAAAGATAGACTTTGGCATTGTTTCGTAATAAATGGAGGCCATTTTGGGCAACTTTGGAAGTGAATTCATCATGTGTTACAACACAGCACCACTAATTTTGTCACGAATGTGTTTTCTTGGCTTCAATTTCATGTGGTCTACTACGTTCTAATAAATTTGAATTACAGTTCAAAAAAGCATCTAACTATACGTTCCGAGACTGAGGACCAAAAAATGTTGCCATTAAAACAGTTACACCCTATTAACAATCATAGTAATATGAAAACAAGTACAGCTTTTCTAAAAAAAAAAAAAAAAAAAATATCACTTCACAAAACTATAACAAAGTGACAAGAATTGCTTTTTTACTCACCCTGTATAGTGACGTTATGGTTACTGGGAAGCCACCTTGAATGAAATGTGTAGTGTTTAACGCTCGCTTTTACTACATACGGCACTGCAAGCTGTGACACTGATACATGAGATGAAGATGGAGCACCGGTGGAATGAGACGGCGGATCCCGGAGAAAACCCGCCTCAGCGCCGTGTTATCCACTACAAATCTCACATTGCGATCGTCTGGGATAGAACCCGGGCCGTCTTGGCGAGAGTCAAGCGGTCTAACTACTCAGGTCTAACTTATTCTAGCGGTCTAACTTATTCTAGTGAAAGTCGCTTTTTTATTCTCTTAATAGTACATCTACCAAAATATAACTGTCACTCAGTTATTGCCCGCCTCGGTAGCGTAGATGGTAGCGTGTCTGCCTCACGTCCAAGAGGTCTCGAGTTCGAATCTCGGTTAGGGTGAGTTACCTGGATAAGGGGTTTTCCGGAGTTTCCCTTAACTTGATAGACGAATGTCAGGTAACTCTAAGTTCCATGGACCCCGGACTCATTTGAGCATCACTTCATCCATTTCATTCATCGTCCAATATGACTTAACGTTGGAGGACGTAAATTAAAAAAAAAAAGGACCTCACTTATTACATTAGAACCCCTCTGAGCCAGTCATCAGTGCCAGTTTAACCATAACCACGTGGTATGTATCCTTTTTCTCAAAAACTATATACTGAAAAAGGTGTAACGATGAAACGTATCACACTAAACATCATCTGCTAAACGTACCGAACTGGATTTATGAGGGGGACAAATTTAAAAATATTTCACATTTCGCCTTAATATGTGGAGCAACATCAGTTTAGTTTCTTCTGACGGTAAAATGTATAAATTTTGAAATATTGATCAGTGGACTAGCTTAGTTCAGTGAAATGAAACTTATCTGAAATTGCAATAACCTTTTACATTGTCTGCGGAAATGGTACCGAAAATGTAACACTTGTTATTTTTCTAAAAATATTTGTTGATGTTTTTACAATCTACCGTGCAAATAGATAGGAAACCCCCACAGAAAACTGCATGTATCCCTTATCTATCCATATAAGCCACACGCTTTGAGCGTCAGCGCTCGTCGAATGAACATTGAATACACACCTGATGGATTCCAGTACAGAATTCTGCCAAACTGCCAGTCGGTGGCTGGTATCTGCGTTCCTTGCTGGGCCGCCGACTGCCCTTCCGGACTTCCTGATGCCATTCTACACAGCTGTAGTATTCACATTTTCATCGTAAAGAAATTGTGTAAACTGCTACATACAGATAACAAAATTGTTTCGTTGTCTCCCAAATAACACATGCACAATACGCGCACACATTTGCAAACTTTACTGCAAGTTACACATATGCACCAGCCGGCTGTAATTACACATTGTGTAGCAAACAGTTTTAGCTTCTTTGTAACAAAAATATTACTACCGAATTTAGTGTATTTTTAAAGGTGTGTGCACTGCACTATTGTCACAGTCCTTTTCACTAACGATTAATTATTGTTACCGCAAGTAAATCCACGTTTGAATGACACACATTAATTGCTTTTGCAACTTCTTCTTAATTGCCGCTTCTAGCACCGTCGTAATTGTTGAGCCACGTGACAAGTAAACTTCACACGCCAAATTCTTTCGGCATACTGCTGTATGCACGCGTTTCCAAAGTAGCTGTAAAGAATGAATCAATGAAATTAATGTGTGCATAGTGGGAGAAACAAGTTCATACTCCCTCCATTACTATCCTAAGAACGGATATGCAAATTAACAGTCCCACGGAAAATCGTGGTATGAGTAATCGCTTCCCCTCCTCCCTTCCACAAACCTTTGCGATTCATTCACTTTTCAGATCCGAGACTCATGCTTAAGGAATGTTTCAGTGGAACGCGCCTGGCGCAGCTCTATCTCTCTCTTTCTCTCTTGTTCCCGCTATGGAGTACGCATGGGACCTGAGCCAAAAGTGCAAGCGCTACGTCATGCTACGTCACTTTACAAATGGAGGGGGTTATGATGTGTATTCACGGTTCTGGGAAACTCCAGCATGACATCTAGAATTTGTTTCTTGTTAATCTTTGTGGGAATGATAGCAAGAGCGATGCAATCATGGCCTTTATCAGACATTTGTTGCACATCAGCGTCTATTTTTGGCAGTAATGTCTCAATTCCAACAAGTTCCGGGTTAGTACTAGTGTTTAACCTCGTGCCAAACAACTTGTATTCTACATCCACCATCCTCAATTACATTCTATGCACTAACAATAACCAGTGGAAGTTTTAGTATGAAGGCTTTGGTCATGTTGAGACTGCAATAAACTAGGCCTTGCCACTGAAACATCTTTCGCAGTTCCTGATGGCACCTTCGGGCAGATCAAGGCCGTATCAGCGTTGTCCCTCTAAAGATTCCATTCCTTTCAGCGGGAATTTTGACGGAGATATTGAATATGCTCTGCATGTGGAATGTATTTATATGATTGCTGTTAAAATTTATTACATGGAAAATACTTTAATCTCATCTCTCAAACGGATTTCTTTTTTCGTTCGTGCAGATGCAATCTGTGATTAGACTTGCTGTGAACACAATGCACAATAGCTCACAAATGATCATTATTAATAATTGCTGCTCTCTTATGTTATAAACTACATTCAGTAAAACCTAAAAACTTTTACTGCTGCAGATGAGCTCTTACGGAACATCTGTTAGTATCATTTTTATGAGAAGGAAATGTGATGCGAAAACTCACGACTTTCTCACACCACGGCAAATTCACTTACTATACGCCATATATAAGTGTCCACAAAATGGGTGCACATTTTTCCTATGGTAATAGGGAGCACACATACCAGTATTTTAATATCATAAACCTTGGATCGGCAATGCTCGTTATGGATGTAAACACAGTACTGTGTATTACACAGTATAACATATATGAGTCAGGTTGCTGGATTGGACGAGGTCCCCAGATTTTACAACTTCGAATTTCCTTCTATAGGGCCCAATAACATCATTTGTCTACGAAAATGTCGTGAACACAGCAGGGAATGTATCGAGGATCCTGGCAGCAGGCACGAAATCAAAGAGCAGACAGATATGCAAATGCGTTCCGCAGTCAGCGGTTAGATCCAACTAGTTAGCGTGTCCTGCGCCGTGGCGTAGTGGGCTTGGACGTTGTGATTTGGTTCTCTGCCACGGAATCCCACCCATAGGGTGCACCGATATAGAACCGATGCCCACTAAGCATCGCCAAGAGTTTGAGGAGCTACAATAGGTAAACAATTCCCACAAAGAAATCCGACTTCTTGGCTGGATCTCTCGTGATGCTGACCAGACCTCCTCCCGAATTCGGCTGGATGATCGCCTTGTGTATGTGGACGTGAGGCCGGCAGTTGGGTTGGCAGGCTCCATCCCACTTACGGGTATTTACGCCGTGAATAATAATAATAATAATAATAATAATAATTAATAATAATAATAATAATAATAATAATTAATAATAATAATAATAATAATAATAATAATAATAATAATAATAATAATAATAATAATAATAATAATAATAATAATAATAATAATAATAATAATAATAATAATAATAATAATAATAATAATAATAATAATAATAATAATAATAATAATAATAATAATAATAATAATAATAATAATAAAGTTTTGAGAGAAAAGCCACAAAAAGGTACCCGTAGGCTTTCAGAAGAACTTGGTGCATTGAAAGATACCGTACATCTCCATATTAAGACACTTGGAGAAACATACAGAAGCTGTATATCTGTACCTCATGAACTGGCACCTCAACAGGCTGAATGTAGAGTGGATATCTGTCGTCAGCTTATCCGTAATCCCATGGATGATAGATTTGTCGGTGAACCGTCACTTGTGATGAAAAATTGGAAACCTTCATACCTCGAAACAGTGGCTTGATCCCTGCCAACCTGCCAAAGTTATCTTAAAAATAAATAAATAAATAAAAACAGTTCAGTCCCAAAGTACTGTTGTGTGTCTGGTGCAATTTTGAAGGTGTGACTCTAGATTTCCTTCACGCACGTTAAGTTAACAATATACCGAATGAATGTGCACGTGAGGCGAACTCTGCACAGTATCGGCATGTTTGTGTTTTGGTGTGAAGTAACAGCTGAAGCCACAGTGCCAGCTGCTACTTATAATAAACGAACATACTTATTTACTTCCCTTGCGGATGGTGCAACAAATTTCTACATGACACAGCACCTGTTGCTGCTGATAAATTTAGCGGCTTCGTTCATTGCAGTAATCTAGTTGGATACTGAAGTATATGCAATCATAGTAAATCAGTCATGAAATAACTGAACAGACAGAGGTGACGGAAGTGAAAGCTTCTTCATATGCTATGAAACGTCACCTTCTCTCCCTGCAATTACCTGACGGGTTGGAGTGATAAACAAGACACACATTTGGATGCACTCCCTTCCAGAAGTACCCCACGTTAAATAATTATAATTCATTACTTAAATTCTGTGGTGTTACAGCCGACGAAGAGGCGGCCACGTGCCCACCTCCAAACGGTACGAAGAGGTGATTATATAAACCCCGGCCGGAAAAACGACTCATGAAGTCAGTATAGCTACCTTTCGCAGCTCCTCACCGGGTTTCCACCATGGCTGGGATCGATCACAGCCGCATTCCGTAGCCGGGAATCAGAGCTCCACGTCCTAGCCCACATGACATACTGTATCACTCAGATGTTAATTATTCTAGGTATATTTGATAGTGCAGCGAGGATCTTTTTATCTTTATTGCTCAGAGAAAATAATTTATAAGTGAATACATGTTCTCCCTATAAGCCACGGTAACTTGGAATACCGGTATTACTTCACTGATGGAAAAATACGGCGTGCCATCATGAGCCAATTACATACAATATCCAATAACGGAACAACTGAATTTAATAGTATGATTGCACAAAATAATTGCATATAGTGAACATACACTGGTGTTCATAGATCTTGGACAGACTATTATCTGTTTCAAATGGGAAGGTGTTTGTCCTTGAGCGCTACTAGGTGAGCAACCAATCGGAGAGCTGCGGTGTTGTCGTATTGCATTCCCCATAAGTGGTGTGTGACGAGCGACAAACCAATCAATCTCTAATAAATACTATCCGCGCTAAGACTAAAATTCAGATTTTGCAAAAACTGTTCCATGAGGAAGGTAGAGAGTAATGTATTTAACATAACCGTAAAAAAAAACAACAACATATTTTTAGCTCATATAGTTTTCCTAATACAAACAAAGTACTATTATATTATAACAATACATCGCGTCGTAAGCGATGTAATGAATAGCATTATTGCTTGGCATGTATGCCTGTACGTATATTTGTAATTACTCAGAACTTTCACGTAAATGCTTTACATGATGTGATAAAAGAATTACTTTGACTAAGCCAACGTGTTTGTTAAAACTGAACGAGAGGAAACAATACAGTTCCTGCTGGCCTAGCAGAGCGTGTCTGGTCACATATCTTTGTTCATAAATGGTTTCGTAATCTCTATTTACTCTAGGGAGTTCAAAGCAGCATTATTCAGTTGTTCTTCCGTTTAAAAACCAGGGAAAGTGTATCAGCTGGATCAGCTTGCAATTGAAATGAGAGATGAGGTATTATAAACCACCTCCAACATTACCACTGCCAGAACAATCCAATTGAGTTAATGTAGGCTCAAATTATGTTGCAAACAGAAGTAATACTTTCAAACTGACTGACGTTGAACGATTTATTCACGAAGAAATTGACAAGAAACACAACAAGGCTGGGAAAACTACCTGAGACATCGGATAAACTACAAAAAGACGACTTTTGGAGAGAAATAGCACGTAATGAAATTTTGGAACCTATCATCATAAATTTGCAAAACTCAGACGATGAAGACAATGACAATGACGAATGATCTCTTAACGTAACATTCACAGCTATATGGATGCATCGCTGGCATTTTCGTTGGATTAGAAAAATAAGTAATTCATAAACTATAATTATTTTTAAACTATATACTTAAACCATGTGCGTAATATACGAATATCCATGTTGCAATTGTGATTTCAACAACTACATCATAAAACTTTGGAAAATTCAGTTTGCATCCCCTTATGTCTAGCGTCAAGAAACTCGCAAGTGAGAGAGAGAGGGGGGGGATATAAAAAGAGTGGGGTAACGAGGTGACAACGTTGAAGGCTCTGAAGCATCTGATTCGCTAAAGGCGAGAACTCTTTACCATTTAAAACACATAATAAATACAAAATGCTCTGTGAAATGCAATCCAAACGAAGCCAACGTATAACTATGTTACAACAGTATAACTTACATCTAATTATGAAGTTCATTACTCGTAATAAATTACATTTTCATTCGACCATCGTATAACATAGTAATTAAATGTCACGTGATTGTAGCCTTGTGGGATGTATTAAAGTACTTCTATCGATTTTCAACTAAGTATAATTATGGGATAACAACTAATCTCACAAGCCCTGAAGGCAAAATAACACGCAGAGATTTTGGAAGTGACGATGATTTCGAGTCACTAACACTACCCGAAACTGAGGTAGCAGCTTCGATATTAATAAGCTTCATTAAGAACGTTAACACTGAACGCATATAAAACACGGTCTGGTGAGGGCTGTCCTGCAAACGTTAACTGTACAGAGCTGGAGAAGTGGTTTATTAGCTGGCCCCATAGCTGAGTCGGTGGAGCACCTGCCTGCCGTGCTAGGGGTCCCGGGTTCGATTCCCGGCCGTGGGGGTAGGGATTTTTCTCCGTACAAGATAATTCCCCATCTTCCCCAGAGTCTTGAAGTATGAATGAGAATGCGAATGTATATGTGATCTAATGATTAAAAACCCAACAAATACGAGTTAGCACCTTCGATATGTCCCAAAGGACAAGGGCCGCCGATATGACCATTGGAGTTAAAGGCGGGCAAAAAAAGTGGTTTATCTGCGACGTAGTAAAGAAAGTAAACGTGTGGTAAAAACGAACTACGTTTTAAAATTATCTATAAATAGATGTTAATACCTCCAAGATGCAATTTCATCCCTCTCATTTTCCAAAGAAAAAAGGTTTTATGAGAAAAGAATGTCTAGGTAACGAAAGTCAGTCTGAATGGTTCAACTGTCCCTGGCCGCTGATTACAGTGTAATTTTTAAAAGAAGATTAGGGATTTTTTTTTTTTTTTTTTTTTTTTTTTTTTTTTTTTTTTTTTTGTAATTTACATCCTCCAACATTTAGTCATATCGGACGATGAATGAAATGGGTGAAATGATGCTCAATTACCCGACATTCGTCTTTCAGGATAAGGGAAAACCCCCGGAAAAACCTCATCCAGGTAACTCACCCTGACCGAGATTTGAACTCGGGACCTCTTGAACGTGAGGCAGACATGCTACCATCTACGCTACCGAGGCGGGCAGAAGTTACGTGAAGGTCATAAAGCCCGGGACGCGAAGAGTAAGAAGGGAAGGTCGTTGCTATGGAAACGCAAACAAATGTCCAGATTGCTTACAATGGTGAATCACATACTCCTCAGTTCTGTTATCGCTAGTTGTATACGTGAAACAGAGTTTGCTTATATGCGCTATGTATTGTTAGCCTACTTTGTTATACAATTAAAATACGTTTTTAGGATTAGAGGTGGACCGAGGATTCATGGCCCACGACAAAGATCAGCTTAGTCGGATTGTTACATTGCGCAGCCAAGCAAGAGAATTTGTCTGTTCTCTTAGAGAATTTTTCCAACAGGAAGACGAGAGTTTGCTCCTTATCAATGAACAGCTTATTCCTTTTATCCAAAAGCGACATTCCCATGTCAGTAGATATGCTTGCACGTAAAAGAATTCCTGTGGGTCAAAATTCCGGCTAATCGGCGGCGTTCATATGAACATGGCAATTAAGAAAGTCGTTAATAATAGTATATTGCTATATTAATGTACACGGAACGAGGAAAGGTTTGAAAAAAGGAGTCGCCTGCACCGAGTTTTTTCAACTCTCGAAATTCCGTTATGTGCTTACCACATGTGTATTGCACATTATTTTTGGCTCTACGTGTATTTATATCAATCTGAATTTTAGTAGTTAAGATATTATCTGAAATACTAAAACATATACTTGAAGATAAATGTTAGATTTTAGAACGTGCATCGCCTATATGTGTTTCAATGGAGAAATACAGCACTAGTGCGGGAATGTCAACTTACGATGCATAGCGACAATAATGGTGTATGGAATATTAGTTACATAGTGCAAACAATTATTTAAAAGAAATCACATGTGAAGACCCTACAACGGAGTGAATGTGTCAACAACCTATTTCTGTTTTTAAAGTAGGCTAATACAAATTAACTGTGTATATTTTTGTTGAAGTGCGATAACTCGAACCCTTGTTTATGAAAGGGGATCTACTGGGCAACATTGCACTACCCACGTGGAGAAACAGATGACCTTCAGGTATCTTCTTTTAAAAATCAGATTGTAAAGGCAACAGCTGCATGTGAGTTGATTTAATAGCATGTAAAACAACTTCTGCGGGAAGAAATCCCCGTCACACCAGCGGCGCTAATATGATCATGGTAATTGACAACGTCAATTCTTCTGATTAATCCTTATAATGTTATGAAAACAATTTAGGAACTTTTGAACTTTTCTACAAATTAGACGGTTCATAAGACGGTATCCTGAAAATATGTAATATACAATCACGCCGGTCTGGTATTCGTAGAAATAACTCAAATATCATCTCTAATGTGCGAGAATTAATAACTCGGACATTTAATTTGGATCATGTAATTTAAAAACCCAGCCTTAAGTACGTTTGGAAGATAGCTTCCATAGCGAACGTGTCTTCTTATTACCTGGATCTCGCTTAAGTTGCTGTTTAACAGGCATCTTACGTGTGTGAGATATTGCAACGATTTCCTTCTGTCTGCCCAGCATAAGAAGGCAAGCTAGAGGAATGTCTAACATAATCCCTTTTGCTGCCCGTACGGTGTTTATGCTCGACTTCCAAGTATGACAAGTATGGAAGTTTCGTTTAACACAAGTGTTGTCACGTAACTCATCCATACACAATACCTATCACTACAGTTACTGCAACAAGCATTAGATCTGGCAACATGGGTGTCTCATATAAACTACCATACACTCATTTACTAGTAAACAGATCCACTGCCAAAGCAGATCAACAGTTCAAACCCCTCTCCCCTTCATTCGTCTCTTGCCTTCTTGTGGTGGGTAGACAGTAGGATATTCCGGAAGCTGAAACTTCGAAAATATGATCATCTCACAATGTTCTCGTACTACGTAGGTACAGAGGCAGACATAAATATTCGGATACGGTTATTAGTATCAAGAAGGTGATTACAATGAACATAAAACGTCCTGAGCTATGTATTTCATTCTTTAAATAGAAATATATACATGAAAAACAAACTCAACTAATCATTTTAGAGAGATGCATAGAAAAAACTTAACAGAAGTATTTGGTCATTAGATCCTTTCGTAAGAGAACAGCTGATAGGCATTTAGGTATTGCCCGCACATGCACTGCTGTCACATAAGCTCCCGTGTTATTCCACTCCTCTATGAGTATTTCCTTGAACTGACTTTTATTTGTCATATGTTTTCTTCTCACTTGTTCTGCTAGCTCATTCTTCAATAAGGTTGATCTGGAGATTGCGGTGGTGTATGCAGACGATTTGGAACGTGATACAGAAGCCATAATCGAACTACTTCTGCGGTGTGCTTGGAGTCATTAACTTGCTGAAAAAAAATATACCTCCACTCTTAATTTCTGATCACTGTTTCCCAAATGTTTTTAAAGTATACGTAAATAAAAACAAGATCCCCTACACCTGCAGATGTCATGCACCCCCCCCCCCCCCATACCAGTAAACAGCTTCCACCTGTTTTACTCTGCCCATCATATTCTTTGCATCCCATTCATGTTCAGCTTCTTTCAGACTAAGATTTGCATTTTTCCGATCTCTACACAGGTTTTAATTTCTGTATAAAAATGCACTATAATTTGTCGCTCAACAGTGGTTTCCTTTTCTTTGCGACCCATATATGCTTTTGGTAGGAATCAGCGCTGTAAACCGGAGCTTTTGGACACCGATCCCTTCACCATATGCAGAAGAAAGCAAACAAGCATGATAAAACAAAGCACTTGTTTACCAGTCATTTTCCTTGTGCGTAGCACATTTGCGAAAATGTTTGTCTACTGGGGCAAGGTAGCTGCGCCAAGAAACCCCTCACAGTCCTTTAATATAAAGAGATACTGTCACTGTGCAGGGTATGACACGAGAGCAAATTCTAGTCACCAATTATGTCCACTGAACCAGTTTTAAAAAGTGTATCCATTCGCAGCATTGGCTTACAGTTATCCGAATACTTTTGTCTGTCATATATCCTAAAACGCGTCTGATATTTTGCGCTTTTTTCTTCCACTAAAAGACGGAGCTTTAAAAATCTTTACCTTGTTAGGCAGTGTTTGTTTATACAGCTATGACGTCAGCTGAAGTATATTAGAACCTGGCCGTCGCGGGATCCATCTTTCACTACATACCGTACCGTAAATAAGCCGCCTGATTGCCCTTTGTTTTCTGAAAGTCGTGCCAAATATGAGAACTGCTTGGAATAAAATTCATTAATTTTTGTCATTTTTTCACACGCATTTTCTGTAGAGCATTAATTTTTTTCAACTCCATATATCTTCAATGGAGAACCCAAAGCCTTCTTGCCAAGTATTATTATATGCACGCATTTTTAAAATCGGGGCTTTGTAAACGAAGCTAACTTATAGCTTATGTCCGTTGGAAGGGATAGGGGGTTTTCATTGGTGAAGTAATGATCAAAATCGGTCAAGTGGTTTCCGAAGTATACACAGATAGCACTGGTCATGTTAAGCAGTTGGTACACTGTTCGCGTGACGTCACGCCGCCCCCTACTGTCTACCTCTGCCTTTTTGATTTCTTGGAGTGGCTGGTGAGGTGAGCTGTGCAGAAGATGGTTTTTCCCTCGTGTGTTCCGTGGTTCCTGCATATTAAGGTAAGCAAGTGTTACTTTTGAAGAATAACTTCAATTCCTTTGTTTATTGTGCCCCAATATGGATGGGAAAGCGATTACTAACTCTGGCGTGAGTACCCAATCATTGCTTAAATTTTCACGACCTCGCCGAGTTCAAGAGAAAAGAATATCCCTCGATCAATAAGGACACATTGGAAATGGTTAGTTCTGAATCATAACTTGAGTCAATGATTGACGTGAAGTTATTTTATTCATCCTCGTCACTTTGAGGCAATTACTCTTATACAACTTAGGTAAATTAGCTGAATTATTTAATCCGTTGTCAAAGAAGGGCATATGTTATTAAACTAGGTTCTACGATTCTTTGCCTTTAGATTAGTACATGTGTGTCACTTGGTACTGAGAAAACTAGCGCATATTTATTGGACTTTACTTCTGCTTGTGTACTTTTCGCAAAGTGCTCTGTCTTTACTTTAAAGCCATGCTTTAGAAATTGGTCAACAAATGTTCACCACATTTAGTAAAACACACTTAGGGAAATGCTGTAAATAATCTAACAAGTATAAAAACCTTTTCAAACGCTCTTCCGCTCGGAGTTATTTAAATCACGTAGCTGTCTCATTTTCACTTCATATCAACGTTCCTTGACAACTGAACCGAATTATTTTTAAAGGTCTAAATTGTAATTTTGTTACTATTCTGGCGCAGTTATTGTCGATTGGTCTGCTTAATTCCCACACGAACGGCAGTAAACGTATTCTTTGTGCTAACGGGGGGTTTCCCAATTCGTGCGACTGAGACTTGCGAGTTGTCATGCAACACACTCTTTTTACAATGTTACCAACTAGAACAAAATAATTTCGGTCATTAATAAGAATCCTTTTAGTTTTGAAAGCAAATGCACTTCCAGAACCAGAAGAATAGTGAATGAATCACCAGAACTGCTATTGCAATAGTTTAACATGAACATATGTTTTTTCTTATTATGAACAAAACATAATTTTTTTCCATTGCAGAAATGCGTTTCTGAAATACCAGAGCTGAGTACATTCCTTCTTTCTACATTCGTAAAGGAGAGAACTGCGATAGCAAAAGTTAACAGTAACATCCGTCTGTGGGACTAACATTATCAAATTTTGCATTTTAGGTGCACCTTAATGAGTATAGAAGCTAAATATCTTTCAGGAAACATTAGTACTGATATTTTTATAAACGTTTAAAAATATCTTGCTATAAAATATGCAAAAAATACAAAGTTAAATATTGGTCTTTCACATGAAATAGTTTCTGAAGTTGATTATACTTACGTAAAAGTCACAAAATTGTATATTACTGTTTCAAATAAAATAATTATCTTCTAAAGCTGACATTCATTTTCAGAGATATATTGACCTCTATGCAAATAAGGTAAACCATTACATACTTTCTACACGCATTTTAAATATTTTCATGGAATACTGTAAGGAATGGGTTTATCATACTTCACGCGCTTGTATGCCGTCATTCTATTCAGCTTATAGGGAGAATAACGACGTTTTTTTTTCTCTCTTCTAGCTTGTCGTTTCTTACTCTTTTTGCTGGAGAAATGATCTCTATGCTCTTTACCAAGAATGTCTGAAATGATCTCTGCATGTCCTCTGATTAGATTTATTCTTATATGATGTTCATGAACTCAAATCTTTACAGTTTACATTAGTAGAGATATATAGCATAGGCCTTAGCGCAGCTCACTGATACTAGAAAGTAAAATATTGCGAGTGGCCATCTCCTTATTCTTCGATTAACTGAGTAACTGCTACACTTCATGTCTAGAGCATCTGTTCCAGGTTGTGTGGTATTATATAAAACAGTTCAACTTGTCATGATAATATCTGTCAATTTCGATGTCATCATTTTCCCTTTTTTGAATAGAGTCAACACCGTTCTCTTCAGTCTCTGATATGCTGAAAATGTATTTCCGAATTTCTGTAATAGTCTGAATCTAATGCGTGATTTTCTTCAGGAACATAAGAACCCCCTGAATGATAGACATCGTCGCTCGCATTGAATTACTCTAAAGTCAAATACACTATTTTTCTGCTTCTCTGCGACACGTGAGGTATCCCTCCACTAGTAGCCATCTATAAATAATTCAATATTTGAAAAATAAGTATAACATAAGAAAACTTACTTGTTTAAAGTAATATCCGTCAATCAGACGGAGAAAAGAATTACCTTTACAGTAATATCCGTTTGTGAGACGATGTGTGCCCGCCTCGGTAGCGTAGATGGTAGCATGTCTGCCTCACGTTTGAGAGGTTCCGAGTTCGAATCTCGGTCAGGGTGAGTTACTTGGATAAGGTTTTTCCGGTATTTTCCCTTATCCTTACAGACGAATGTCGGGTAACTCTAAGCTCTATGAACCCTGGACACATTTGAGCATCATTTCACCCATTTCATTCATCGTCTGATATGACTTAACGTTGGAGGACGTAAAATTACAGGGGGGGGGGGGGGAGACGTGCTGACGTACGCGTGCGAGTAAAACGATGTCCGCGCAATACAAAGTTCAGCTCCCAAATGAACCATAGCTGGAATATCAGATCAAATTAGCAATGCACACGCGCCAACTATAATACGTTGAGAAATTTTATACCTGCCTCAGAGAGGATGTTACCAACTAAGGGTTAAACGGAATTGATCGCATTACATCTTTGCAGGAATATACTTCTACACTGTGCTGGAACTTTTGCAATTTCAGCATATTTAAGTTACACAACTGCCTATTTCACTTACTTGAGAAGGAATGCAATATTCCTACTCAAAGATATAATTTGTACTATATTTATTTTAGTTGATATTTAAATCTATAATCCAATTAGAACATTTATAAACCCAAAATTTAAATCCATCAGACTTCTCTAAATGGCTTCTGAAATCTTAACGAACGCTGATATCCGCTGTCTTTGAAATTCTGTAGTTATACTTCAAAAAGATGCCAGATCTAGTGGATTCCCGCTATAGTTAGCAACATTATTTACCCACCAGAACTGTGTTAGTATGAAAACAAAGTTGGCTTCTCGCCGTTGTGATATCGGTGCACTTTCCATCTTCGGTAACTAACGTAATATTTTTCAGAAAGCAAAATCAAGTGAACAGCTGATCCTTTCAGATGTTAACTACTTCTCATTAACGTTTGATAATGCATTATTGATAATATTAAATATATTCACACAATTCTTAACGTTTGATAATGAATTATTGAGAATATTAAACATACTCACACAATTTTTGCAAGGTAATGTAGTATCTAAGAGTTTTAAACCAATAAAGAGTTATTTATTACGCGAATGTTTAGCTTTGAAATAGAAAGAAAATAAACGCTAACGTCAATATAAAATTCAATAGCCCCATAAAAAATAATTGAAAAAATATCTGCAGTTGATAATATATCATGGTCCAATTTTTGTAGTCTGCCCCAAATTTATAGCGAAAATCTGGCCGTACGAGCCTATCGTAACTTAAGCAGCTGGTCCTGAAAAGCCACCAACAATGGAGCGTAAACCGCCACAAGATCGGAATTTAGCCCTAAGTTAAACTTCGAATATTGCACAAATTCAATTAAAAATTGATGCATGGAAACCAATTCTTTGCCAGTGTATTTCGATAAGCTTTCGAGTGATGACCCTATCTTAAGACGAAATATGTAACTACAATGTGAACAATACTTACGAGAAAACCTTTGGAGTTGATTTTAGAGGCTGTGACCCAAGGACCGAAGCTTTCTTTACAACGAAAATTAGCGCAAGCAACTGCCCGTCTTGCATTTATGCGACTCGCCAATTGTAGAGGTATTAAACCGTAGCCCATGGATCTCAGTACCTCGATTATGTTGGCACTTGCATCCACTATAGCGACAAGATGCTATGCTTTGCTCATATTACGCCAAAACCTAAAAGGGTAGATGGATTCCAAACAGCAGCTAAAACTGAGCTCCGTTTTAATTATTTCTAAGACCTGACTGGCTTCTAAATTTCTCTAACATCCGATTACAATTAAGCTTTAGAGACACTCCCACCAGGGTGCAGAGCGCATCGCATCCTACCTCCTTTTCCCTGTCTACATTCAACACACCACACCCTAGCTACCTATTCCCGCAATAATCTTATCGAAGATGGGCACGGAGCAAGAACACTAAGGTTGAATATCAGCCTGCCAGCAGCGCTGAGTCGAGAGTAGCCGTATCAATTCCGAATGCAATTTCTAAGTTATTTTGGTACGTTTTATTGCAATTCTAGTACTTGTTATTCAGTTTGAATTCGGGACACCCCTCGGAAGTTTTGCCATGTTTTAGTAGTACACACATTTCTGTTTTCGTGGAATACGGTAATATAAGTGCATGTATAGCAGTACCCCAATAAATGCGTTGTTTTAATTTCGTCATGATTTTGGTGTAAAAGAGTCTTACAAAAGAAGGGTGGGTAGTTTACAGGTTTTCTCAGCGTTGATATCTTCTATGACAACTATTATTTGCGGTTTTATTCCAAAAGTAGGCACTTCTTATAAAGTCTCCACTAAGGTTTAAACATTAATACGATTTTTTTCTAATTAGTCCAATGGTCATATCGGTGGCCTTTCTCCTTTGGAACATATCGAAGGTATGTTGGGTTTTAATCATTAGATCACATACACATTCGCACTCTCATTCATACTTCCAGACTCTGGGGAAGATGGGCATTATCTTGGTCGGAGAAAAATCCCCAACCAACCATCGGGAATCGAACCCGGGGCCCCTAGCATGGCAGGCAGGTGCTCTACCGACTGAGCTACGGGGCCCGCCTTTATAGGATTGTTTCAAATATTTGTGTGGCTTTCTCTTATTTTTGTATTTCCATCTTAAAATGCTGCTGATTTGCTTTAAAGGCTTTACTCTAATATTATAATTTCTATTCTTCTTTCTCTTCGTTCCATTTTTACTTATTATTCTGAATGAAATATATATATATATATATATATATATATATATATATATATATATATATATATATATACATACACTCTGTGGAATGTCATGGGTAAATACCGAGATGCCAGGATATTTATATATTTTTGTTTCTCGCGATCTGTATAAAGAATATGGAAATATTATACCAGCATATAGAGCTTCTAAACATCAGACTTCATTTTGATGTAATTAAACAATTTCTTTAAAGTTTACCTCGTTTAACACGAAGTAGATTTAAATAATAAGCTTTCCTAGGAATAATTTGTAAATGTACAAAAATAAACCATAGTGAGTAGTCATGTAAACCTAACACATTCTATTTTCGCTTGATGTAAATAACATAGAACACTATTGTGACACTCCATAAGACAGTTTGACGGATATGCTAGTTAAGGAGCTGCGGTAAGTTAGTTGGGTAAATAACAACTTTATCTTTCCCTTTACTGTAAAGTAAGCAACCAATCCAAGCACCACAGCGAGAATGATGAACAATATCAAGATATTTCACATTTTCATTTCTAAATAAATGGTTCACATGAAGGATTGAGACTTACATGGCAATAGTTGTTATTCTCTTCCAAATATTATATAAAACCTTTGTTTAATTAAGAGGTTCAATGAGAAAAGCATCAGAGAACCAATCGGCTGTACAGATAAGTTGAAAACAAGAAAATTATTAATAAAAATTAAAATGCATATCACTGAAACACTAGAATGTAAAATATGTACCAAAAGAACTAATCAACAAGCCAGACTGCTGCATAATAACAGCTGTAGCACGGCAGATTATTCGCTCTCTCTTGATACATAGGTGCACTCTAGTGGCATAAACCGCTAACTAAAACAACGCAGACGAAACACAAATAGAAATAGAAACCTGTCATTGCACGAGAGGAAGGTCGGATTCAAACTACTACGGAATCAGCAGTTTCCAAAACCTGTCAAATGACGGGATTAGCAGTCAATAGTGTTAAAGAAGAACACCTTTAACATTATTGTCGTCATTACCAAACGATTGCAATGATAAAATATTCGACAGCTATTTACGGGGGGGTAAAAACTGAAATAGCTAGCTGCTAAGAAACATAAATTCACTGTTTATAACTGCAAGTGAAACACCCATCAAGTTCCCAAGAATGTCCCCGGTTTAATGAGAGAAGACCAATCCAGGAAATCCGGGTTAGAGAGAAGGTGTCCTTCTTGGGAGCCCGGAAACTCCTGCAAATCCGCCAAACCTCCGTCTCTATAGCAGCTAAATTGGTACCGCCACAGGTACCTCAAAGAAATACCTGTCTCCGCCGCCTTCGCAGTTTCTATAGTACATAACAAAAGTGGTTAAATTTGGTGCAAATATCACAAATACCTGTTTGGAAGTAACGCAATTAGGCACTATATCCCATGTGTGTAACATATGTGTTCTAAAAGGCAAAGATGTCTGTTAATGTACCACCAAACTATGAACGTCATTAATATTATGTGCTGCATGTTGCATTGCAAGTTAACAAAAGGGTTTGTGCTATTGCTTTACAATCCGTGCTCAACAACTTCCTGAAATTGTAACGGAAAAACTTTCAGCAAAGTGTAATAATTTTGTGACGACAAATTTAAAATGGGCAATATGTCACTGCAGTAAAAGTACAAAAATTACATGTAAAATAAGTGGGAATATACGGCTCCTGTCATACTGTTCAAATTCTTTATGGTAACATAATGAACACGTATTAAACAGAAAGAAATCTAGGCCATTCACAAGTTTCTGATCCATATTTTGTTTCATAAAATGAACCCTTTGCTTCCCCAACGCTATTATAACCCGCAGCCTATACCACAAATAGGATAAACATTTGCGTGAAAGAATTCCCATCTTCCACTACCGAATTTCGCCCCATGTTTACTGCTGGTGTAATTAAACGTTAGTCACAGACTATAAACCAAGCAAAAGATAGAGGGATGCATGGATAAGTTCTGGCCTATCACAGAACTAGGTATCAATTTGGACAGTGAATTATAATTATATAAATAGGATATAATGTTATGGTGAGCATTTGTAGCATCTAACACCCTCAATCTGTCCACATAGCTGTAACAACATCTCTGTTGTGAAGGGGCAAAAAAACCTCCAATCTACTTCTATGGGCAAAATGCACTATCTGAATTATCTATGCTTCTGAATGGAGGGCAGGGAGTGAAAGACTTGACCACCTGAATATTGCGGTCATCGCGTTTCTCTACGAAACTACGACTTATCAGTGCTACGAATGAAGACAGCTCCTATTATAGAATGAATACTTTTTTTATTTCCAAGATTATATCTCAACATAACCCTCTTTTAGGGATACGATATCTTCCAACGTTCCTGTTACTGTTTTCAAATCCTTAAAAAATAGACATTGTCAAACCCTGCTACATAACCTCCCTCAAGGATGCCCTTATTTGATCTACATTTGTTCCTGCAAGCCATTTCATATATGATAACAAGAATAAATGACAGGGGAAAATAAAATATTCTGTTTAATACAACTTCCAGTCATATACCCCCGCCGCTGTATTCTTGAATGTTGTTCTAAAGTTCTTTTACGTATGAATAAGCCTACTGATATAGAGCTGTCAGAAAAAAAATCTCCGTCAGGTTAAAAATTGCAGACATGGAGGGTGTTTTAGGAATTTCAGTTTGGAGGCGATAAGACTGGATTCTGGTGCACTGCCATGATGATACAACACCAAATGGGGCTGTGTCTCCAACTTCTTATAGCAGCCGCGTTCATTGCATCCCAGGCACCATCAAAGCGAAAGTAGAGCTTTCACTCCTGACCACAGGTTTCCCATGGAAGCAATTTTAAGGGTCTTCCACCCTCAAACATATGGGTAGTCCTCAATACGTTCACTAAGTTAAAGCGCTGTTGCGACGTTTTTCTTGTGTCCTCAGAACGTCAGTAACCTCTGTAGCTTAGACTGTGCAAACTTGCTTCTTATGTGTGTTAATTAAGCTTATATTTATAGAAGTTAGTGTTTTATTTAGTGTAGAATTTATTAGTGTTTAATAGTTATTAGCGCTTATCACTTGTGTAATTTAAGATGCGGAGACCGTGGGAATCGAACCTAACATGGATATGCTAACATGGGTTTCCATTCATACTTGTAATATATACCTAGCAGTATTTCTAACCTTTCTCGAGTTCTAAAGCGTTTATGACAAATTTAAGTATGTAGAATGTACGTGATTATTTATTTAAATTGTATTTAACAGAAGGCCCCCCCCCCTCAAAAAATATACACTGCTTAACTTTATTCAAACTTGTAAAATTAGTAGACATCCTTGTAAAACGCTTCCAACATTTAAAAAGAGTAATAGATTTTCCTTGTTAGTTTTTGTTTAATTCCTTAGTTCGTTTATTTATTTATTTTTTACTTTTAAGATATTTACTGCTTTGTTAAATCAACTGAAATTTGATTCACCACCTGTAGCTGCCATAGAATACAGGAAAATGTTTTAGGATAAATCGGCTCACAAATCAAATCATAAACAAAGCTCTAACGTGCAGTCTTTGCTTATAAATTATTATTAACTACCAGAATATCCAAAGTGCTTTTTTAATTTGCAAGTTAATACCCCTCGCAAATTCATGCACACTGGTGCAATTTAACCCATTTAAAATCGTAATTATAGTCCTACAACACGGTATCGGAATGTTTTACTAAGTTTCCCTTGGATATTATGTTAATAATACTCTTAGTTCTGGTAGGTAATATAAGAACCAATACCATAACAGAATCGGTAATATATCTCTTTTCAGTTATGTTATAACGCGTTGTAACATTATATATTATTTAAAATTTATTTGAAAAGATCAATGACTATTTCGTACAGTGAATTTTCTTCTTCTAAATGTTATCTGAAACAACGGCAACCCTGAGTATTTTCAGCTGTAAACACGTGCCTAACATTCTTCACCCCTCCAACCGGAGGTGTATCCTAAGATGTTTATGACAATGTGGTTAGGTGTAAGAACAGTTTTTCCGTACAGAGCCAGCCGCCTGGGGATCCTTTAAGCGAGGTCATTATACCCAATAAGCACTATAGTATTGGCAGTAAGTATTTTTCATTTTCCCAAGAAGTCAGAGTATAACACCCACCGCATCCAAAAAGAAATCGTCACCATCACCTTTTCGGCCGAAGGGACCATCTTTTTCTTATTTGGAGCAGATTCACCGGATACAACAAGTTTTGATTATCGCTTGGTTTCCAATGTTATGTTATCCAATGTGAGTAGACGCAGCACCCATCGGGCTGACAAATATTTCATCTGTAAATCATGCAAAATATGAACTGCTGTTCCTATGGCCTCTGCTACTTTAGGAACTTTCGTTCGACGGTCAACGAAAATCACACATTAGGCTTTCTCAACGATCTCCTCGGTAACCGCATCTTCTGGATGTTCCTTATCATCAAAAACGAATGTTCGATCAAGTCGCTGAACCAATATCTGACGAAACGTCCCTATAAAAGGCATCCAAAATTCACCACTTAGCAACACTCCGGGTACTTATTGAATCTTTTTTTAAGACTTGAATAATGTTAAGCTTGTTTCGTGTATCTTCTTGCAGTACTTCAAAAGAACATTAAAACTCCTACAATTCACTTGAAATGGGAGAACTGCGATGTCACGCTGTATTATTAAGCGTATTCAGCAGCACACCAAAAAGTCTGATAAGGTTACAGCCCAGTTCCTAAACTTACATGCAGCTTGTTCAGCACACAAAATGCTTCGAATTGGAATATTTTTATTTCACATTTAACACGCGGAGCAACATGTATAAAGCACGTCTGTGCCATTTCTCAATTACGTTGCATGTATCTAAATAAGCATCTTAACAAAATGGGTTGAAAATAACCAACTTTATAATAGGAATCGGTTTAACTCAAATTAGTTTCTAATTACATTCAATTAAATGCTAGAAGCAGTTGTCAACTTTTCTTTTGTAAATGAAGTAATCTACATTACTATTACAACAATTAAATTGCACACGTTCATGGTGGTACAACACCACTTACGGTACGAACTGCTTGTCCGCAGAAAAGACAGAGAGCACTGATTGAGATGATCTATGCACTCTAAAATGCTTTTTTTTCCCATTGTTCTTCGACAAGTCAGTCTTTTGCTATGTGGTACAGCTGCTCATATTTCTGATGAGCGGTACTGCTTCTTTTGTTAGTGTTCCACTTCGGTGATTGTGAACCTTTCACTGCTTTAAGTCACGTATTGCAACAATCTTCCGAGCTATTTCTTGTTGTTTGAATTTTCAATTCTCAAATGGGAGAGTTATTCCTTTCCGAGTTTCAAAAAATCACCTAGCAACTAGCTCTAAAAAGATTTATCACTTAAAGTCTCCATATTCTTAAGTTCCTCTGTTACTTATGTGTGCTCGTTTGCGTGGTGCTTGTCACACTGCAAGACAATATTACAATCGCTGCAATTCTTGACTTTTACTCTTGAACGTTGAAAGCTATTGAATAGTAGTTATACACCGCTATTTCCTCCAAGCACTTGACTGCTTAATAAGTAATTGCAAATTACGAAGCTAAAGGGAATAAGTACACAGTAGTAAACCAAGTGCTATGCTACGGTATAGAGCACTGTCGAACTTTGGCCCGTATGTACTGATGACGTCACCTTGATCTATCCTCTTCTTTGTTTTGTTTTTTAAATTAACGTCCTTCAGCGTTAAGTGATATAGGACTATGGCAGCCATTGCATTCATCGTCCGATATGACGTTGGAGGACGTTAGTTTAAAAAAGTAGGTGGAGGCAAATCTACTCCCTCCTCTTTCCCATTAGGTTGGACATCAATGGTGCAGCGTAATATTGCACATATTTACTAGTTAGAATAAGAGGGGACGCTGCCATGGTAACATACCCCTGCAAGAAGAGTTGTAAGTCCCATATTTAAATTCTACTGAACATCAGAAGGGATTCTCTAAATAACAAACATTCCTCAATATAAAATATATACTTTGCTTACTTGTCCTAGTCATTCTATAGGGAGAATACAGACATCCTATGCACTTCCCAATTTTTCACACCCAAATGGATTGAGCATAAGCATTCTAATATATTTAATTCTAATTAATATAATTTTGAGTTGAACTAGTACTCAATGCTCCACTTATTGCTAGTATTTACCTAGAACACGTTTCGCTAGGATCTTCCTAACATCATCAGCTGTTTTCAACAGTCGATAACAGCTGATGATGTTAGGAAGATTCTAACAAAACGCATTCTAGGTAAATACTAGCAATAAATGGAGCACTGAGTACTAGTTCGACTCAAAATTATATTAATTTTGTGCTTCATTGTAATATCATAGTCCTTAAACATTGGAATCTTTAATTCTCTTTACCCCATTTCTTACTATAGCATATCTTGTTTTAGGTGTATCACAATGTTGATTCTTAAGGTTTGCTTGTACTGTCAATTATAAACTGTAACAAGTAACACTGTCATGAATGTGGACTATGCTCTTACTCCTCAAGAGTTTGACCAGGTGTTCCAACTTGGGTGCACCTCATCGACCAATGAAATGCTCATTTCTTGCAGAACTCTGCTAGCAACATGCAATACAGCTTGGCACTGAGACAAGCTGTTGTCATGGCTGAATGGTGGTTATATAATGATGCTCTACATTCCATTTTCTCATTGAATTCATCAACTTTTGACATAAGGATGCTGGGGATTCCATCCTGTTTGGTAAACAAACTGTTCTTGCTATAAAACAGTCAATGGGCCTCCACAGCTTGGCATACAGACAGTATTTATAAGAAATGACACAACTCAAGACTAGCAGGAAGTGCCAGGACTTCACCTAGTAACATACTGGTTACTATGCTACCCAATCGACCTCTGAGTACTCTTGCTGCACAGACATGACTAGTCATACTCAGTTGAACTAGAGTCAGAACCAGTTAGTCTAGAAAAAAAGTAAACGTGCTATGAATCTGTGCCTTGGCAAACAAGGCACAGACTTATAGGATACTAATACAATAATGTTGCAACCTGCAGGTGCTTCTTTCAGCTTCTATGGTTTTATATAGCCATTTTATTACACTTGAAGAAGAATGACTGCATACTTGATGTAATCATGAAGCAGACAACTTAAAATACATATTTCTTAATTTTATAAAGGTAGTGGTTTGGGTACACAGAGCTGTCACTGCTTATAACAGCAAAATATACTGAATATAGTCATTCCAAGATCTTTTTAATAATTCTTACGTAAAAATGTTTTGTTGCATTTCATTTGAATCTTATAATACAAATTATTACCAGCATATGCTAAATAATTTGATATAATTATGTCCAGCATAACATCATATATTAACCAATATTTGTATTGTGACTTTGTGGGTTCTTAAAATTAAAAGTCGAGTTTGCAGAAATTCAAACTGCTCTTTATTTCTGTAGAAAGACAGTTTATACACTCTTGGCAGCAGCAGAATTACGTAACATACGCCAACACAGTCTCTCGTGGCTTCTGCACATGCAAATATACAAAAGAATTCACTTTCAAATCAATGTTGCATACACACAATTATCAAGTCCAATTATGACTGTCCCAACTGGCGAGCCGCGGCTTCTTTTATATCTCCACTTATTGCTCTAAAAATTTGTGGAATGTTCTCTAACAATCAAGATGGCACCAGAAGAAAGATGAACCTTCCAGACATCTACCTGTCTCTTTCTTTCTCCCTTTCGGCAAGCTTTTATCTCCATGCTACACTATCTCTCTCTTTGTGTGCGCCAGGCCGCGCCTGTCACAACAATGGCTCGCAACAAAAGACACTTGCAGGCTGTAGAATATTTACTAAACTATCAGGGGAAATGGGGCGGGGGAGCATTATGGAACTCTGAAATATTACTTCTGCTAATACTTCTTATCCATTTTCTTGAATATAAGGGAATTGTTCATCATTAGTTCTTAGTAAAATCATGGAACTACAAGATTGTAAGAGATAAGGGGAATGTTTTGCTACAACAATGTCTGTATTCAACGATCATTTGGGAGGGATGTAAAAGAAAATTAAATTATCTTATTTGAGATTTACAAAGCTATTTGTGTCACAATCAGAACTATTCCATAACATTCTGGTGAAGATGTTGCTCCTTTCAGCTAGTAGTGTAGTATTACTAGCACTAATAGTGCCTCAGCTCTTGGTATTGCTAGTCATAATGTTCTTCCTCTAAACAAGATGACAATACACCAATGATTACTGTCTCAACCAGATATTACAAAATAGTGATGATTGGTTAAGCCAGTTAGCACTATTATACACCTGGACATGAGAATCACAGAACAGTGAAAAATTGCTTAAACTGCAAAAAAATTCTGCTGTACCTTTTGCCAACCAATTAACCGGCATGGTGTAAATTTTGGTAAAAACAAAATGCAAGTTAAATTATCAGATCTACTTAGGTAGTCTTTACTATACAAAACCATAGAGTGATTAAGTCAAGCTCAAAATACCAATGCAGATTAAACTCATACAACCACAACTACAACTAGAACTCAATGAGTAAGAATAAATGCTCCATCACAAGTCACAAACTTTACTTTTGTGTAAAGATTACCAGTTTTATGGAGATAACCAATAATGAAAGATCCTATTAAAAAATTGGGGACATTCATTGCAGTCTAGCTATAAAGTTGCCTAACATTTTGTATTACACAACTTCGTTTTTATAATGCTTTACTTGTATATGTTACATCAACAAAGTTCAATCATGTATCCAACATATTAAATTGCAATAAATTGAAAAGATTTCTTATAACACATTAGATTTCCAGTTACTATATTGTATTAGAAAAATAGAAAATCTTGAATATGCAACGAATTGATGCAAAATTGTTTCAAAGTAGTTTTTCAATACCATGGTCTCTGAGGTGCACAACTTCATGTTATCTGGTACAATGTAATGTTTATAGAGGATCACTCAAAAAGTTTTGAGAATAAGAACAATGAGTTGTGGCAAGCCAAAGCAAATCTTCTAGCTTTAGATTGAATTTCAGATAGTAATGACAGCATGACTTGGCATACTCCAATAATGTACAGCATCAGCACTGCTGTCATCCTCTGTGGTCTAGGGTTAACATGCTAGCTTCTGGTTCCCAAGATTGTGGGTTTAAACCCAGAGGAGCGCAATGAATTTGTGTAAGGTGTAAAAACCCTTAGCATGGCTTTCTTTGGAAGGGAAGTAAAGTTGGTGCTACTGGTAATATGGCACATAAGAGAACAAGAATGATAAAGAGGCCTCTGACCAATATTAGAATGGGATAACTCAATTCAATTACGGGTGATATCTATCTACGCTGTACATCAAATATCCTCTCTCTTGTTGAAGTTTTGTTGAGTCACACTTGTTTACACTCACCTTCACTTATTTTTAAAAACTCTGGAACATTTTCCAGGACATTCGCCCTCTTCCTCAGCAGTTTAGTGACTGACTCTCCCCCTTCCTTTCCCCTTCTTTCTCCTGTATCTGATCCTGTTGTCATCTGGTGTTAGGAGCGCAGAGTTTTAACACTTCATTAAGTGGTGGAATTTTGAAATTTATAACATGTTCACTGTTTTTAATTATGTGGATTTTTTTTTCCCAGATGTCTAATTCTATTGGTGATTCTAATGGTTTCAACAGTTTTATATTTTGCCCAATGTTGTGGTTTTCTTTCCAAAAATGGTGTGATACAGCGGATTTGTCTGTTTGCTTTAGTTTTATGTTTCTCTGGTGTACCTTTAGCCTGATCTCCAAGTTTCTCTTCGTTTTGCCTATGTAGAACTTCTCACAATCCTCACAATTGATCTGATAGATTCCAGATTTCAGTGTGTTTTGAATTGTATTCTTAAGAGGTTTGTTTAGAACGCTCTTCAGAACCTCTTAAGAGTACAATTCAGATCAATTGTGAGGATTGTGAGAAGTTCTACATAGGCAAAACGAAGAGAAACTTGGAGATCAGGCTAAAGGAACACCAGAGAAACATAAAACTAAAGCAAATAGACAAATCCGCTGTATCACATCATTTTTGGAAAGAAAACCACAACATTGGACAAAATATAAAACTGTTGAAACCATTATTAGACATCTGGGAAAAAATCCACATAATTAAAAACAGTGAACATGTTATAAATTTCGAAATCCCACACTTAATGAAGTGTTAGAACTTTGCGCTCCTAACACCAGATGGCAACAGGATCAGATACAGGAGAAGGAAGAGGAAAGGAAGGGGGAGAGTCAGTCACTATAGTCCGGCCGTTGTATCTCCGGCTCTGACGTTTTGCGATTGCAAGAGGTGGAGGGGCGAGGTTAATAGTACCAACATACAGTAATGAGCAATTGAAAACATATCCTCAAAATTATCTTTAGAACGAAAATATAAGAGTATATTAGCTTTAAAACACTGAAATACAACTTACAATTTCATCATCATGCAAGATATTTATTACAACACCACTCTATTCGAATATTTCGTTCACACCTTTCACACACACTAACAGCATCTGTTGGTAGTACTGCGAGTCTCTACATCCGGTGTTGTGGTCAGGAAGTTAAAACTGTCTGCTAGCGCCAATCAGCATTGTCGCTGCTATGCGTGACTCCCGAACCCAACACTGTGTTGCCAGGTTAAATTTGTTTGAGCCACGTGGTTTTAGCTGCTTGCGCTGGTAAACTTTCTTTGCTTATATTTTGCATGTGTGAATTCCGATTTTTAATGTTCGTAAGTCCTATTATTATCGCTATTATAATAATATGGCACCTGGTTCGTGTAAAATGCAAGTACTGAAATATTTAAAATATGCATTATTCCTCTGCTTGAAATACCCGCTAAAGAACTGGCAACAGCCTGCTTCCCCCACTCGAGAAATGTCAGAGCCGGAGATAGAACGGCCGAACAGTACACTGCTGAGGAAGAAGGCGAATGTCCTGGAAAACGTTCCAGAGTTTTTAAAAATAATAAATGAAGGTGAGTGTAAACAAATTTGACTAAACAAAACTTCAACATGAAGAAAACTTCACTGTTAATAATGCTTCTATTTGTAATATTTAATCCTCTCTCTTGTTTCCGGGAGCTATCAAAGCTATCCCCAAAAAGGAGCATACTGATGCATTCCAGGGCTCTTTCCAGTACAGCAAGACCTAGAGACTAACAAGACTTCCACCCATTATGGGTGGAAGTGGATATACCACTTGAGCACGTCAACCCATCTGGGAAGACTACCAATTATCTCTGTTGGACAGCCAGTGATCTAGCACACTGACTACTAGCTCTACAGGTTAGCACCCGAGAACATAAAAGTGCCCCTCAACCCTGTCTGACGGCAGAGCCCCACAGACATCCCCAGTCTATCATGGGCATTGGGAACCACTGCCACACTGAAGCCTACCCAAACCCCTACCCTATGGGAGGGGCTTGGATGCTTGACCTGGTGTACTTCTAGTAACATCAGAAGTACCACGAGTGCTAGCGGTCCGCAGCACTTGCACCAAAGCAACTGAAGGGGCAGATCCCCTCGCCTAAGGGAATTAGAATGGGAAACTAAGAACCACTGCAATTAAAGAGCATCCATAAATAGAACTGCAATGTGTGTAGATCCAGGTGTTGCTACATCCGATGCCAGAATGTATCTCAATTGAGAAAATGCTTATCTTCTATGACTTTAAAGTAAATTTAGAGGACAGCGAATGCATTGAATGACTGCATAGTGCATTTGGGGAACTTCAGCCTTAACGTATCAATGATTTGCAGAGTTTAGAAGTTTAGAGTTTAGTCCCTCAAAGACGAAGACTGCAAAGGATTACCAGCTCAGCAACAGTGGGTCAAGATGGATTACCAGCTCAGCAACAGTGGATGAAGATGTGGTGAAAGCATAACACATACTATGGGAAGACAATTGTACATATTAAAATTCAATGAGCCGTATTACTGGATCGGCAGCAGTAAGAGAGAAAAGATTCCTTACAGAAAAGATTCACATTAGGAAGCTCTGCAATCAGATCCTTCACCTCCACACAAATGAGCATTAACAGGCATATGTACAATGATGCTAAGAAATAATAGAAACATTTGATAGGGAAAGATCCAAAAAACACACTTGGCATCATAACAGCTGTATATACTAATATTACTGGAAACTAAGTAACAGCCATTGGAGTTTTCAAGGCAGGAGAACAAAAGTGAGGCAAGCAGGAGTTGTGGGCAAGAAGATTAATCTGTTCATTTTCCTCAGCTAACCATACTGTGACAATTCCATTTGAAGAACAAAACACATGGTATACCACTGATCTTCAATGAACTGGGAACAAAGTGCTTTAAGATTAGAGTATGGAATTTTGTTGCACCATGACAATACCTTTGCCCATACTGCACAAAAAGCAACTCAATTCCTAAAGGATCCTACACTTGTCTCATCCTCTCTATAGTCCAGATCTAACACCATGTGACTTTTTTCCACTCCTCAAAATAAAATAAAAAATTTGAATTCAACAATTTAAAGAAACTGTAGAATTTACTAAAAAGAATGCATTTGCACACTCGCCAATGAAAAATGGCATTCAGCACTTGAAAAAACAATATGAAAGAATGAGATATTACATAGAATGCAATGAAAAATTGAAAAGATGAATGATCAGATCTAAGCTTTTAAAATGTTACTGTATTCATTCTCAAAACTTTTAGTGACCCTTGTAACTGAGATATTGTACAGCTTCATTCACTGTTACCATAACTGCTCACTGCACTTGAATTGTGCACATTGCATGCACCATATAAGTTGCTTACCTGTATAAACTGTATTCATGTACCCATGAGACTATCTGCTTCATCCGCTGCCAGCACAAAATTTATTTAACAACCTGCAAAATCACTTTCCCTTACAAATTATCCCTGAACAATTACGTTTAACACAGTCCATGCTCATTTTTACTCTATCATGCTTTAGCAGTATGGAAGTACTGAAAGCATGAGAAGAGAAACTTTATACCAAACACTGCTATATAAAGAGCGCTCCAACTCCATCCTCAGAATGATGAAGCATACACAAGAATGCACATGCATAATGCAATATGCCACAAGAAACCACATTTTCATGCACAGAAAACAAGATATTAAATAAAAGGATATAATCACCAGGAAAAATGATAAATATAAAAGAACATCATACATGAGTTGAAACTTTTAATTCCTTACTGCCTGGTGTAGCTTAAGTGTTCCATTATGATTTTAGATTCTCTTAATGTCTCATGTTTTAATTTCAACAAATATTTAAACCTTTTCTAAAAAGCAAAATAATGCAGATGCATGTAAAATGTAACCATGGCAGTACCACACTGATTATTTTACATGGATCCCAACCGAGCTGGTTGGCTCAGGCCTGTATTTGGGAAGTCCAGGTTCGATTCTTGTGGCTAGCCTACTGTCCCATGGATTTTTCAGGGGTTTTCCTCGGTCGCCAGACAAATGCTCAGTAGGTTAATTACATCTCCCAAATTTCCAGTTCTCCCATTTCATCTCCATTATCATTTCACATCATCTCTCATCTGGTGGTCTCTTTCAGGGCAGAAAGTGTTGGCAGAAGCCTTGGTGCTGCATGGTAGGATGATATGCTTCTAGTAAACATTTCCTCCTCCGCTCTAGCAGTGGGCCATTTCGAACCACTGTGGGTGGGATGCTGGCTGTAATGGCCTGCCGGAGAGTTTCTGACTGGTCAAGGGTAGGGACTATGCCCTCTGCACTGTCGTGACTCTTTGGGACAGTTGCTCTTTGTCGCCTCTTACCTCATCCTTCCTCCTAGGGATGCCACAGATCAAGTCTAGTTGCAGTGCCGAATCCCCTCTATAAGAATCTATCCTATCCTACCCCTTCACTACAAGCATATTTGACTATAGTTGCTCAGGATTTGAACTTGTTACATTTGGCTTTGAATTTATGGTCAGTCCACTCTGTCTTGCCCAATCAGGACTGTTTAAATAACTTGGTTGTGATCACAGTAAAAGATACATATAAGAAAGCCAGTTAAGGAAGAGGAACAGCAGCATATGTTGCAAAATAATTTCAGCATTAAGGGGTTAGGAAAGGGATAGGCATAAGGCAAATTTATTAAAACTCAAGTCAGTATCACACAGAATATAATTTCTGATAATTACATTGTGCTATTATTTATTAAAAGTCACTGATTCAAGCCATCTCATGATATATTATGGATATTGAAATCTCAACTATGGTCGTGGCAAGTAATAAACTTAGTGCGATAATTCGTTTGAAGTATGCAGTTCACAACATTAAATTTCCAAATTTGAAGTTCACATTTTAAATGAATACATTACTTTCATTAAGTATAGGCACAGCTAGACGTTTATTACACTGTCAGACTTTCTGTTGCAGCACTTCAATTAATGAATTTAAACTCAAGGAAACCTATACTGAAAGAAAAATTCGTTACACTGTGGATAAAATATTCTCTTTTAGTGACGGTGATATTCACAAAACAAGTGTAAGACAGAATGTTTCCCAACTGTGATACAACGAATATGATAGCAACTAACATCAAGGAATCTTAATATCTTGTACTTCTAAATGAAGTTAATAAAACAGGCAAAAAAGATACCAAATGATCTGCAGCATCTTTGATAAGTAAGGAATAATGCAAACAAAACTAAATTAATTCATTTTTACTTTATCTTCTACATGCAGTAAGAGGTGAAATATTGTATTCCAACCAAAATTAGAAGAAATCGAGAATTTCATTAAAATACACATTTTGAGACTGCCTGAGTCTCACCATACAAAAAAATGTCTGTGAATAGGTAACTCAAAAACAAAATGTAGGCTAAATACCAAACTTGGTAACATCTTCCAATAACTTAAATGCAAAGTTATTATTCATTTTTCTTTATCCAGACAAGTAAAGAGAATGGAATGTCAAAGTCATCACTTTAGTGATCAGATCCTTAAAGACTTAACTATCACTTAAGCCTATTGCATTCCCCTATTCCCATTGTACCTATAAGGAAATATGTAATAAAACAATTTCTACAAATATTTATCTCAATTAACATGAAGTAGATAGTAGAATGAGGGCATATAAGACGACTTTGTACAACAGTAAAGGATGTCATGTGAGTGGAACACATATTTTTTTTATTAAAAATTTGCTTAGATATGTCTAATTTAATGTTCTGAACATTTTACAAAAAAGTTTTCCACCATCATTATACAGTGTGATGTCACTGACATCTCCACTTGTTCAATGATTTTCTCCACAATTTATACAACTAATGTAACAAATAAAATTCTAATTATTTTTGAAGATTTTTTAAATTCTTCCTGTTTACAATTAAATAGTTCCATAGTTACCAAAATTTCTGTATAAGATAAATCAAATTATTCTTACTACTCAACAACTAAAAGTAGTATGCTGCCATTTAACATTTTTTGATGCATATTTAAGGATGGTCAACACTAGGTCACGATATTAACCATATCATCAAAAGACTCGGAACCTTATTAAGACTATCGTCAAAATAAAAAATAAAAATAAAAAATCATTACACAGAAATAATCATGGCACAGCCAAAGATAAGCATAAGTGTAAAATAAAACTCCTAGCAATCCTAGATAGAGACCTAATCCGAGCAAAAGTCAGAGATAAGGATATGAAAAAAAAAAAAAAAAAAAAAAAAAAGAACGCTAAAAGGCACAAAACCTTTATCTATTTTACTACATCCTTAGTTGGAAGATTACCTTTGATAAACATTTAAAAACCCTTTTTACCGCTTTTTCATTTGCAAATATTCCTGAAGATGTGCCTGAAAAACAGACTAGCAACACTTGACAGACCATTAGACCTTAGCTACACAGTGGATATTTTGCCATTTGAAATCCATAATGTTTACTAAATTGATGATGCAGTATATAAGTAATGTAAGACAATAGGTACAGTATATACAAATATAATAAATTGTAACTTAAAACTTCACTTATCTTATAAGAAATGATAATTCTTATAAATTCTCCAGGATCGCAATTTCATGTAAACTTATACACATCTTCAGCTGGAAACAAAGCTGTTTCCATTGTTACTAACACTAGATGTTGAAATGTTCTTGTTAGTACTACCAAAATCTGAAAATAAAACAAATTTAAAAACAGAATCAACTGCCGGTATTTCAAAATTCATTACACGATGTTTGTTTTTTAAAATAAATATCTTTCCCCAAACCATTAAATCTATTGGACCATTTAATTGCTTTAATAATTTAACTTCAGGATTTATTTCATGGTTAAATGACCAAAAATGATCTGCTATGGCAGATTTATCAGTTTGTTTATACTTAACATTATGAAAATGTTCTTTTGTTCTGGTTTTCAAATTATGCTTTGTCTTTCCAATATGAACCTGATCACAATCTAAACAATTAAATTGATAAATAACAGATTTTTTTATTATTAGAAATTTTATCTTTTTTAAAGAAATCTAAATTACTCTCTTTTATTTTTTAAGGGTAAAAATATCATTAACAGTTTTTTGATATTTAAATTTTTCAATCCTTTTTTGTATAAAGTCTTTATTAAAATCATTTATTAAAGCAGTATTAATAATATGTTTATATTCTTTATTAAATTCCTCTTTATTCAGGGGTATATTTATTAATCTATAAATCAAACTATTGAAAACAGCAAATTTATGTGAAAAAGGGTTACAACTTTTATTTTTTATGTAATTTTGAAATACCAGCAGTCAATTCTGTTTTTAAATTTGTTTTATTTTCAGATTTTGGTAGTACTAACAAGAACATATCAACATCTAGTGTTAGCAATGATGGCAACAGCTTTGTTTCCAGCTGAAGATGTGTATAAGTTTAAATGAAATCGCGATCCTGGAGAATTTATAAGAATTATCATCATTTCTTATAAGATAAGTGAAGTTTTAAGTTAAAAATTACCATATTTACTTACGAAACACCAAAATATTCATCAAATGGAAATTTGACAAGACCTGCAGGACCAGTTGAAGGCTGAAGTTGACAATTCTTTGAACACCATCACCAGAGATGAAATGTGGGTCACCACCAGTGTTGGAATCCAAAGATGCTCCATGGAGTAGCAACGTGCAACTTCAACAAAGTTCAAGAGACAACCATCTGCAGGCAAATGATGTGTACAGTCCTCAGAGATAGGCAAGGTATGGTCCCTTTGGGTGGCTTGGAGCCTAAAGCTACTTTAAGAACACTACAAGATGACCCTGACTAACCTGAATTTCCAGAGAAGAAAAACTTCTGCTTGCATCACATACCAAGCTCCACACCAGTTTTGAGATATGGAACTTGATGCCAAATTTGGCTGGACTGTCCTACCACATCCACGCACAGCCCTGATTTAGCACTTTCAAACTACATAACATCTCTTTGAACTTATTAAAGACAGACTATACAGCCAACATTTTCCAAACTCAGATGCCATCATCGAAGTTGTAAGGAGGTGACTAGCTTCTGTGGTCAGGTTTTTATGAGTGCAGTATACAGCTCTTGTTCATTGTTGGAAAAATGCATAATGAACAGTGGTGACTACGTAAAAAAATGAGAGTATGTAGCTGAAATCTTGGGCTTGTTATTGTGCTTTCTGTGTGTGTTTCCTTGAAATCAGAAAGAATAGGGCATACATTATAATTTCAATCCATAAATTATTAAAAGAGGTAACAAGTATTTATAAATCCTATGTACTAGAATATAAACACATTGGAGTTATACCAGAAAATACTTGCAAAGAAGGCTTTGAATTTTTATTGAGAATGCAATATTGTTACTCCATGGAAAATGCATGTAAAATACAACAAATGCTGCAATCTTTCATTCCAGACGGACATGATAGAGTAACCAAGAAAACCAAAGTAACAAAAAAAAATAATCTGCTGATAGCACTATGAAATGCATGCAATACTAGTTCCAAATTATTTTAATAGCCCTACTGTAAAAAGATTTGCTTTACTTCGTTATTTTTGTTGTAATTGAGTATTTCAATACCAGAACATGCTAAATGTTCTAGTGGGCCATGACCGTGTTTATTTATTCTCTGTACTAGTGCAACAAATTAAGTTATTTGTAGAGATTTAAAAGCTCATATTGTGCTGGATTCCACTGTAAATAGTAGATAATTTATTCACAGGTAGAACTGTTAGTAATAAGATCCCTTAACACTTATGTAAAAAGCATGTATTACTGAGCTCAGCGCAGATTGAATATGAATGAAACAAAAGCTAATCATGCGATAAACAACGCAGCGAAAAGATTACATACAAACACATCTCCATTTTCCATTCCAAATCCATTTGAACCACTGAGTAATCTAACTCAGGACGAATCCAATGAAAACATGATTCAGGACGATAGTGAAAATGATAACTCCCAAGTCAAAGCTGTTAAACCACCACCTATTTACATACATAACATTAGAGACATGAATACAGTTCTGCAGGCACTAAAAAGCGAAGCAGTAGGCAACTTTAAGCACACTACTGTTTCAAATCAGAGAGTTAAGTTTTGTTTCAAAACAGTAGAAGGATATCGAAAGGTAATTCATTACTTTGAAAAGAACAAAGCCGAATACCACACTTACCAAATGAAGCAGGATCGTAATTTCCGAGTAGTTATTCACGGTTTACATCCTACATGTGATACAGGTATTGTAATGAATGAATTAAGATCATTGGGTTTCTCACCTACACAGATGGTTTCTGTTTACCACCCAGTTACAAAGAACCCACTACCACTATTTTTCGTAGATCTCAAACCAAGTCCAGATAATGAAAAAAATCTATGATTTAACTAGATTGTACCATGCAGTCATAAAAGTAGAACCTCCTACACCAAAATGTCATATCATCCAGTGCTAAGGTGCCAAGAATACGGGCACAGTAAAAATCGTCATTAAAGCGCTCGCTGTGTAAAATGCGATGGTGCACATGATACTGCAGAATGTAAGAAATCAAACTATGCACCTCCAGTGTGTGTAAACTGTAAAGGGCCACATACAGCTAGTTACAAGGGATGTCCAATGCACGTGAAGCTTCAAAATTCAACATCCACTTTCCAAAGAAAGAACACCGAAAGTATAACTGGGGCTCCACCACCAAGAATTAATGTGGCGTCTGAAACCCAATTTCCTTTGCTCCCAGCACCATCTCAGCCATTTAGTCAAAAATCATATTAAGAAGCAAGCAAGTCAAAAAACAGCGAGAATCAAATGGAGTGCTTACTGGGTAAACTAGATTCGCTACTATTACTCTTGGTTCCTCTCATAAATACTCATACACAAATAATACCTGTGATTATAAAAAGTAATGGAGCAAATCCTTAAAGGACTAATTCGCATATGCACATGGAATTGCCAGGGCATAAACAACAAATATCATGTACTGTTACATTTTCTTTCTGCTTATGACATAGACATTCTGCTAGCTACAGAAACTAAACTATGCCACATATACATTTTAGAATTCCAGGGTACAGGATTTATCATGATGACCATCCCAGCAATGACAGAAAAGGCGGTTCGGCCATATTTGATAAAACTGCAGTTTTTCACAGCGAACTACAGAGCACAGTAGAGCTTGAATATCAAGTGTACCGAATATTACTGGAGATGGATGATATAAAGATTGGCTCTTTCTATTCGGCTTCAGCAAAAAAACTTACAATGGCGGGTTTCTAGGGAGTCTTCGATACAATGAAATCGCGTTATCTTCTAGGTGGTGACTTCAATAGTAAACACCCGAGATGGGGACCAATACTACCAATCCAAGAGGGAAGCTGCTTCTCGAGGTAATATATTAGTTTCAATCAAAAATTTTGCATCCAGTTGAACCAACCCACTATCCACATGATGGAAGCACTCCTAATGTTTTGGATTTTTTCATTGGTAAAAACATGTCATATATGTGTGCAGATGCATTCATATTACACAAACTAACCTCAGATCATTATCCAGTCGTGGTTAATATTTCATCAAATATAAATCTAAAAGAACACGCCCACACTTTAATCAAGTATCCTTTTAACTGTAGTTTGTATACATCAACAATGGAACAAATAAACACAAAAGTTCCACTCAAAACACCTAGAGACATACAAGTTGCAGTTTCTAGCATAACCAGAGATATACAGTATGCAGCGCGAATATCTAATATAAGCCAAACATATAAAATAAAGTCATTCCATTGTACGCCACACATCGAGCATCTTCACCAAACTAAAAGGGAACATAGTCGGCTATGGGAAAGAACCAGGTATCCAGCTTATAAAACAATACTAAATAACATATCCAGGAAGCTGAACAGAGCACTTAAGAAACAACACTACTCCTGGAAGCAGAAATGAAAAGCCTCAACTGTCAAGATGAATCGTTGTGGAAAAAAAACTAAACGTGTACTTAAATACAAAGATAACATACCTCCTCTAAAAATTGGCAATCATTGGTACACAACACCAGATGAAAAGGTAGAGCCTACCAGCGTACAACTACAACAGCAGTTTCAACCCAATCGTATCACCAACGGACATTTTACTAACTTTGTTAACAGCAGCATATCTCAATCATTGCAGCTTTCTAATTTTCCTAGGTTCTTCACGCCTGGACAGGTTAAAAATGCAATTAGTCGATTTCCTCCAAAAAAACCTCCTGGTGAAGACTTGATAGTCCAACCTTTGCTCGCACATCTTCCAAAAAAAGCTGTAGTTTTCTTAACACAAATTTACAATGCTATTCTTCGCTTGACTTACTTCCCACAAAGACGGAAACTTGCATCAGTTGTTATGATACCTAAACCCAACAAAAATAAACGTGATCCTGAAAGCTTTCGCCCAATAAGTCTGTTATCTCTATTATCTAAAGTATTTGAACGGCTATTGTTGTGCAGCTTGAGGAAAGCATACCATCCACTCAATTTGGATTTAAACCGTTGCACTCCTGTCCACAGCAACTTCACCGAATTGTTGACACAATTATGGACACATATGAAGAAAAGCAAGTGTGTTTAGGTCTGTTCCTTGACACAGAGAAAGCCTTTGATAAAGTGTGGCATAATGGGTTACTACTGAAGATCAGGAATTATGTCTCCGATACATATTTCAGAATAATAGCATCCTATCTGCATAACCGATCTTTTTTCAGTAAAATATCAAAGTGCACAAATCCAGATCACAACCAATCCTCTCTGGTGTTCCACAACGAAGTATTCTAGGCCCACTTCTTTATACAGTGTATACCTCAGACTTTCCTCAACCCGCTCAACTAATCATTGCACATTTTGCTGATGATGTTGCAATCCTTAGTAAAGGCAGTTGTGAATCAGCAGCTAAGAAACTAAATAGCTTCTGCACTGAAATCACAAAATGGCGTTCTAAATGGAGAGTGGTGATGAATCCACAAAAATCGCAAACAGTATATTTTACATATAAAAAGCAGATAACATATTATCCCATAGTTCTTGGAGGAATTGCTATACACACCGCTCAGTCAGTTTGTTACCTTGGCCTCATATTGGAAAGTAAACTAACTTGGAATCTCCACATCCCATATCTTCTCTCAGGACTAAGACACCGAATCCAACAAATCAAACATATAATACAGTAAAAACGCTACTTGCAATGCCATATACATGTTTTCATCACTGATTAAACCCATTTGGCAATATGGTTGTTCCATATTGGGTTCTGCTGCAGCGTCACAAGTAAAAAGAATTCAAGTAATCCAAAACAGATACCTAAGTTTGATCACAGGTGACCCATGGTATGTTAGCAATGCCACACTTCACAGGGACCTGAACATACCAGAAGTGATGGTTGTCATCAGTACAAACTACACCAGACTAAACCAAACTTTTGCCAATCATCCAAATCCACTGCTACAAGACATTTTCCTCCACAACCGCAAAATAGAATTCTAAAAAGAAAACGACACAACTACCTGTTCATTTAATATCATGTGTTTTGTATGTATGATAAAGTAATCTTGTGATATAATGTAATATGTTTGTTACTGATGTAGGACTGTTATTGAACAGAATCCTAATACACGCTTCAAGTGATGTAATATTACTCTTGATCACAACTATAAGTACCATAATGTATTTGGAGTTTATAAAAAAAAGAAAAGAACATCCTAAATAATTGTATAAAGAGAGAAAATTGTTAGCACTAGAAATCGGCTACTTTATGTACTATGGGGCATTTTCAGAACTTGGAAGGCTACAGATTAAAGAAGTAAGATGTTCCTCAATGTTTTATGCCCTTTACATCAATATCGGGCTCTTTTAAGTTCATTATTAAGAATAGCAAAACCTTGATGAAATTACAATTAAAGGTATTGAGGAAGTTTAACCTTAAAATTTGTCTAAATCATTATGCAATATCATTAAAAAGTGGCATTAGTAATTTATTATTCATTTGAGTTATAAAGGTCAACTATGCGATCTCAGGTAAGCAAGCTAGGGTTCACATTCATACCAATGAATAGACTTAAGTTCATATCGAATAACCCATAACCATACAAGTCTAAATGCTCTAGCACACAAAACATTAAACAGATCATTATGTCATGTTTACCCTGAACAAATGCAAGCACAGAAAGGAACAGAATATAACAGTCATAGCAGACTTTGTGAAAGGTGGCACATGACAAATGTCTAATTATGGATGTACAATCTGCTAAGCATAATCAACACCAGCAAGAAGAAGAAAGGTTTTATAAGAAATATGGCTAAGTTGTAAACAACAATGCTGTTGGTACCTGCTATACCCATAAGCTACTGCACATAGTCTTTTGTAAATCCAACATATAAGTTACAAAACAAATCTAGAGAACACACATGCAATCCTGTGTATAATAATATAATGTAGTTCTAAATTTGTTAACTAAAAGTTCTAACAGCTGATAATCTAACAAAAAGAACTCCTTTTAATATAAGAGCTTCAAATGAACAGTTAGGAATTTACCATGCAAGATGAAACACAAGGTATTACAAATTAGAATAAAAAGATAATCAGTAGCTTGCTGTTGAAGGAACATTTTGGGAACTTTGCAAGAAAAAAGTATAATCTTTTTAAAAACAGATATACATTTGACACTCATCCAAATGTCAAAGCAATTACTGTCAATACAACTTCATGTTGTTTTGACTTTTTTTTTAACGAGGGAAATGGCTCTTATTGAAGCATAAGAATTAAGTCAAAATACATTTTTAAATAAAATGAAAAAAATATATAAACAAAAAAGAGAGGCACAAAGTAAAAGAATTTTATGAATGTATATTACTGTATAAGGCCATCTAAACAGAGTATCATAAGCAGTGACCAAATTACCATTAAGCTTACGTACATTTCATAATTTGTATACAAGCATACAAAGGATTAATTTCAAACATTATTAAATGTAGCCAAACTACTTTTCTACATTTCAGGATTTGTAATATAAACATTACCTTACAATACCAGGTGAGTAAAATGCATGGAGCAATTTCTGTAACCCTGCAGTTGCAACTCTATAAAGTGATATTTTTTAGAAAATCTGTAAGATATCAACATGCTCTCACATTACTTCTTGTAATTTACGTCCTCCAACATTAAGTCATATCGGACGGTGAATGAATTGGGTGAAATGATGCTCAAATGAGTCCAGGGTCCATGGAGCTTAGAACTACCCGACATTCATCTTGAAGGATAAGGGAAAACCCCGGAAAAAACCTTATCCAGATAACTCACCCTGACCGAGATTCGAACTCAGGACCTCTTGAACGTGAGGCAGACATGCTGCCATCTACGCTACCGAGGCGGGCTCTCACATTACTATGATTACATATAAAGACTGTGATTATTTCTTTTTTTGGTTAAATGGCAACATTTCTTTTTTCATCACTCCTCCAGTTCAAACGTCTCAGAACATACGAACAAACCACAATTTAAGTTTATTAGGCTCTTAATGGATGTGTACGAAACAAAGGAAAACGCATCATTACTTCAAATTGAGTAGGTTTTGAATTAAACAATACAGTAGGCTACTTCAATATGTGGCTTTGGATTGAACAAATACAGACAAAAGCTAAACTAATAAGGACAACAATGCTTACTTCACTGCAAAATCTTCCTGAAAATAATTGGTCATGGCACAACTTACAGAAAGACAACAAATTGAAATACTAATGATGATCGGATATGGTGATGGGTGGAGGACCAAAGAAGAGGTTTTTGTCTTGTTTAATGAAATGCATCCAGAACGAAGGACTACTCATTCTACAGTAAGCAAAATTTTGAAATAATTTAATGAAACTGGAAGTGTTAAAAATAAAGCAAAGTCTGGAAGGCCAAACCGAGTTGCAAAGGTGATAAAGCTCTTGATTGAAAAAATTATTTGTAGACCATTTACTGACACTTTGTCACTTACATTTTTATATATATTATCGAGGGACTAGTTTTGGAAGCCATTGCCTCCATTTTCAACCTCTCTCCAACCTCTCACATTATCTACTCGCCAGCCTGCAATGGGCTACATGAATTTCCAGGAAGATAGATTGACAGAAGAGGAAGTATTGAATAGCCACCAAGATCTCCTGCCCTTATATATATCATAACCTGAACCCCTTAGACTTTTTCTTGTGGGGATATTTGAAGTGGAGGGTTTACAAGGACCGACCAAGAGATCTTGAAGAGTTAAAGCAAAGAATTGGGCAAGAAATGCAGCTGATCAGGCAAACGGTGTAGCTGGAAACATTAACTAATGTCAAAGACAGACTCTGACATTGTCTGTCAGTAAATGGAGGCCATTTTGAGCACCTTTTGAAGTGAATTCATCTTGTGTTACAACATAGCATCACTAATTTTGTTATGAATGTGTTTTCTTGGTTTAAATTTCAAGTGCTGTAATATGTCCTAATAAATTTAAATTACAGTTAAAAAAAAAGCATTTATCTGTATGTTGCGAGATCTAAAGACCAAAATATTGGGGGGAGGGGGGGAATATTGCCATTAAAAGAAAAGTCACACCCTATTCACTGTCATAGTAATATGAAAACATGTTGCTATCTTACAGCTTTTCTAAAAAGATATCACTTCACAAAACTATAACAACAAAGTTACAAGCATTGTTCCACACTTTTTATTCACCCCATATATGCCAGAGCTTAAAAAGCAACATTCCTTACTGCGGTTAATTACACTTTAAGAATCAATTGACTTAAATGTAAGTTACGTCCAATGTTGAACTCGCTGCTAAATGCAAAAGTATGCATTAATTACAATACTGTCCATAGCAATGTTTAACTCCTAAGAAAAACTACCCAGCAAAGCATAAGTGTTTTTACATATCTTTACTTCATAATGATATGTTACATGCTTGATAGAGCTACTGGATTTGACTCTTGTTTTCACCATGACACAAATTAATAAGCAGATTAGTACTAACTCACCAGAATCAAAGTCCGAGTTACCACCAGTCTCCAATCCCCCTGCTTGACCATGATATTTACCTGTAAATATGTAATACAACATTAGTACAATATTTATAAGCATTAGCATAACAAAGTAAACAAGGAAAGAAATGGAAAGCAAGAATACCATTAACTACAAATAAATGAGATCAAATTCAAAATTAGAACCCATAGTATATTGATCACCTAAGTAAACTGCTCATGGTAATTATAACCACAACTGTAGTTCATTTTGGCAGAGAGAGAGAGAGAGAGAGATATTTCCTGGTCTTGTTTATAAGCAGTGATCACTGCTGGAGAGGGAAAGGTATTAGTTTCTGAACAAACATGGGATCAGCTTGAATTCTGCTGGTTGCATTTGTATATTTTTATAAGAAATCAAAATGAACATGACAGAAACCACATTAAAAAATACAAATTAAGTTCCACAGATCATTAAAACGACAGTCAATATTCTCAATTACCTATTATATCACAATCATAATTTGCCTTTACGTCCATCACAAACTCATCACTTTTGACATCCATGATTAGTCCACCAAGTTTCCAGTAAGGTTTTCTTTTCCCTTGAACGTTATCAGGCCTGCTCCTAGTTTTCTATACCAAATAAGTATATTACTTTTCCGCTCACTAGTTTTGCACGTGCCACCATCAACTTTTGTTTTTTCTTCACACTTCTACCTGATAATCCATTCACTATAACTGAAAAGACAAACTACTAGTTTTTGCATGCAAAGTTTTTCCACCTGTTGCATTTAATTGAACCAGATGAATTTCTTCAATGTCCACAGACGCATACCCCTGTTTCTTTGCAGGAGATTTAGAGATCTGATCTCCAGAAATTGATGTATCAGTATGAGATTGCATAATAAGCATTGTGAGATCGGCTGGCAAGGATTTAAGTTCTGCTCTAGATATAAGCCTGTTCTTTCATAAGATTTTCTGCTAACTGCTTGAGATAAATACATCTTCTTGAATTTGATTCAGGATTAATAAAGGAGAATAATATTTATAAATTTGTGCCTGCAATGTTCAAAAGTGTGAAAAATAGAGACAGTGGCCATCTTCTGGTAATCCTTGAAACAGAGTAAGAGACACATTTTATCAACAATACCAACTCTGCCTGTTCGTCATGATATACAGTAATGATTTAAAGCTTGTTTGTTTTTCACCAATTGCTGCCATGTTATGCATAGTAGACAGAAAGTACAGTTTCTACAAGGCACATACGAAACCAATCTTATCCTTCTGAAATCCAAAGAAAGATTTTCCAATTTATCTTGCCTTCATAGGCAGAAATTTGAGGGAATTTCTAGTCTGTTTTTCTACATTGTTCCAACATAGGTGATTTTGTTCTGCACCAGCTTGTGTACCAAATGTCAGTTGTTAGATTTTTGTTAGTATTTTCTATTGGCATGATGTCTCTTTGCTAAGTTTTTGGAGCATATAAGACTTTCTATTGTCCTTCTAATTGAATACTGCAATAAACCTACAGGTTACTGCAGTACCAACTTTAAGCACCACATAATGCAAATATTTTTAGTCCATATTTGGCTAGTTATTTTGGCACACACACTGTGTATTTCCAGTGACCTCCAAAAGGATAAACCATCTCATTATTGTAATGAATTCACTCACGCTGTATGACTTGGTACAGTAGCAACAAAAGCCTCCAACATAGTACAAAGTGCAGCCAACTTATCAGTTTTTCTCCTTTAATCCATTGTTTATATGTCATTAAACTGCATGGAACATAAAAGAAACAGCTCTAAGTGGTTGCATTCCTGTTTCTTCTGCTGATCGAAGGTGCATTACATTTGAATGATGCCCCTTTATTGTTCCAATCAAAAAACAAATTCCACGGCACTGTCATTATTTCATGTCTTGCTGTCTATATACATATTTCATTTCATTATCACTTTCAGATAGCTTGCAAATCTCTTTGTCCAATAAACCCTTTGACCTGTAAATAATCAAAATAATAAATACATCCTCACAGACATAGTTATATTTGGAAATTAAAGAGTTCAGTCTCAGAAAACTAATAATATATATTTAACCAGTTATATTTACCTCTGCCTTCTAAGAGCTAGGCACATATTTGTATCAGGAGCAGGCCAACTGAGTTATAGTAGACAATATGCTCTAAAATTGTTACTTTTAGAGCATAACATTACACAACCTTTGACACAATGGTGTTAACTTACATACAATGATTTATTTTGTTTTATACATTAAACACAAACTGAAGCAAATGAGCTTGGCTAGAGAAACATTTCCACTTTCCAAACAGAAATTGAATGTGAGTCCCTCACACAACAGGCTGATCCTCTACAGATTGGTGGCATTTACTAACAATTCAGTGTTCTCTCTTCATGTACTCAAACTGTGTATTACAGGAAACACAGTTTAAAGGTGATTCCCAAGAATTCAAAATGGCTGATGTTGCACTAATCTAAAGTACTGCCAACTTTACAATATAGAATAGAATTTGGATAGGTAGTCAGACTGAAAAATTCAATCATAGTGGTTTAACTATGAAGCCAGGGACTTATGTACTTAGGCACCACAAATGGTGCCTATCTCATTGTATACAAGAACATCTAGTGATTTACCAGGAAAAATACAAGTCAGCTGGAGAATTTTTGATGCTGGCATGTTGGCCTTGTAGCTCACTTGTTAAGAGCAGCCGGATGGAGACTGGAAGATCCGTGGTTCAAATCCTGGCTATGACATTGAATGTTTTCAGTCTGACTTTACCTATCCAAACCTTAGCCTACAGATGGCTAGTGTGGAAGAACGATTATTTTCCATTAATTAACCTAAGAATAGAATTTATTTATTCAACTTGCTATTTACATATTTTATCTACATTACAATATTTCTGTTTCTACTTTCATTTTTCCCTGTAACCATTTTTATAGCTATCATCTATCACCTTGCTTCACATCTTTTTCCATTTCTTCTCCCACACTTTCTGCCTCCATACTGCTATCAGAATATGAACTGTACTTTCTGTTTCTCCACATAATTCACATATTCCTATCCTGCTACCTCTTAATCCTCTTAAGAACATTGATCCCGCTCTAATACAAGCTATTCCTTCCCTCTCCTGTCTGTTACATTGATCTACATATCTTTCTCTTCCCTATTCTCTCTTTATCATCCTATAAAAATTTAATGTTAATTTACAATATGGATTATTAGTTTCAAGCCAATTCTTTGTTATATTTAGTGATGGGAAATTATTTAATCCATATGTGCCTCAGGTGTTCTTGTGCTGATACAGAGGAACTGCTTATGGTCAAAATGTTTTGTATAGTTTGTCAACTAGTATTGCCTTAAAACAACCCTTCTGGATTAAAGTATGGAATAGCACATAAGCATTAGCATAATTTTAAATAAATGTCTTGTGGAACAAAATGGCATCTATGCAATCAGGGAGAATTTGCTTCATATTCAATGGTTAACATAAACATCTGCAATTAACACCAACTATGGTCATATCTTTGCCATGGTGAAAATTTTGGAAACAGTTGCTGGTTTTATTGATGTTAACTGAACAGATGCAACTACTCTAAATACAGACTGCTTGGCTCTCACCAAGGTAGCCCAGATTCAATCCCAGGTGACTACAAAGTGAGATTTGTGGTGGACAACACGGTGCTGGGGTGGGTTTTCACAAGGACCTCCGGTTTCTCCCACCATTTCATTCCACCAGTGCTCCATCCTCATCTCATTTATCATCAGTATCAGGAAATACGTCACAGCTGGCTTTTTGTGAACTTCAATGAATTTCAGTCTTTACACTGTGATATATTTTAAGTGAAATCATTTCTATTAAGGTTTTTATTAATAATTAGTGTAAAGAGTACAGTTAAATTAATCATTTGCATGATCCAGTCATTAGATAGTTGCAAAAGGTCAAGATTTGTGAAACAAGTAGACATTAGACTTGTCTTAATTTTGTACAAATTAAAACACCTGTATAGATACTTCTGTTAACATCATGCATAGTTTTCATGGGCTATTCTTGAAAGTATTTAAAAGTAATCATGATGCAAGCACAGATGTACAAGAAAAATATTAACTTGGATCATGTCAGACTAACCAGCAGAGTAGATATTTATCTGAAGATATAAACTGGAGGGGGAAAAAATATAAACATTGAAATGGAAAAAATAAATAATGAGGTAGAGCATCTGAAGGAATTCACCATAAGGGAACTAAATCATGCCACCCATGAGTTGAAAGATAAGTCTCCTGGACCAGATAAAATACATGCTGAATTTCTGAAACACCTAGGATCAAAGGGAAGAAAGGTACTACGGAAATTATTAATATATCATGGACCTTTACTGTACCTACGGAGTGGAAAAAAGCAATAATTATTCCTATTCTAAAAAACCACAAAGCACCCGACAAAATAAATAATTACAGACCAATTTCCTTAATAAGTGTCATTGCAAAAACAGCAGAACGTATGATTTCAGCAAGGCTAAATTGGTTCTTAGAAAGTAATAACATATTAACAACTGCTCAAACAGGATCCAGACAACACTTATCTACTAAAGAAAATACAATTCAACTATCCCAAGAGGTCAAAGAATCTTTCAACAAAAATCAAGATACGCTGTCAGTTTTCATTGATTTTGAAAAAGCATACGATTCAGTATGGTGGCATAAACTTCTTGAGAAACTTTCAAAACTAGGCATTCAAGATAACATGTTAAATTGGATCACTCAGTTTCTCTCTCAACATTTCTGTACTACAAAATACAATGACAAATAAAAATGGGCCTACCACAAGGTGCAGTACTGAGTACAAACTTGTTCAACATCTACATCAATGATCTTCCCGTGGCTGTATCAAACACAGAAATAAAGACAGCACTTTTTGCAGATAACATGATCATGTGGACATCTTTCCCACAAATAGAGAATTCCAAAACTTCAATGGAAAAGACTCTGATACTATTGGAAAAGTGGACTGACAACAATTTGATGAAAATAAATACTGATAAAACAACATTCCAAATATTTAGCTTATAAAGGAAAATCCCTTAACTAAATGGGCAGTTCAAGAAAACAAACCTGAAACAAACATATGAAACAAAATATTTAGGAACAATTTTTGATTCAAAAATTATCTTGGAGACATCACATTGAAGCAGTAGTAAACAAATCAACAAAAAAATTCAATTTTGAAAAGATTAGCTGGAGTCAAGTGGGGAAGTAATCGGGAGACACTGAACACCAAACATTCATCAAGCCAATAGCTCGCCTCGGTAGTGTGGTGGTAGCATGTCTGCCTCACGTTCAAGAGGTCCCGAGTTCGAATCTTGGTCAGGGTGAGTTACCTGGATAAGGTTTTCTCTGCGGCTTTCCCTTATCCTGAAAGACGAATGTCGGGTAACTCTAAGCTCTATGGATTCGGGCTCATTTGAGCATCATTTCACCTATTCCATTCATCGTCCGATATGACTTAACGTTGGAGGACGTAAATTTTAAAAAAAAAATCAAGCCAATACTTCTTTATAATGCAGAGGTAATAATTAAAGCAAACCGTTCTAACACAAATCACCTAGAAGTGTGCCAAAATCAGGCCCTGTGACTAATAACCGGAGCAGCAAAATCAACTCCAATCACGACAATGCAACTCGGAACTATCCAATACATCTAACTTAAGAGGAGCAGGCACTAATACAACATGAAAAAATGTTGCGGTTAAAAACAACAAAATGGGAGAAAAGATTATTATAACCTATCAAGATGAAAAACAAACAAGTTTCCTACACAAAGTTATGGAATTAAAAACAGATAGGAATCTTCCTAATTCTAAAGGAAACACTTTAATCAAAGAAAACCCACTGACTTTTGAACCAAATAGTTACAAAATCTGAAACCTCCAAACCTGTACTAAAAGCACTAGCATTAGAAACTGTGAACAATAGATACCCACCTGAAGAATGGTTGCATATCTACACAGATGGATCTAACTTGGACAACAACTCAGGAGCAGGAATGTTCTCATTCTATCACCCAGCAGGATACCACACAACAAATTTTGATGCAGAAGTAACGGCTATTCATATTTCACTCCAACACCTTCTATACAGAATAGAAAATTAAAAAATTCTGTCATACTTTCTGATTCTAGAGCAGCATTATGTGCAAAAAGTTCATATAAAATGAGGTCAATCCAAATTAAAGAATATCACAAAATGATCCAACAACTTCAAAAACTACAGAAAAGAATTATATTACAGTGGATACCTGCACATTGTGGAATTGCTAGAAATGAATCTGCTGATTTTCTTACCAAAAAAGGTGCAAATTTAATTCAGAACAAAAGTAAAAACTTACCCTTTACATCCATAAAAAGATTAATTAAAAACAAATATAAAAACAAACAAAAACCAATCAATATCCAACAAAGCCAAAGATAAAAAATGAAACATTTAAATTAAAAATCCAGAAATTATTCCAGAAATCCCACGTAAAGCTGCAGTAGCAAATTTTAGATTACTTGCGGAACATGATTATTTGGCCAAACACTTACACAGAATAGGAATTTATACAAGTCCAAACTGTCCTCTGTGCTACAAAGAAGAGGAAATGACTGAAGTACGTCTTTTAACCTGTGAAGCCCTACCTGCCGGACCCACTACACAGAAATATTGGAGAGCAAGAGAGCTAATGGCTTCATTGCCAAAGCCTAGTATTTGAAAACAACAACAACAACATCTGAAGGAACATTTCTGACAGAAGGCTGACAAACAAAGGAATATAACAAGCTTTGAGAAACCTGGGATTCAGGACAAATGATGGAACAAAGTAGAAAACAACCGGTTTTACAGCTACAGGAAATTATACAATGAATGAAGTTAAGAAACTGAAATTAAAGTAAATGCAAAAGAAACAGGAAGGCACATTGAACCTGTAGGAGAAAATAAAATGCAATTTAACATACTTGAATTGAAAAAACTATTTGTAGTCGGTTTTTGACTACATTTTTATATTATTGAGGGGCTAGTTTTGGAAGCTGTTGCCTCCATTATCAACCTCTGTCCAAAAAGATTTGGAAAAGTTCTGAAGAAGGCAATAGAGCAAATATGGCCAAAAGCTCGAGCTACTTTATAAATATAGCACAGCTGGTAACCCGAGAAGCTCTACTTAATCCAACATAAGTTATCGGATGATAAATGAAATGATGCTCAATGATCACAGAGTCTATAGAGCTTAGAGTTACTCGGCACTCATCCTCAAGCCAGATAACTCACCCTGATCGAGATTTGAACCTGGGATCTCTGAATATGAGACAGACACACTATCTTCACACCACAGATTTAAAAAAATGCCATACTGTAACAGTAATTACTTAGCAAAGATGTTGATTTGTAGAATAACACTTTGTACTTCTGCCCTCTTTAGTACCAGATATTTAAATATACCTGGAATTAAGATCACTTGTGTTTTTGGGCTTGCAGGCCGTAGTCCAGTTATTTCATTCTCTGATGATTTGCCAAAAACTGCATCTGGTATGTTCATGGAGGATGAAGTCCAGAAGGCAGCCTTGAGTCCAGACAAGACTGAAGCACTATTTATTGCCATGTGTGGAAGAAGGGCATGACCTTTTGGGGCTGGAACCTGGACAGAGCACTTCCCTCTTGTCTGGACTTTGGGGCAACACTCTTGGCCTCAACTTTATTGAAGATGCCAGATGCAGTTTTTGGTAAAATATAAGAAGACACAACTCATGGCTACAAGTCCAGAAAACATATATGAGTTAACACTATCCATGAAAGTTTAGCATTTATGAAACCTGAAATTTATTATAGCTCAAAGAATCTTCTTCAACTTCCCTAATTTTACCACTATCATTTGTTCTTCTATCACATTAGGTTTCGGAGTGAGGAATAGAAACTCTAAATCAGACAGGATACCCAGGATGGGTGATTACCCGATGGCTGGAATGAGAGTGAGAGAAATATATGACAATGAGGGTGAAATGAATGAAAGGAAGGATGATAATGGAGCAACTGGTGGAATGATGGCAGGGGAAACTGGAGATCCTGGAGAAAACCTGCCCCTGTGCCATGTTGTCCACCATAAATCTTGCATGCGGTCACCTGGGATTCAGCCTGGGCCACCAAAATAAGCAAAATAAATAAATTAACTTTCAAGAGTTAGTCACATTTTATCATTATGCATTTCCTAAAACTCTGAGGCTTCATAACATTTAAAGCTTTTGTTACTTACACCTTTAAATGTTAATCTTGTTTTTTCAAAGATGCTTTTTCCTGCTAATTAACTATTACTGTTAGTTTTCATTTATTTCAATTACACTTCTAACATTGTAAGCCTCTGTCCAATGTAAACATTTATGAAAAAAGGGAAAAATCATGTCAGTTTCACATTGATCCTGTTGTTGTGTACTACCCACATATTTTATCTTGAGTCCTGAAATCTAATATCCCTAGTCATTTTAATAATCTCTTTTATTGTAATATTATTAACCAATTTCTTTATGGTACAACTGGTTCAAGTAACGAAGGCCAAAGAAACTAAACAACATTGTCCATATTCCACTATTACCACTTGTGCATTTTGCTGTAACCTTTGTTACAATGTTAGTCGAACAATAATTTTAAGCAAAGCAGATCGAGCATTGACACTGAAAACTTCTGTAAATAGCAAATAAAGGAGTCATGTGCTCAGGCTTTACTTCAGCCATTGTCTAACCAGGAAAAAATAATTGCAGAAACTACAGCCTTCTATAAATCATTTAGAGTACGACTGCATAAAAGACACTAAATATCTTTTGCCATCTTCGACGCCATTTAGAAGCTCAAGATAAAATATGCGAGTAGTATGCATACTACATTTTATATACAAGTGTCCTTAAAATTAGAACATGTGTTAGTGACATTTGTTAATGGCTTCTAGCAAATCAGTGCTACATTGTATTATTCTCCATAAATCATTCTGTTAAAAAAATATAATAACTTGCAACACAAGTAGTTTACAGTACTCAAGGAAAGATATTACACATTTTTTCATTAAAAATCAGTTATAATCTTTAGCAAATGCTCATAGTCAAAGATAATAACATTTATTCCAATTCTGAAGTTATGGGTATAACTGTTAAGATTGGTTCACAATAACCCAGAACAAAACCCGGAAAAACAAAATTAAAACATAAGTATTACAACGTGAGTATTCACAATTATTAGGAAGCTTAACTGGGTCCTATGAATGGGAAAGAAGGTTTCATCTATCACACTAACTCTCTTATTATGCATAATTGGAGAAATTTAAAAACAATGACATCCACATTATTTGAGAAAACTATTGAAGTCAGTTTTTAATACTCCATCACTTCCATTTTTATATTATTGGGGGACTAGTTTTGGAAGCTGTTGCTTCCCTTTACAACCTCGAAGGTCCAATTATCGTCTACTGTCTTCTCTCTGGTGGTGGAACTATGAACATTATCAAATTATTATATTTTAATACTCCTTATTCAAATTGTTAAATTCAAAAGCAAAAGCTGAAATTCTACCAATCAATAGATCTGAAATATACCAAATAAGTTGGAAGGATTGCACAAAATGCTACATAGGTCAAACTAAAAGAAACCTATAACAGTTCAAAGAACATTTGAGAAATATCAAATTGAAATGGGAAGATAAGTCAGCAGTAGCATTTCACTTTTGGAATAAAAAATCAAAACAAAGTAATGTGGGAGAACATATTTATATGGAAAAATAAGGAATGTTGTAATACTAACAGTCAATACTTTGATATAGATGTTCATAGTTTCACCACAGGAGAGAAGTCTGCAGATGACAACAAACAATAGTCAGACCCTCAAGTTTGAAAATGGAAGCAATAGTTTCAGGAATTAGTCCCTCAATAATATAAGAATGTAAGTGATGGAGTGTTAAAAATCGACTACAAATAGTTTTTTCAATTAACTCTCTTATTCTTGGAAATGTCATATCTGATCCATTTTGTACATGTCAAACTCATTGTAGAAATGATTCAGGTTGACCATGACATGGAGCAACTGCTACTAGAGTTCTAATTGCAAAACTGTGAAACAAAATTGGAAGAACTTTCAGCAAATGCGGGTTCCCGCAAAAACCAGAAGCTAACAAAGGATACTTGACGTCTCATAAAGGAATGACAGTACAATTAGAATAATCTGAAATAGTAATGGATCTGCAGTTAGAAAATATCATTGGTATGCTACGAACAAATATTGGCCCAGTGCACAGAACTGACTTTCCACTTTGCCAATGATACAGCATCAATATGCATGTAGTACCCTGTTTTAATTTCCAGCATACTGTGAACAAAATGTTGCTACCTGTTCTCATTTCCATTCATGGGGTATTGTAAACTAACTTATTGCATTCTGAAAAACTATTTGGTTACCATGGAAAAGGAAACAGTTTCATTTTATTCTACTATAAAAGTGAATTATGACTTTCTTGTACAATGCCACCTATTACAGGTGAACTTTTTTGACTAAGAATGTATTCTACACTTCAAATATTGGTGTCGTTTTTTAAGAATGGTTGTCTGAGGTTGTCCAGTCAGTGTACTACTTCTTCAAAGTTGTTTTAAAATAAATCAAGTCAATGTGCTCAGTGGGGGGGGGCTTTATAAGAAATCAGGTATGGCCCTACGGAAAGAGCCCCGGAGTATCCATCGCTTCCGGGTAGAAGGAGGCCCGGGTCCTTGGTCCTACGGGTCCAGGACTAATGGGAGTAGATCCTCTGCACATAACATAATAATGTCAATAGAGTCAACATGAAAAATTCAATGCCATGGCCGGGATTTGAACAGCGGATCTCCTGGTTTCCATCCAGTCGCTCTAACCCATTGAGCTACCATGGCCAACGTGCCATCCTGACATTAAATTCTCCATTTGACTCATATATTTCCCCGGTAAACCACTACGGGCTTTCGCATCCGAGATAAACCATTTGTGGCGACTTACTATCGTAAGTACTTGAGTCCCAGGCTTCATCATTTAACTCTTATTATTTTAGTTAATGGAGATTTTAATGTCAGGAAGGCACATTGGCCATGTTAGCTCAATGGGTTAGAGCGACTGGACGGAAACCAGGAGATCTGCGGCTCAAATCTTGGCCATGGCATTGAATTTTTCATGTTGACTCTATCAAAAACCTTAGCCTATACGGCTAGTGTGAAGAAATGATTAATTTCCATCAATTAATCCTTTCATTGAAATGTTGAAAACAGTGTTGTATAAATTTTTGTTCAACAAGTTCCTCGAACTGCCACCAGAGGAGACTGATGACAAAATATTGCCAGCTACACCAAGGAGAACCAGTCAATGTCCGGCTGAAGATAGAGGGAAGGCCTCTGAAACTAGTTCCGGGAAAATTTAAAAGTAAGTGTTGTTTAGTGTCATTAATCGACTCCCACTAAATTTTATTCCATCAATTAACTAAAATACAAAGATGTCAATTTTACCTTTGCTAATATAACTAACATCTTATGTTATGATGTAGTGGATTCAAAATGCAGTATTCCTGCTTCCTGCCACATCATTGGGGGTAATGATTTTCAGTATAGAAACAATGACCAATCAATTGTGAGCGATATACAAGAAGCTAAGATGAATACTGTCTATCACTTCCTGCATCATTGGAGGGTTGCGCACTTCTAAACTGTACATATGGGTGTGAAACCAGTCAGAATAAGCTTTGGTTCTTTATGGGACGTTATGCAGTGTATTTTAACAAGGTTTAGGATGCTAAGAAATCCATCTAGATGGGTCTTATCTTCAGGAAAACTCATTTTAATAAACATCTTAAAATTAATATTATTACTAAAATAATTGAAGCAACAAAGTTAATTGATTTTAGATGTTACAGATGGCATGTAGAGTATTAAAACTAGTCTTCTCAACCCAAAAGCATCAGTTTCAATTGGCCAGAGTAGCAAATTTTTTTTTTCTAAATTAGAATTGAAGACATGCCCGGAAAAGCAGGTTAACCCACATTTTTTTAAAATGGAGAAAAACAGCGTTTTCTGAAAGAGGCTGAAAGAAATTGTTAACATTATTTTATTTCATCTCTGAAAATATGAGTCTTAAGAATACAGTATATTTTATCAGTGTTATCCTTAATAGACCCCAAAACACGAATGATGTAATAAAATTAATAAAAATAAAATAAGAAAAATAAAGTGGTAACCTTTGTTAGCTTCTTTGTCAGTTTTATTCTAGATATATTTTACATACATTTTAGGTAAAATTAATAATTAAATATGTCTTCTGGCATTTTAAACATTGTACACTTTGGATTATTCCACTTTTCAAGAAGTATATCATTTTGGAAAGTACGTGCAAGCATTTTAGCTGTAGCTCAGCTGATAAAAGAGATTCATCAGTAATATTACGAGAAGCTGTGGTCTCAGATTTAAGAGTTTTATAGTACTCATTATAAATTGGTTAGATATAATTAAGCAGATCCTGTAAGTCCTTCAATTTCGCAGGATTTATAGGTCTTGGACAATTCTATTTTGGACGAAATATCACGTAAGCGAAGGTTTGCCAGATATTTTCCTTCTAATGTTCAAAATGTCATAATCCTCAATACCACCGTAAGTGAATTTAAAATATAGCTTAAAGAGGTGGTCTTTAAATACTTTCATGCAAGCCACCTCGCTCAGGAGCATATTTTGCCCTGATTCTGAAACTGCTCTTCTCTGTAGTTCATACAGAAGAGGCTTTGCAGAAATGAACATGATAGTTGTCATTTTGACAGTATGAAAAGGATTCTTTACCCTGGTTTTTTTCACTACCTTCATTCACTGATCTGAAACATAAATGTAAGCTGCTTGCCTCTTTTTTTTTTTTTTTTTTTTCCTCCATAAGGCCGAAGTCGCAGTCACAAGGTAAAAATCTTTGATCGGCCACTAAATGGCAGGCACAGAGGATGAACAGGTTAGTCCATTTTTGAGATTATACGAGTAGCACATCACGAAACGCAAGAACTTCACCTCTCTCTATTTAGAGTAATATAATTGCTGGAGGATAGACCAACACAAGAAAAGATAGCTCTCTGCCGCAACAGAGGGCAGCACTTATCGCAAAATGCTTTATTTTGATAGCCCGTTTTTCCGGGCATGTCTTCAATTATTTATTTCCCTCCACCCACTTTGTCAAGTATAAATGTGGAGTGAATGGAAGTGTTTTGTAACAGAAATGACAAAATTCAATGTTTACAATTTTACAGATAGTGAGTTCGCCAGCACCATCAGTTTTTCTTCAGTCAAAGCTTCTGATATGAGTCATATAGATTAGATTTTGTCACGCACGCGCGCGCACACACATACACATGCACGCACGCATGCATGCATGCTGCGCACACCCACACCCACATATGCTTGCATGCACTTTACACTGCCAAACAAAATTTAAATTTATAATTTTGTAAATATTATAACTATTTTAAAATCCTGTTTAACTTTATCTATGGATGTAAAATTTTATACTATACTATTAAATTATTTAACCATATGTATACAATCCATACCCAGAATCAAAGAAAAGTCAATCACTGTAATACTATTGTATTTGTGACATTCTTATGCATAGTTAATGTTGGTTTCAGCAGATTGCACTTCATAGACCTAACAAATACATTTTGCATTGCTTTTTTTCTATGAACAATAGTCACATTATTGCCTTTAGTTGAAGAAAGACATGAATGCTCAACCCAACGAGGATAACCAACCATAACCTAGATGCTAACAGATTAAGTGAATTGGAGAATACATAAGAAGTTTTTATCTAAAATCAAATTACCAATTCTAATTCAAGGCATTACAGCTATACACAGAGTGCCAAAAGTTGAATTATTTTTGACCTCCAATTAAAGCATATAAAAACTTTTTTAACAATATTCTGCATATACAAACCATGAATCATGTCTAGCACAGCTTATTGTTTTGTGAAAGAGAGACCACTTATTAAAACGTCTGTCTTTTAAGACACCACAAATGTAAACGTAACTACTTGGAGATATTCGTGCATCTTTGTTGTGAATTGTACCACATAACTTATTTGAAACTCTTTTGGGACAACAGAAGTACCTAAATGTACAATTATACATTCTCATTCTTGACAGCTGCTGATGATTTTTCACTTAAAATCAATCTTGCAGATTGTTAGGCCCATTCAAAGTGAAAAGTAAGAGCAGAAACAGCATATGCACAACACCTTGCACCCATGTTATTTAATAGAAGCATACACAAGACTGGACATTCTGCAAGCCTGTGTCATAACGATTCTCCTTACGGAAGCCAAACCTGAACATTCACCAAACCACAAATCCAGACAATACATGTGAGTCAGAGAAAAATGATAAGAATATTGGGTTTTAGCCTCAGAGACAGAATGACAAACGAAGAGCTGAGACGTAAGACATGACCACCAAGGTGAAGTGGACCAATGGAGCAGGGAAGGCCACGTGGCCAGAATGCACCAGGATATGTAGGCCTATGCAGCAACGGTATGGGACCCAAGACAAAAAAGGAACAGAGGACATCCACGGCAGAGATGATCACAAGAATTTAATGCAACTATGGGTGTGCAGTGGATGAGAATGGCAAGAGACAGAGTGAAGCGGAAAGAAATGTGGGATAGAAGAAAATTTAGTGATTGATAGTACTGTTAAAAAGAGTGGGGGGGAAAAAGTATGGGGTCACAATATCAGGGTAAAGGAAAAGTAGGCACACACAAAGGGAAATTTAACTCATAGACTAGCTCACCCTGTGAGAAGAAAATACATTGAGCTAACCCTAACATATGACTTAGGAGGCCTTTGCCCAAAAGGGATCCTACACACTTTCTTATTCATTGCAAGAATACCAGCTTCTGAACATCACATATTGTCGTTTGAGAGACAATGCCATCTATTTTACAGCATGGTGCTCTTCCTTATGGCCTTGGCTTACCATTTTAAATGCTGGCACTAAAGGATCTGATGTTTGCTCCATACAGAACTATTCATTTATAAAGATTAGATTACTTTTATTTTGGATATTATTGGTTATATTTGCACCACTGAACCTCCCCTTCTAGTGACAGGGCCAAAGTTACAATACAACTTTCCTCCAGCACCACCATTCATTTGGTTTCTGATGTAGAGTAAGGACAGCTCACTCTTGTGTGTATTGTTTGATATAAGCAGACCAGTGACTGCAGCACCTCCAGATTGCAGCCTCTTCAAGAATTGCCCTTCTGATGAGACCATTCAGTCGCTGTCAGAACTAGCACAAGGAACACACCACTCAGTGTACGAGTGAGCAAATGAGGAATTGACAAAGAGTACATTTAACCTTTCAGCTTTCTAAATTTTAACACAGTTTGAGAAAATTACAAATTTGTTTTAATGTTTCGCAGCAATAGTACATATATTTTTGGAAGCAGCAAAATCAAAGCTTTAACAACATGTAGATTGTCATGTTTCTATCAATCTAAAGAACTTCATTGAGAGGTACATTTTAGTTTGTCAACTTGCTAAATTTGTAACGAGAGGAAAGTCTGTTAAAACATGTTAAACATTTTTGTTGCAATAGAAATTTTATTCATATAGAAAGCAAAACTAATCTATATATGTAATACTTGCTTTCTTGAGCATCAAATTGTGGTTCCATTAAAAAATGGTTATATTTTGTTACATTATTGCTTTCTTATTTGGAACTCCCAGTTCATTCCTGTTTATAGAGACAACAATCCCAATCGTCTGGGCACAACCAACCTTTGCATGCTTTCAAACAGCATTTCGTCTATATTTATGGATATATAGCTATTTTCATCTCTATTCCTAGCAATTCTTTCCACAAGTATTGTGAACGATAACACATTACACAATTTTAAACTTGCAGTATGCTCAGATTTATGCATGTAACTTACAGAGCCAAATTCTTACATCAGTGGATGCATTGTGAATAGTCTTCTCTCACCCTGCACTGTAACTTTATAATGGAATAGGGCCTTAAACTTCTGCAGAACTATGGCACTGCCAAGCAAACTGAAATTTCCAAAAACTTACTATTAGAACCACATGTTAGGCAAAATGCCTATTCTTAATAACTTTAAATATCATTAAAATGACTGAATTTTAGTTCAACCTACTGTCGTTAGAAGTTTTTATGAAGTTAAAAATCTGCCTATTTCAACATAAAATCCCTTAAGATGCTTATTTCCTTTTTTTTTTTTTTTTTTTTTTTTTTTTTTCCGAATGGAAAAGACTGTTTTATTGAAAAATTAAAACAAAAAATGACTGATATCTGGACATTTTTCATTTCATAAGTCATGAATTTGATGTTTTACATTTACTTAAATGTACTTGAAATAATCAATGCTTGATGCTTTTAATGGTAGCATGATTTACAATAGCTACAAAATAAGAATGAACATGGGTTCAGCCAATATGGTGATCATACTCCTCTTGGCTTTGCCAGTTCCACAGCTAGCGGGCAACAGAGATGGATGATATATCTGTGTCTGTCTCACTGATTCTACCTAGCAAGTGATCGGAGATGTACATACAGATGCTGATAGGGAAGTTTGCTTAATATTTCAGCATGTGTGTGACATATACAATGATTATCGCATGATAGCATAATCTGAATCTTAAAACCTTGAACCAGAGAACAGTTCGCTTACATATTCACACAAAACAGAATGACTCAGATTAGATGTGTTTGACTAAAGAATGGTGTTTGTTACAGTGAATCAAAATAGTGAAATTTCAACAATTTGTGAATATAGTCTCTATTTTAAATATGCCATATTTGTATACTGCCTGTAATGGACTTTAAACCAATTTTTGTTTCATTAAAATACTTAATATGGAAGATATAGTGTGTGCTTATGAAGCATTTTTACACCACGAATTACCTGTACTTCTGAGTGGTGCATTGTGCACAGAAACTTTAGTCTTGCAGCAGCAATATCACTTCTTTCAAGCATAAATTTCCAACCATGTAAAGTATATTCTATACAAGCCTGTATATTATATTTTCTCTCTCTTTAAATTGGTCAGCCTTTTGGCAGTTGGATATTCACTCTTCTCATATAAACCATAAATTGTTCTACATAAAACACACTTATGAAAATCTTCTAATCCGTAGTATGTTTTTTAACTGCACAATTTTTTCCAATATATCTAAATATCGGAACATCTAATATGGTAAACTTTGTCTTCTTTAACAATGTTCATCACAGAAAAAGCATTCACACAACAAGCTTGTGCCATTAAGTCTCGACTCTTGAGTGAAATTTGTATTTTCAAAAATGTCTTTGACAACCGTTTCAAAAAGGAATACACATGAAAAGTAATAATTTTAGCCTGCTTATGAAAAATCTTATGAGAAATACAAGGTACAAAATGCAACCGCAGTATAGCATCTGCGGGTTTTTCTTCACTGACAGTTAAGATTCTTTTCTTTCTAGTCAGAAGTTTTATCTTTCTCTATCTCTGAAACCAGATGTGCTACAAACATAGGGTTTTGACAGTCGCCCTCAGAAAATATGCCTCTGCAACTAAGAACAAAATAATTCTGTAATTATCATCTTTTGGGTGTGCCAAGAAATTAACCGTAGGGTTCAGCAAAGCGGGCCGGTCCACAAGTTGAACTGTACAACGTTGCACTTTTCTCACTGACTATTAAGCGATAGACCAGCCATGCCTAGCCCCACCTTATGTTCATTCCTATTTTGCAGTTACTTTAGTAGGAGTGTTTTTACTGCATTTTCTTAACACACTTTGCCACACTACCTTGTATAAGAGAATCAAGTGATGCATTCGTGGCTGTCAGTGGCTAATTTTCTATGAAGGGCTTTACATACCTGGACATTTTATAACATCTACCCAATGATGCACAACAGGGATAGACTGCCTGCATTGCTAAAGATAGGCAGAGAGGCAGAAGGAGGGAAGGAGAGAAAGAGTGCAGATATTACATACTTGGTGCAAAACAAAACTTCAGGTAAAACCTGCCTGAATAAAGCATGAAAGAGTTCTCAAACTTTAGGACAGGAAATATAGTTTTTGACTCTTGTTAATTGTAAATTACTACACAGTTCTAAGGCTACAATTACCAAAACTTTTCCCTCAACAATGATGCACCTCCTTTCAGCACAGTTCAGCATACTGAGATTGTTTGGTTTCCTCATTCACTGAAAATAGGAGTTTCTTGCAAGTGATGTGCAAGTTGTGGTTTTTACGAGTAGTTACTCTACCAGGTTAAAACTAAAACAAAATAAGTTTGTGAGAAACATTCTTAACTGATGGTTCAATCCTGTTTTGCAAAGTGTGAGAAGCATCACTGAAATCTGCTAAAAAGTGCCAGGTTTCACAAGAACAAACTGCAAAACATACATTTACTGTTTGTGAAAAAATCAAAGATGATCCAAAAGCAACTTTGATCTGTCTTTATGCATGTCCAAATGCCAGTCAGTTTTCAGTGGATATTTGTAAGGCATTTATTGCTGCTGGTATACCTTTACTTAAAAACTAGTAAATAGAATTTTAAGAAACTGTTAAAGAAATAAACAGAACAAGTGAGACTATTTGTGTAAATCATACATAGCTGTCTGTTATAGTGATGCAACTAACAGAATTAAAGGAATGGGCAGTATAAGTTATGGGTTTCAGTTGATGAAAGTACTGAGCCCTGTGGCTTATACATTGCTAACGTAGTGATTGGCACAATGGATTTTTATCAATCTTCTAACATATACACCCTCAGAAAAAAAAAAAAAAAAAATGAGCAGACTCTGGAAGCATATATTTTTCTATGGCCACATTGCTTCCATGGCCAGTTCATAATGGTGTCAGACATTATTTAGCTTCATCCTATTGAATCCTCTCATGACTGAGTCTCCTTTACTGAACTTGCACTGATAGCCAAGTGGTTATAGACAAATATTAGAGCTAGACCTACAAAGGTTCGAATCCTGAACATGATTTTGATATTTTTTTATTTTTATTGTAGAAATACGAATTGTGTATTAGGCACAGTGTAATTTAACTTCCAAATGCTAAGGTTTATTTGATTTTATGGCATTTATGCTCACACATAAAAGCTTAGTCTATTCTGTTTTTAAACTGAATGAAATAAATATTTTATTCCTATATGCAAAATAAAAATGGAAATTAACTTAGTGTCAGGTTTGTAAACCCTCTGCTTCTTTACTGCCCTTTTTCTGCAGGCATGGATGAGACCAAATGCCTAGTGAAATATTCACGAGAGGATATTTTGTATTATATGCCAGCACCATTCATAACAAATGAATGAGCCCGAGTGCTTACACAATCAATATTAAGGCAATTTTCTAATGAACACTGCATTTATTTTGAGAACGTCAAGAATATGTTACTTGCATTTTTAAAAATGAATGTTTAAAATATTATCTATTTTCTGCAAGAAAAACACAAGGCATTGCTATTAAAGTAACAATAATAAAATGAAACTTGCACATCAAGGAATCGAAGGTCCACTTATGAGATGCATGCTTTTTATCGCTTGGTTACTATGCATATGGCCAAGTCGCAAAGCATCTATCAGAGTTTTGAAACGAAGCAGGGTGGTATTAAAGTGTATATTGTGAATGCAGCTTCACCGAATGTTTCCAATGTTTTCCAAATCAAACTTTGTTTCTGGTGGCTGCTCATTTTTTTTTTTTCTAAGGCTATATGTGTTGGCATGTGAGCAGTTAGAAAATCTTAACATTTCCAACTGTGATTCAGTATTCAACTCCACAACAAGTATGCTATGTATGAAAGAATGAAGTATGAGGATATCATTCTGCTTAAATCTGATGTTGCAGCATATATGAGGAAAGCTAGCAAAATAGCTCAAAATTCTGTCCCCAGAAATGGGGTATATCATGTGCTTCAACCATGCACTGTAATTCGGTGATAAGTTCACAATAGCAGCTCATTTCTGGTCTGAAAATCATGAAATTGAAGATAGCACCGAATTACTAAAATATGTACAAAAACATAGTGAACTTGTCATATGGGAGAGAATATGCATAGAAAAACATAAAAACCAACTAATGAACTTTGAAATCCTGCCAGAAGAGAATCCCACATTTAAGTTCATCACTAAATCAACAGATGGCAGCAGCAACTCCAGAATTACCCACACCACTGGATCAAGCTTTAGTCACATAAGAGCAGAAGATGCAAACGATGATTTGCGAAACATGTCCTCAAAATAGGTATGTAAGTGAAGCAGATGTGTAATCAATACGACTCATCTATAAATTAATAAATATTCATTAATGAAATTTGCATTACTGTTCGTACAAAACTTTTGATAAGTCCCACTATACTATGTATTTATAAGATTTGTGTTAATCTACACATGTTAATTAAACATATGTTATTTAATTAAAGACTGATTTAAATGCTTTATTTAAATTATTAAGAAGACACCCAAGAGTAATTATATTTCTCACCTATCATGTCTTCTTATATTCTTGTATGTAGTTGTAAAGATTTAAAGGATCTATTTTCACAGTTTTAGCGCCTATCTTCCATTCTTAAATGCCTTTCTGCAATGCCTATTTTGAACCTTTAAAATGTGCAATGTCCTATCTCTACTTATTGTATGACCAATTTTCTTCCTGTGTAGAGAGATAGAAGCTTACTGTTTCCAAATGTAAATTGCATTTTACATGAGCTATCCACATTACTCCAAATCCTCAAGAAAACAATATTACAAATAATACTCGCACAAAGATGTTCAATATTTTTCTAATAGCTTTTCTTTCCCTTAAAACCTTCTAAAATACAGACTTCCTAAAAACTAATCTTCCAACTTTCATCCTATCGCTGCGTAATCTCTCTCCCCCTTTTAAGAAAACTTGCATTAACCCTCATTAATTCTTCAAAGTCATGTAAATAAAAGCATGCTTCATACAAATTGATGGAAATAATCTTTTCTTTCACAATAGCTGTGTGTAGGCTAAAGTTTGAATGAGTAGAGCCAGCCTGAAAAATTTGATGCCATAGCCAGCATTTGAACGACGGATCTCCCACTCTCCCTGCGGTTGCTCTAACCATCTGAGCTACTATGGCCAAATGCCGACAAGACATTAAATTCTCTTTCCCAGTAGACCTCTAGGGGTTCTCATATGCTGAGTCACGCACCTTTTGCGGCGACTTACTATGCTGTAAGTACATAAGTCCCAGGTTTCATAGTTAAACCACTATGTTATTCAGGTAAATTGATGGAAATAATCATTTCTTCCACACTAGCCATGTGTAGGTTAAGGTTTGAATGAGTAGAGCCAGACTGAAAACTTCAATGCCATAGCCGAGATTTGAGAGCCAGACTGAAAAATTCAATGCCATAGCCGAGATTTGAACCATGGGAGATCCATGGTTCAAATCCCAGCTATGGCATTGAATTTTTCAATCTGGCTCTACTCATTCAAATGCTTCATACATATATATAAAAAGGCCAGAAGAAATATAAATTGTGTTTTGTTATTCAGAACTTGACATTAGAGAAATGTTTGAACAAAATCTGAGAATTACACAAACTTTGGCTTGGAAAGTCCTCCTCATACTTAAAAGCCTATAAGATAATTGCAGTGCAGCAATTGCAAACATGCAATATTTGAGAGGTCCTTCAACACTACTTTTGATGATGGAAGATGCTTTCCTTGAAAATATTCCATGTTAGGGATTAGGAAAGAGTCGCACAGGGTTGAATCCAGACTGTAGGGAGAGTGAGGGACATTTTATTTTTGCAAGATATTCATCAACATTGGCAATATGCAGCCGCACATTATCGTGGTGTCGCAACCAGTTTGTTTCATGAAATGTGGTCTTTTGCACCTCATATGGACTTGCAATCTTTTTAGGTCATCCCTGCAGTATTGTCCAGTTACTGATGTGTATGTATGTACAACATGCTGATAAGTCATTCCATGGATATCAAAAAATCAGTTGAACATAACTTTCTCAGTAGAAGTAATGATTTTTCAGAGCTTGGTGAGCTATGCTGTACAGACTTTCCATAGGCTTCCTGTAACACTGCAACGGCCTTGACTGAAGATTTGTTGAGACTAAAGCAGAATTTCAAAGCTGCACATTGTTTCCTGTGCATCACTTCCATTATTGCAATAGGCGGCACTGAACATCTCTACGTTTGCCTGACTCTTATATGCAGGAACCAGGAGTATCGATAGTGAAATTACTATAGCATGTAAATATCTTAAGATTAAATTCTAGCAGAAGAAATGACCATAAAAAATTATGATCATTCTTTATTGAACAGCCGTCATACTACCTCACACATACAATGTTCTTATAACTAGTACAAGAACTAGTCTGATTACCCTCAGGTTTTCCTATTCTGCAGCAATAATTGTTACACTTTGAACTGAATATAACTTTTTGGACAGGTTCTATATATTCCAAGAAAATTTTCAGCTTACAAAACAGGGCCTTTAGAATTATACTAAGAACATCATATAGAAATATTTTTGAGTATTGAGATATTAACACTTATGGGAAAATACATATTGATGATCTTTAACATTAAAAAAAAAAAAAAAAAAAAAATAGAAATATTTTTGAGTATTGAGATATTAACATTTATGGGAAAATACATATAGATGACCTTTAACATTAAAAAAAAAAAAAAAAATATCCAACATTCACAATATCAGTGCAAGATCCAGATTTCTAGATTTCAGCTGCATATATCATACCAAGTGTCCAAAAGTGCATTAAAAGTGAAAAGTGCATTATCAAAATACAAAAATGTTAAATGTTGCTTCACAATTTGGAGACTTGTAATGAATAATCTAACATTTAAGATAAAACTAAGGCAGTTATCTTTATGTACATTCATTTTACACTAAAAATGAATTTTTTTTAAGTCAAATGTAATTAATCCCTTAATTCTGTAAATATTGTTAAAACACGTTCCACACCTGTTTTGTCAAGGGCAAAAGTGTAGGCTCTATGGCATGTGTGTAAAACATCCATAGCAGGTTTACCAAGTATAAAACTCATTTGTATTTGAAGCTGTTATAAGATCATCAGCAAATATGGCTCCTTAATCCAAGTTAAAATAGCTGATAACTAGAATGCAGAGAGAAAGCATTAACCTATATGATAGGGTTTAAACTGCTTACAGAAACTACACAATAGGCCAACTAGAATGTTGTATATTCATTCATAGAATTCAATATATGCAAAGAATTTACTTTTAACTGTAAATACGCAACTATTACATTATTCTCAAGAAGCAACAGCCTAACTTGCTTGTAGAGAAGACGAGTCTTTAACGCTAGAGAACTAAGGTCACTATAGATCACTTACAACAGTGAATGGAATTGACATTCTAGTCTTACATTAAAAACAATGGCAATTTAAACATGTTTTAAGAAACAAAGTTTTCAAACATATATTTCACGACACAAACTGCACTTAACTATTCACATACAATGTGCCTTTATCTCTTCATAAATATTTGTGAGAAAGTCACTTGTATTTGTTGATTTACTTATAAGTAATTCTGGATATAGTAACAAGAACTTGTCAAGGATTTGAAAGAATATACCACTGAAAGCAGAGAGTTTATTTATTTTGTTTCTTTTTTTTTTTTCCTTTCTTTTCTTTTCTATTTTTTCCCTATTTTATTACACTATGCATTACAGTTACAAAAGCAAGACAAAACAAATCACAATAAAACTCTGAAGCTTTTACAGAAAACACTGCATAATTTTACAATATGACCAGAAGGTATGCAAAATGGAGATATTGATCTTTTCCTCAGGTAAGATTATGCTGCTGTTTCATTTTTAACAGCAGCTTTTGATATTAAAAAAACAGGAGATCTGAAATAGAACACAACTAGCAACTTCGCAGTGAAGTTTCATATAAGTTATTTCATTGTTGAGCAATTCTCCTAATTTCTGATTAGTATTCTTTGCTGCAAACAATTGCTCGTTATCTCTATAGATGAATGCTTCCAGGTTTGGAACAGCAGGTTTTCTGCATCGCTGAAAGGTGAGTCGCACTATTAACTGCTGAATATATTCTTGAAAGTTTTGAAGTAACAAAATTAATTTCTTCAGAACAGGTCTTTCTTGCTTATGTTTGTCCTCTTCAGTGGGCTCTTCATCTTTCTGAAAAGAATAAATAAATCTTAATGGCAACAAGTCGTTTTCTCTGCCCAGAACCACTTAGAAAGTAATAAGATGTCTATGCTGATATTTGTCCCACTGCTAGGGTTTTAAATGAGAAAATAATTAGAGTGCCATTAATTCTGTGATATCTCCAGTTTGTCGATTTCTGCATTAGGTGAGAGAGAGAAAAGTATGATCCAGCATTAGTTTGTGTTAATTTCTACATTGAGTATCTTGTTATTTCATCATCATCATAATCATCATATAGAAAATAATTTATCTTTATCTATTATCTCTAATAATTTTTTATTAAAAATATATTATTATTATTATTATTATTATTATTATCATCATCATTATTGTAAGTTTAATGTCCTTGAACCTGGTATGACATTGGAAAACAAATGAGCAAAAACATGCAAATGAGCTTAGGGTCTATAGGGCATAATGGTGCCCCATATTTGCCCCACCTTCGCAAAATACAGGAAAAACCTGGAAAAATTTATTCGGTTAATTCAGTATATTTGAGATCGAACTTCTTGAATGGGAGATATACTAACTCCATATCACAGAGTGGGCAGAGTTTCTTACTTATGTAAAGGAGGCTTCAAATTCTAGTAGTGTATTAATTACTTAGATTTGGAAGCTGTTTTTTTCACACTGTCGCTATTTAAGTTTCAGGGACTATTTTGAAATCCTAAACAATTTATTAAAGTAGTTCAATGTTCCACCACCAGAAAGAAGACTGCAGGCAGCAACAGCAACAGCAGCAGTTGGACCTTCAAAGTTGAAAACGGAAGCAACTGCTCCTGAAACTAGTACCTCAAAAATTAAAGTGACATAGCATAGAAAAACACACTACCAGAATTTATTAAAAAAGCTGGCAATTTTGTTTCTGAATAAATCAATCCAAAATCAAAAGCCATATTCTTAGTTTCCATTTATAAGGCCAATCAATGACAATTAACTGTTCCAACATACACTGGGAAAATTTTAGTCAGTTTCTGGAATTTAATGTAATATTTGCTTATTGTCATGGTAGCTCAGAGGCAGAGCAGCTGCATGTAAAGCAGATCTGTGGATCAAATTCTGGCTATGGCACTGAATTTTTCCACTTATGATTCTACCTTACATATTTTTAGTGTTGTTTCAAGTAACAATCACTCGATTGGTGAACCAACTACTACTATAGCACAAACTAAAGGTCATAGGTAGAAAATAAGTTATAGCCTTTATGACATCTTCATTACTTCCCCTCAAAGGAGTGTAATGGGATACCAAACCAAAAACTCTCACTTTCTTAGTATCTATCATGTTTTATTAAATATGCCAACAGAAGTACATACATTAACAGTTGTACTGTTATTTAGAAATGTTAAACTATGAATATTTTAAGAAGGTATGTAAACTAAAAGAGCTGATAAAACTATTTGTATTAAGTTTTTCACACATCACTTACATTTTCATTTTTAAAAGACTAGTTTCGAGAGATGTTACTTCCATTTTCAACCTTGAAGGTCCGATATCATGTGAAAAACCAACTACAAATAGTTTTATCAAGTAATTGAACATCATAGTTCAATTCCTTCAAACACATAAAATAGGATTGTTAGGGCAACATGTCAACTGTTTTATTAATTGTTCTTATTAGTTTATTGCACAATTCTAATAGACACAAAGTCTTGCCTCTCATGCTGCTGGCCCAGGGGGAGAGCTGGGGGAAATTGTATTAGTTAATAACACAATTTGAGTTTGCGCTCATCACTATTGCTTTTTGTATTGTTCAGTATTGACAATGGACATCAACAATGCCTTTCTTGGGGGTGATTTGTACATGGAAAGGTCTTACTTGCTTTTATGCTGGCTTTCAGTATCATTATCCTTTTTTGATTTCATTACGAGCATTCTATGGGTTGCTGCTGTCATTTTTTGGAACATCTGTTTTAAAAAAGTAAGATACCTCAAGTATTAATCATAGCTTCACAGGCGATCAGCCATGTCAAGGTTAAACATGTTGAGCTTTTGGCCATTCCAAGCTCCATGGCCTTCCTCATGAACTGAATGAGCTGGCCAACTGTCCTCCATTATGTGGGTAGGGCTTGTATCATCCCAGCCAATGACATATCAGTCTGCCTTTGGTCCCACTGGTTGGCAGGAAGGGTGTCCTCATGTCTTGAGTTTTCTGCACAGTCAGTCTTTGGTCAGGGTTCTCCTGTCTTGACTCTTCTGTACAGTCCATCATCTCATCAGGGTTTCTAGTGCAGGTATATTTTATGGCTGAAGCCCAAGCTGTACTCAACTGAAGTCCCAAATCTCTATTGAAATTCCAAGGATGGAGCTTAATATAGACGGCCTCTTTAATAAGTCTATCAAAATGCTTTTCCATATACTCAGAATTGAGACGTCATTAAAATTAATTTTGTGAATATATTCTATACAATGTTGCATTACAGCTGACTTCTGGTAGAAGGAGTCTAATGTGGCATTTATGTTCTTTACACCTCTCCTCAACTGTGTGTTACATTTCTCCAAAACATACTCTTCAGCATTCACAAGAAATCTTATACACCCCTGGGACTTTAAGGTTCAACAGATCTTTTACTGGTCATTTTTAACCTTGACATAGCTGGTCATCTGTGAAGCTACTAATAATAAAGCTCACCAAGAAAGTTTTTAAGTCTTACATACCTCAAGTAATTGGTTCAGCAGCTTCGAAAGCATCAGTACCTACTGAATTGCTGCTGCCTTAACATATATTGGTATATGTTTTCTACATATTGTTTGTTTTATTATTCCTGGTTCAATTTTTATTTAACTTAAAAAATTTGTTTCTCAAATTAGGTAATTAGTTAAAATACACATTAGACTTATCGGCCTTGAGGTGTTGATTTTAATTTGACTCTACCCAAGTCTTCACCTCTGACTAGCTCATGTGAGGTATTCCTAAGGCCCAAGATGTGGAGTCCTCTTATTCCAACAACATCCTCATCATCACCCTATCATTGGCCTCTGAGTGCCTTCGCACAGAAATGAGCCCTGTCAAACTTACTGGAATAAAGTTACCCCCAAAGGTCATTGACAATATGGACAGCATTAGAGATGATTGACTAAACCATAAAAACATGGTACAAATTACTTTATTTTAAATAATTTCTATAGCCTGGTTAAACTTATCACAAAGTTTTTATTTCAGAAAAAACTGATGGTGGTGTTATTTGCTGAATTGAGGTTTTCTTAGGGTTTGTTTCACAGACATTTGCCTTTGTTCCCACATTCATACTTCAAGATTGTGTGAAGAATAAAGGAAAATTTCTGGTTGAGAAAGATACCCCAATCTGGGAGTTCTGGACTGAGAAGCCAGAATGCTGGCTGCAGAGGCGAAGCAGTCAGGATTGCATGACTTGTATCACGTATGCAGCTGTTACTATCCTCAGTGGTACATTTCTCAGACCCATATAATTATAAACCGGAAACAAAGAAACCTTTTTTTCTGCAACAGACTGAGATCATAAAATAACAATTTTCAATGCAAAACGTAATGAGCTTAAAGGGATATATTCCAAATGACTAAGAAATAACACAGAGATGGCAGGAATACTTATGTAAAAATTTAGAACACATTACATTGCTTATCTGAGACCAACAATAAAATTTCAGATTATACTAAAAATAACCTAATTTGTTCATGAAAGTACTCAAGTGCCCAACATGGTTCGAAGTTCGTGATTAAAGCTTTAAGTCCTCTTGTTCCATCACCATTTACCACTGTAACCCCTAATTGAAGATAACGGGCTCTACCCTTTGGGTGCCTCCATTTAATAAACTAGGTCCATACACTGCTTGATGGAACCAGATTTCCTGGAGTTCACTGACCAAATAGGGAGCATTGTAAACCAACCATTTCCACTAAACACTTCAGTGATCTACATTAGTTAGAACTGCATCAATATTAAGGACAGATCTGCAGCTCATGTCTTAACAAAGCTAAAGTGTATTTGCACCCAGAGATACCATTGTATAACAAACTTCTGCTATTATTATTTACAAAAACTGCACACAAACATTGAAGACTGACTTGCATTTAATAACAAAAGTTTTGTCTTCTGTTAATATAGTGCACTGAATGGCACAAGAGAAAAAATTCTATTAAAAATATTGACTGAGATTAAAATCAATTCTCAATCATATTTCTTAATTACTGAGTAATTAAGAATAATTGCTACAGTGCAGTAAATAGTTTTATTGCTGCACAAATGTTATGATAACCATAACAAATGGAGTATCAAACACATGTAATCTAAATGCACAAGTCCTTAGATACCACAGTTCTGTTCATGTTCATTTCTGCTAGTTTGTCAAATGTAACGGTTCTATGGGCTTAAACCAGAAGCGCTGGATTTGATTCCTTGTCATGAAGGATGAATTTTTCCTTAATTAGTCTGCCTGCGGTGCCATATGTAATAAAAGTGGGCATTAAACGCTACACATTTTCCTTAATTAGAATCATTTCTTACCCTCCGCAGAGTCTGGAAGTATACAATAGCAGAGTTTCCTAGAGTACAGAATAAAATAATAACTTAAAAAGCTACAGATACATCATTGAAATTGTGAGCAAAGAAGTTATTAGAGGGTCTATTCAAAGAAAATAAAGACAAAACATTCTTTGGGCTTCAATGTGAGCTTTGACTTAATTTGGGATACTTCTACATCCTTGAAGACTGTTGAGCTATCATTTCCCTTTTTTCTCTTTCTTTTCTTTGACTTATTTCAAGAAGCATTACTTAGCTCCTCATTTGCAGGATGAAAAATAAAATATATTCTGGATACTGTTTAAAATATTTTAATATAAGTTGCATACTAAAATTTTACAATGCAGCTTTAAGATGATATAAATAACTTACATCAGTTGGTATGTATGGAACAAACTAAACTTTGTGAAATTCTTTACAAATTACCTTGTTTTATGGCAAATTGAATAGACTTAGTATTGCAAGTGTACAAAGGCATAAATAATTATGTGATATCTACCACGACACCCAGAAGCATTAGAACCAACTGTGTTTTGTCTATGTGCTCTCAGTGCTCGTTACCATCTGCTGCTAACATAGAAAGGCACGAATGAAACCTTACAACATTTTAAAAACTAACTTTAAGGGCTTTACTTAACTATGATATTAAAGGAGCTGCTGAAGCTGGCCACCGCTGTTGTCCATACATGTTTGGCACTTCTTTAGCAAACTAACCATTACTTGCCATAGTTCACGTTGAGAAATGGCTGGCATTTCTCCATTAGTGAAGAAAGAGTTATAGGTACAATTTTTTTTTTTTTTTTAATCAACAGTTGATGTCTACATATGCGAATATAATTTTGCCCACCATTTTTTAAGAGAATTGACAGAGATCATGATTTTTCCTTTTCTTTTCTCAACAAAACTCTGCAAAAGCTGACAGCCAATCTTTTGATGGGAACAATTGAAAATGTATTTCAGGACAGAATTATTAGTAGAGATTTGTGGGCCACTCAATCTCCCGACCTAATCCCCTGCGATTTCTATCACTGAGGTAACTCAAAGCATAAAATGTACCAGACAAACCCACACAACCTGGAAGAATTAAAACAAATCTGTTAGGAAACTGCCAGCATTCTCAACATGAACTACAGCGAGAGATGGACAGCTTCTTAAAGAAGAGCCAAGCACATATGGACAACAGCGGTGGCCAGTTTCAGCACCTCCTTTAATAATATGGATAAGTAAAGCCTTTAAAAGTAGTTTTAAAAATATTGCGTGGTTTCATCATAGCTTTCTATGATAGCAGCAGATGCAACGTGCACGCAGACAGGCAAAACACTGTGGATGTTTTTGGGTCTCTCAGTATTATACTAATATTATAGAGAGAAAATTTGTGTATATGTAATTGAATGCACATGTGTATATGTTGTAATCTCAAAAAGCACTCAACCAATTTTGGTAATTCTTTCATCAGTGAAAATCTCCACCATTTTTGGCAGAATGGACCATTTAAAAAAAAAAATTGACTTTTAAGAAAATAAATAATAAGGGACACTATTTTATTTAAGCAGTTTTAATTTTGGACTTTCTGTAGTTCTAGAGTACCATATGCTTAGGAGTTTCTGTTCAGTTGTTTCTCTATTTCTCTTCATCAAGATGTATATAAACATGCTTGGACATATTAAAATAGTTTTGTTTGAATTATAGAAACATATAACTTGATATATCGAGATTCAACTGTATTGGAACACCACAGTGAAGCGAAAAATTATTAAATTTTAGATGAGTCGCGTTTTTTACACATCTGCTTCACTTTCGTACCTATTTTGAGGACATGTTTCGCAAATCTTCGCTTGCATCTACGGCTCTTGTGCGACTGACGCTAGATCCAGCGGTGTGGGTAATTCTGGGGTTGTTGCTGCCATCTGTTGATTTAGTGATGAACTGAAATGTGGGATTCTCTTCTAGCGGGATTTCAAAGTTCATTAGTTGGTTTTTATGTTTTTCTATGTATATCCTCTCCCATATGACGAGTTCACTATGTTTTTGTACGTATTTTAGTAATTTTGTGCTATCTTCAATTTCATGATTTTCAGACCAGAAATGAGCTGCTATTGCGGACTTATCAATATTTTTGTATCTTAAGTGCCTGAAGTGTTCTTTCTTTCTAGTGCCTATGTTCCTTTTTGTCCTTCCTATGTAAATTTTTTCACAGTCTTTACACTTAATTTTGTAAATGCCTGACTTTTCCTCTGGTTTTATCTTCACAGTAATAATACTGATAAGATAAAACCAGAGGAAAAGTCAGGCATTTACAAAATTAAGTGTAAAGACTGTGAAAAAATTTACATAGGAAGGACAAAAAGGAACATAGGCACTAGAAAGAAAGAACACTTCAGGCACTTAAGATACAAAAATATTGATAAGTCCGCAATAGCAGCTCATTTCTGGTCTGAAAATCATGAAATTGAAGATAGCACAAAATTACTAAAATACGTACAAAAACATAGTGAACTCGTCATATGGGAGAGGATATACATAGAAAAACATAAAAACCAACTAATGAACTTTGAAATCCCGCTAGAAGAGAATCCCACATTTCAGTTCATCACTAAATCAACAGATGGCAGCAACAACCCCAGAATTACCCACACCGCTGGATCTAGCGTCAGTCGCACAAGAGCCGTAGATGCAAGCGAAGATTTGCGAAACATGTCCTCAAAATAGGTACGAAAGTGAAGCAGATGTGTAAAAAACGCGACTCATCTAAAATTTAATAATATAACTTGATACCGAAATTATGGATTCAGCAAGTTAAGAATCATATTAGATTAGATATGAATATTGTAAATATCGTTAAATGTAAAACAGGATGTTAGTTTAGTAGTTCGCTATGAGGTAGGGAAGGCATCGTCGCACGTGGTCCATATGTCTGACACTTGGGTAAAGAGGCTTTCTTAGACCCTTCCTTAGTAGCAGCTGACCGAAATAAAAGATACAAAGGTCCACATGTAACAAAAGGTCGACTTGAGTAGGGCAAGGGCAATTCTGGTGTGAATAAGACACTCTCTTGAAAGGAATCTCACACAGCTGGACGGTTCGTCCACGAAGAAAGACGTAGCTGGAGGAAGCATCTTTTCTTGCGATATATAAGGAACCACATGTTATCACATAGTATATGTTTCCAATACGTACCTCCAGACAATATAGATTGGTGCACATTGGTCGGCAACTTCGCGATTTACGTAATTAAACAGAGAAGAAGTCATTAAACAAGTCTTTAACTTGGATTCCAGTGTCATCCTTACTCCTATATACTCATGCAGACCCTGAGAGAAAACTTTTGCTGGAAACTGAGGCTAGACTGCGCATTGCTTCAAATTTGCATAATATTACCGGAAAAGTGGTGACAACCTGGTGTATGAATTTAGGTCTTGCATCAAGTTTGTCATTTCTTTTCCCTTGGACAAGAGTTGGAGAAAGTAAGGTTGATATTATCTAATTGATGCATTTTTACTTTTCCACTATGTAATTGCAATAAATAGAAGTATTGTTCAGTCCAAAACCTCAAGACAGAGAATTCACTGGAAATACATGTTTTGAAATTCTTAGAATCCAAAGAAAAAGTACTTTTAGTAAAATGTCTGTCTCTGTGGATGTATATGAGCACATGTGGACTGTGTTTATGAATTATGTAATATGAACAAATGCCAGTTAAATACCAAACTGATATTTAAGTTCAGCATCTTCCACGGATGCAACTCTAATATTGTCAAACAATTCCTCATCCCAAATCACTGTTTACATTGAAAATTTTTCAATATGTTGGATTAAAAAAAATATTAATAATTTTGATTAAAATATCCTAAGCTTATACCTTGAAGTTGCTGGAAATAACCTGTGAAGCTCTCCTTATTCAGAAGACATTCTGTTAACCCTGCATAATTGGTAAAAGGTGAATGAAAATGCACTATACAGAAATTTAAATCTAAAACACGCATTTAATTCCAGTAACCATTTTTGTAGCATAAATCATTTCCAAGATATTTGTTCAATTCTTGAATATTTTGTAATCTACTGATGTCCTGTCAATGTTCACTTGTCTTTTTGATTGTATAGGAAAGTCATGACTCGTATGTAGCATCCAATACTTAAATATTTGACATCTTCTTTCAATACATTAATTAAAGACCAAAATAGAATCTACAAAACTTTTGAATGCCATGGAATAAAAAACAGTTGCTTGTACTATGGAGAGAATGTGAAAAAACAACAAAGGCCAGTTACATTTTATTCCAAGCAATATACATAGAGGACTATGACAACACCTAAGCAAACAGAAAACAGAGTTTAAAAGGTGACAATTAATCCTGTTTATTTATGTCACATTTCTGTCTAATATACATTTATCAAATATGATGGGAGTGTGTAGGTGTGCATGTCAAAACCTCCAAATAACGTTCATTCTAATTCGATAGCTGTCTACAGATATACTAAAGTTTCTGAATGCCAAAAGCTACTAATCACATGAGAAAGTTTTCCTTTATATGTTGTAATCAAGCTTATCAGGGCACACTAACAAGCTGTTTCCAGACAGAAAATTGAAAATTACTAACATTAAAATTAGTGAAGAGAACTGAAGGTGCAAAGGTTTAAATTTTCACCTGTAATTATCTAAAACATTACTTCACATTCAGACGATTGTCCCACTGCCAAAGGTCAGCTGGCTTCAGCTATTGAGAATTTCTTGAAGATGGAACTGTCGGGGAAGGTTTTCTTCTCTCTCTTTAAAAATTTATGTCTTCCAACATTAGGTGATACAGATGATGAATGAAATGTTCAAATGAGCCTAGCGTCCACAAAGCATAGTTACCTGACATTCATCTCTCAGGATAAGGGTAAATCCTAGGAAAAAACCTTGTCCATATAACCCATCTTGACTGAGATTTGAACTCGGGAGCTCTTGAACATGAGCAGACATGCTACCATCTACGCTACCCAGGCTAACAGGAATAAATCAGAATTTCGCGCTGTTAATCTGTAAGTTGGTAAGCATGCTACAAACAGTGTGCAGAATGGCCTGTAGGTGGTAGCATAATGTGTATGCACACATACCGTCGCAGTATCAGTATAAAGATCACTGCCCCACTTGTGACTTGCACCAGGGAAGAACAGTGTTGTGTTATTCAGTTTTTGCATAGTGTTTTGGGGACCCCCTGATGAAATACAGTTTTAGAAAAATGTTGGGTGCAGTTATGTAAACAATAACTCAAAAATGAAGAATAAGATTGAGAAACTTAGTATTTGTGTCTTACAACACAATTTCTCATATCTTTTTGTGGTGTTAGCTTATTTATGGCATATCCATTATTAATATTTCAAATTGTTCAATTTTTACTCTTAATTAAACCCAATCTAAATTTGTTTCTCACAACTGAATGGAACCTTCATGGCTAAATTAACGTCATCCAATTTTTAAAATATTTCTCACTATTCCCTTTGTCTTTATAACAAAAACATAATGAAGTTACCGCTGCAAAGATTTATCTGGATTAACATGAAATAATAAAAAAATAAAACTTAATAGTTTGTACATCAACTAATTAACAATAGATGATATAGAAGTCATGTTAAGTAACACTGGATTACTTTAAAATGTATCTTACTTTGGCTGTTTAAGATAAGATTTTAATAAGATTACTAGTCCATTGCATTCATAGCAAGTATTTACTCATTTACAAATACTCACTCTGTTCCTATCCAATGATGCAAAGAATATCACTAACATCATTGAAGTATAAACAAAAATAAAACTTTTGAAGGTTCATGAGCGTCAAACAAAATTTTAACATTGGCCTTAAATGATGTACATCTATGCATGACTTATGAACTATGACTGTGGCAAAATAAATGACTACACAATGTCAGTAAATCTATGCTTCATAGTGCTTACCTTGCATTTTTATTTTCTTTTTTGTCTGGAATATCCAGAAGGAACATCTTGCTTCTTTAGCTTATCATCAGGTATGCCAGTTTTCCCACTGCACCTTTAAAGATAATAAATAACATTAAAACCTTGCACAATACTTATGCTTGCATTTTGAGATAATGTAAGGTTAAACCACAACTTTTGTTATTTACAAACTTCTTTCATTTCTACTTCAGACTTTATAAAATAAAATACTCATTTACTTACAACTGGGTGGTCGAAAACTCCTGTACCATAGTAAACCGAGCCATTTTGCTTGCATGTCCTACAGTATGCATATATATGAACTTTAAAAAAAAAAAAGAAATTCATGAGGCAATAACTGAGTAACAAAAGTGCTGAACTATCATTTCTGCTTTGACAAAGCATTTGAAAAGTTCCCGAAACTATCATCCTGATTATGCAATCACTCAGAAATTATATATGTATTAACTTATAGTAAAATGTATCACATTTAGGTGCAACAAAGGACTGCAGCAACCATGATGCTCAGATTGAGCCATTTTCCTTCACACAAGCACTGTACCTTGTAATATTTCACAATCCTGTCATAACATTTCGTATACAAATCAAAATAGCAAAAGGCAACTCTAGCTCAGATATATCACATACAGAATGATCATACTGCTTTGATACTTGCTGTCTAGAGTTTCTTGTTTCTGACATGATACCAGATTGCCTTATGTTTTGTCAATTTAAATCGCTGTTGCAATAATTATCAGTTCCTCATGAAACCAATAATGTACAACAAGAAATGTCTCCATATTTCTCCTCCAACAAACATTAATGATATATTTGTACTTTCTAAGTCTTCAAGCGATAAATGATTAACTACTTCTATGCATTGCTAAATGCTATTTCACAACACATGGGTCAATATTGTTGGATGACGCCTTATCACACTTTATTTCATTTCTTCAGCTTTTAATACTACAAAACAGAAATGAAGCACAGAATTACTGAATTCCACATCATGCCATAACATTTTGCACAGTTTATTTGTAGTCTTGATACACCTTTTTCTAACTACTGTAAGTGCTATACAAATTCTTTTGTATAGCATCAATATCAATGTATGGTTCATAAGAAAGAATTTTATAGAGCTTTTATTCAGCTGTATGATGTTCATCCAGTTTCAAAGGAAATAAATCCATGAAATGTCTGAAGAATCTCATGAAGCTCTATTCATAGCATTGGTTTCTTGAGAGATCAGTTCAAGTTTTCTAGTACGACCTTTCCTGTGTGAGCTGCAGTGGTAATTGAAACTTCCACATTTTTATATTTTTCTTCTGTGTAATGGAATCTTAAAATTCAGGTTAATCAAAGTTGAGATGCAGTTTAACAAGTTGAGATGCAGTTTTACCCATAAAGTATCTTTTTGGTCTCACTTTGTAATACAGCTTCCCTCTGCATTAAAATGATGAAACTTTTTTGGAATGCACCTCATGTACCTCTCTGATATGTGCATGCGCAGAGAGTAAGTGGTATTTTAGGAAAAACATTACATTCTTCTTTCTCTGTTTAATATGGAAGACATGAGTGTCTGAGTAAGACGCCTCAAGGAGCAAACTCTGTTTCAGAAAGAATAGCCAGGATGGGTGATTATCCCAAACCCCAGTATAAGAGCAAGGAAGGAGATCATATGAAATAAGGGTAAAATGAAGTAAAAAGTAATTATGGAGCAGTTGGTGAAATGAATGGCTGGATAAACCAGAGAAAACTTGCCCAGATGCTTTTTGTTCCTCAGAAATCTTGCATATGGTTCCAATATTGAATGCCGATAGCCTTGGCAAGATGATGCCACCGGCTGCACACATTTGCACACACACAACTAAGAAGTAGCAGTAATAACAATATGAAATTTCATGAATACAATATTGATTCTGTCAATGAGAAGGTTTCTTGTTTCCTTCTACAACAAAATGTTCAATCAAGTTATCACTTATCCAATCCACAATAATAATTTGCAAACGAGTATGAAAATGTTATTATATATATACTAATAAGACTCTTCTTCCTATATATGTGAAGTGTCAGATTAAAACCACTATTAAAAAATTAAAAATTTATAAATGCTTTAAAGTGTTGGTGAATGGCTACTTAATATGTCAATGCAATTTTTCAATGTAAAGCACAATGTATGAGAGAAATCCGAAGCCTTAATTTCTTCCTAATCTTTTAACAACTCTAAGTTACTGGTATTTGGTAAGAATAACTACTACTCAAGTATTTAAGGAAAATTAAAATGCTATGGTGTGGAATTTTCGGCCACCTATTTCTATATATTAGTAATATTGGTGCTAACTTTAGTCACTTTAAACCAAACAATAACATCTTGTTGCCTTAAATTTCAGTTGTTTTTACATTTAAAATAAGTATTGTTATTTACCTTTGGCTGTAGCTTTGGACTTGAGCCCTCTTAGTTTATCTTCAGTAAGATGGTCAGCATACTAAATACTGTAGAGATGATTATTTCCTTCCCCCCTTTCCCCAAACTTGTCTTTCTCCTGGTAAATATTTTTTTCTATATTATTTAAATGAATGTATATGTTTTGCTCCCACTAAAGAGAGAAAACTTTAATGGACATAAACTTACATTCAGATAATATTGCAAGAACTATACGAGTTCATCACAAAACCTAATATTTAATGACTTCAATAAGAACAGAATAGAGTGAAAAATTCAATGCCATAGCCAGAATATGAACCACAGATCTCCTGGTTTCCATCCAGTTGCTCTTAACCATTGAGCTATCATAGCCAACATGCCAGCATGAAATTAAATTCTCATACGGACTGGGAAACATACAAGTCAATTGGAGAATTTAATGTCATGCTGGCATGTTGGGCATGGTAGCTCAATGTTTAAGAGCAAGTGGACGAAGACCAGGAGATCTGTGGTTCAAATCCCAGCTATGGCATTGAATTTTTCAGTCTGGCTCCACCTACCCAAACTATAGCCTAAACATGGCTAGTCTGGAAGAATGACTAATTTCCATCAATTAACTTAAGAACAGAGTACTTAATGTTAAATTTGTGTGAAATAAAAACTGCAGCATTACAAGTTCAGTGCTCAAAAGAATATAAAATGGGATGTACACTATATAACAGCTAGAGAGTGGATAAATATGAAATTTCATATTATATACCTTCGATCTCACAGTACCGGGCAAGAAACAATTTTTAGTTTTAGGTAAGCAGAAAACTGGTTTATTAGTTTTATATTTCATAAATGTTATACTAAGAAGAAATATTCGCATTTGTTCAGTTTGCTGATATTTCCTTTCTTTTTCCTTGTAAGTTAATTCAAGATGTAGAAAGGAAGGAGGTGGGGGAGAAAACTAGGACTCTTCTTTCTAATATGCGACACAGCAATTTTTTTCTAATTCCTTCACACTTTTTGATGTTTTTATATACAACCATGATTTAATATAATTTCTTTACTTTAAGTGCAATTTCGTGTTGGAGGGCATTCTTTTAACATTATTGTTTATTTACTTACTGCGTAATGTAGCCACATTGAAGAATTCGGTGCAGCCAAACTACGCTTGTTTCTTCACTGAAAGCAATGCCGCCAACAGCCTTACTTGTCCCGAAATTACACTATCTAGCAGACTAAATGTATGAGTTTGAGGACTGTATCCACTGGTTTGGCTACTGCCACGAAGTGTGCATGATGTCAAATGACACCAAGTATACTGCAAGGGAAAAATTGGCGGTCCCGGTCACATCGTTCAAATCGACGAATGCAAAATAGGACGATGCAAGTTTCATCGTTGGTGCTGCAATTAGACTGGAGAGCGTATTTGCGTCCCTCCTGTTGTTGGGGCATATCGTCATCTGCACCTCATTCGTTTCCACATCGATCATTCCCAAGATCCAGTTGCCCTCTACGACGTGCCCACGATGAAACTTGCAACGTCCTATTTTGCATTCATCGATATGAACAACGTGACCGGGACCGCCAATTTCTCCCCTTGCAGTATACTTGGTGTGAGCTAATGGCTTCATTGCCAAAGCCTAGCATTTGAAGACAACAGTATACTTGGTGTCATTTAACACCATGCACACTTCGCGGCAGTAGCCGAACCAGTCTGATACAGTCCTCGAGCTCATACATGTATTTCCTACGGAGCACTCCATTACTGTCATGTCGGATTGTTTATGTGCAAAGCAGTGCATGAGTAACAAAATTTGACTGGGTGATAACTTAACCTGCTCAAACCATGTTCCTTTGCACACAGACTGCGTCACCCATGTCTGGGGCATTTTTGCAGAGGTTGGCTACAAGTTTTACTTATCTTTCTCATGTTGGCTGCAATGCCAGAACTGGCTGTTCGTCTGCTTGTGCATGCATATACGTGCACCTTTGGACTTAGAAAATATTCTCGCATTCATAAATGATTCTCCAAAACTAGAAACCAGAAGTCAAGAATTGAACTTACTTCAAGGTGCTGGTGATTATTTTCAATTAATTCCTTTCCTTTGAAAATTATGGTTGTGGGCAGAAAGTACATTGACACAGAAAGTGAATGTTTTCGTGAAGAGTGAATATTTATCTTAAAAGATTATACATGGTGTTAATGAACTACACTGAAATATTTTCAGAGTAGGTGGAGATCTTAAACAAGTAACTTGAGATAGGAGACTTATGGCCTCTTGGTTCAAATGTGGAGGTTATGGCTAAAGTTTCTAAAGTACCAGTACGCCACTGCAGTCTCTCTGGCGCAATGGTTTGGTATTAGCTTTCAAGTGAATGGCAAAAGAGTTTGGGTCTTCTTCACTTTTTCTCAATTTTTTTAATACTTTTTGTTTGGTTATTTTTAAAATATTTTGTCTAAGATTTTAAAACTTGTATAAATGTATGCATTTTATGGAGTAATTTCATCTTATCAATGCAATTAATTACAATTCTTTCTAACAAAGGTTGAATCCTGCTTAATACTTTCCCATGCTGCATGTCTAAACAAGAGGTGATTTAAAGGGCAAAGAAACTTATGCAGCTCTTTATGTCTAGTTTATAGGAACTGCTCAAAATGGCAACCTGCATTTTCAATGCAAAATTGACAATGGCTAAGGAATGACAGTCATACTCTGTTCAAAATTCCTTCTGTGTGTTCAATAACTTCACATGCTGCTATTATTCCAGTAGTTAGGTCCTCTTCTGAGGTAATAGGTGTTTCACACACCAGAGACTTGAGGTAACCCTAGAAAAAGAAATCAATTGGGTTGAGGTCAAGCTACAGTTGGACTGCCCCTTCCATTGGACAGCATAAACATGATTTAAATCATAGTAGTGTTATTGCACTGGCCAATCAGATTCACGTTCTTAGTTATGAATCACATAATTTCTTCCTATTAGAATCCATGTATTAAAAAGATGAAGAAAAACTTAACATGAGAGGAATCAAACCAATAACATTTGGAACACTAGTTTGGGCGTTACAGATTGGGACACCAGAGCACTTACAAAAACACCCACTAAAGTAGGCTACATGATACACGAATGCAGTTGATCATTGTTCAGTGTAGCACTGGCAGGTGATTAGTTCGAGATTTGAGAGATCTTTGAGGCATTGAATCTTGAGAACACCTGTAACGAGCTACCAAGAATCAATATTTTTATATTCAGGAAGCAGTTTAAAGACACTCTAATCCAATAATTTCACCCAGCTTGTGTAAGTATCAACTATGAGCATCTGATCCCAATTAGGTTTAATATAATTAACTGTGTTATGTTTATCTACAGACCATGCATTGCCTATCTCAACTTGCTTATATTAGTCACGTCTACAATAGCTAAAATTATTTCACTGTAGTTCACTATCACCCTGTATGTACAGTATAACAAATCAAAAATAATGACTATAGTAAGCATATTAGTTTTTTATCCTACAGAGTATCATAATACAACGAAAAGAATTATCAACCAAAGACAATTACATCACTCCTCATTACACCATGTATATTACGTCGTAACTGTTAAACACTGTTGTTACCTCTGTCAAATTCATTTACAGAATAAAAAATATTTCTTTCAACCCAACTCCATTTACTGCCATGCACAAGCAAAAGAATGCAAAATGTATGATTTGGCAACATATTATAGAGTTTGATATCCAGTAATTGATTAATTATGGTTTTGCTAATTCTAGAATATGAATAGTCTAATAAAATGTCCACTCCTAGTTTCATAATTGTGCACTGTACTTCTAGTATTTACATCCAATAGATTCTTCATATAGACTAATACATCATATAAGTATGTATACAATTATCTGAATAATTAATTGAAATGAAAACAGATTTACGAGTTTAAACCATTCTTTACTTTATTAGAATTCTTTTTGTTTTTGTTTTCTATTAGATAGCATTTTCTATATGGATAGCATTTCTACAAAAATATTATGCCATATCTGAATACTATCTGGGGGGGGGGAATAAATAAATAAAATAAAAAAATAAATAAAAAAGCAAAATATGCAGTAAGAACACACAACATTCTTCATTAGACTTTTAAACCAGACAACTCATACCAGCTTTATGTTATTGTAAAGGTGCAGAGAGGGATAAGCAGAATATTTTGTTCACAAAAAGGTATATAAAAAATTAAGGTTGAATTGATCTTCTGTACACATATAAATAAACAAAATTTATATACAATTTTGAGTCGAGCTAGTACTTAATGCTCCATTTATTGCTAGTATTTACCTAGAACATGTTTCGTAAGGACCTTCCTGACATCCAAATCCCAGTATATAAATTCTATTCAGATGGATATAATCCAAGACAACACAAGCATGCTGTTACCAACAGTTTAACTTACAGGCTGGAATATATCAAAGAGTACAATAATATAATTCACATTGCAGAATACAATGGATTCGGTGATGAAATGGTTAAAAAGAAAATTGATAAATTTAAAAGACAACAAAGATGCAAACAAGTAACTACTCTTTCTTCAATCAGCAAAAAAACTTCATACAGAAAATTGATGTATCATCCCAGAGCTACACAACTTTTCCAAAAAATCTTCAAAGAGCACATTGCTTTGGCCCCACAAAACAAATTCAGTGTACATTAAATTTAAAGGGAGTCGATTAATGATACTAAACAACACTTAAATATCAACTCCCACCATTGATAGAAAAATGGCTCAAATCACTTGGAATGGCATCACCTGAAATTTCAGACTACATAGAACTAACCAAATTATGCATAGAACAAAATTTCTTCCAGTTCCAAACAAAATATTTCCACCAAACTTCAGGGTTAGCAATGGGCAACCCCCTATCACCCTTCCTGGCCGATCTGTGCATGAGTGCATTAGAAATAAGGATCACCAAAGGTTTCCCTTGGATGTTCAAACTCTGGCAACGATATGTAAATGACATCTTTGCAATAGTACCAAAAAAACACATCAGTGATGCACGAAAACTTTTTAATATCCAAGAAAAAAGCATCAAGTTCACTGTAGAATTAAAAAAAGACGAGTATTTACCATTTTTGGATCTAAAAATAATGAGGAATAAAAACAGACTAAACTTTGGCATTTACAGAAAACCAACACGGGCAGACAACTACATAAAAGCTAATGGCTACAACCCAAGATCCCACAAACAGGCAATCTTCAATAGTTTAGCACACAGACTGGTAAACATCCCTCTCACAGCAGAAGAATACAAAACAGAATACAACAAAATAATTGAAATAGAACAAAAAAATAAGTTTCCCAAATCATTAGTAGACAAAAAAGTGAACTTAGCAAAAAAGAAGAAGCTAATAAAGGAAACCACAACCCTCTCAGCTACAGAAACTAATATGATTTTCAAAAACTTCACTTACCATCCATGGGCCTATGATAAATTCAAAAAAGTCTTCAAAAAACAAAACGTTCAACTAGCACCAGTCAACTATTTCTCCTTAAAAAACCTAATTTGCTCAAACATCAAAGATGCCATTCCATCTAACAAAAAATCTGGTATATATCAAATTGAATGCAGTAACTGTAGTCAAATTTATATTGGAAAAACCAAAAGAAATTTAGAAACAAGAGCAAAGGAACACTTTAGAAACAAGAGCAAAGGAACACTTTAGAAACATAAAATATAAACAATTAGAAAAATCAGCAGTTGCCACACATTTTTGGGAAAAAAACCACAACAAATCCAGAACCAAAACTACTAAAACATACATCAGGAAAACAAGAACTATCCGCATGGGAACAAATCTTCATTTCAAAAAATAGGAACAAAGTATTCAATTTCGACATCCCCCAAAAAGATTTGTTCAGCAAGTTCCTTGAACCGCCACCAGAGGAGACCTATGACAATATATCGTCAACTACACCAATGAGAACCAGTCGATGGCCGGCTGAGGATAGAGGCAAAAGTGTCTGAAATATGTTCTGGAAAAATTTAAAAGTAAGTGTTGTTTAGTGTCATTAATCGACTCCCTTTAAATTTAATTTATCATAACAACACTGTTTTCAACACTCCCAAGAAAGGAATTTCAGTGTACATCTTTTGCATTCCCATAATACAAAGGAGATAACCACAGACAAAAAATCAGGTGTGTACCAGATAAACTGCAAAGGCTGTGACAACTTTTACATTGGAAAAACTAAAAGGAACTTGAAGATTAGGCTTAAAGAGCATTTTAAGAACATTAGCAACAAAGAAATAGATAAATTGGCGGTAGCATATAGTCGCACTGTTAGAACAGTTACCATGGATTTATCTTTGGTAATAGATACCTCTCAGATTACTCCATGTGGAGTAAACATCTATCTGTCATTTGTGATTCCTGCGAATTCCATTGGCTGAAGTGATGCATTCACTGGTGCTTAGCAGAGGAATGGGAGGCGCGTCAGTACCCCTCTCACTCTTACAAGAATAATCAGTGGATTATCTGAGAGGTTTCCGTTTAAGATAAATCCATGGTAACCATTCAAGCAGCGCGACTATAACATTTTTGAAATGATAATCACGATATAGAATGAGAAATCCACTTATTAAAAAGTGCCCAGGGTCCAGCTGAATCGACCACATGGGAAAAAAGTTTCATAAAGAAATATGAAAAAATTGTTCAATTTCGACACTACCTTTGAAGAGAACCCAAACTTTCAAGTTCAACAAGATACCGACAGATGCCACTATTCCCTCCAAAGAGTTCACCAAACCAACATACAGTAGTCAACAGCTAATGATGTTAGGAAGGTCCTAACGAAACACATTCTAGGTAACTTCTAGCAATACATGGAACATTGTGTACTAGTTTGGCTCAAAATTATATTAAATTTGTGCTTCATTGTATCATAGTCCTTATTCATTGGAAAATTTATGTTATGTATACATAATGGATCTAGTCATTATTTATTTCTATAAACAATGTTTACAAAAAGTTATTAATGTTAATACATAGAAACACTAATACACAATTTAGGCGCTCAGAATAATAATGGCATACCCCAACTGACATTGAATTTTGAGATAGAAGCATGACCATGTACAGTTGCCATCCACCTTTCATGTGATGAAGCATGAAACAAATTGGGATATGCAAAAGCTTTCATTTTCCATCTTTAAATTTGTCCGTAGTGAAAATGTACGCATTCTCAATGTAAAAATGAAATCACAACTATCAGTGCTTTATTTATGACAGCTTTATTTAGGATGGCATTGTAGTGAATGGTAGTGAATATGGTGCCATCTACAGATGTTATTTCTGAATATTAAAAAAAAAAAAAAAAGGAAGAACAAGTGATAAAGGTACCTGGATGAGTAGTAAACAAAAGAAACTTGATGACAAAAAAAAAAAAAAAAAAAAAAAAAAAAAGTCAAGATTTGGAAATAAAGCTGGATTGAGTATTTGAAGATGTTAACTAGTTTACAAGTTTTGAAATGACACACAATGACAATCTCAAAATGAACTTTGGTTGGGATATGCCGTTATTCTAAGCACCTCAATTCATTTGTCTGAATTTCCCAAGGCACAAATTCAGTTTATATATAGGCATAATGTTTCTTTTCATTCAAATATCTAACAGTTCATACAGTAATGGATAGTTTAATAAGGAAATTGAGAACTTGTAGCAAATGTACAAGGTCCAAAGAAATGGTGCTATTTAAGCCAATAGTAGTGTTACACAAATATAACTATTTGTAACAAAAACTTCATTTATCTTAAGAAAATGATGTCAATTTTTCTTACTGAGATAGATTTCACAAACAAATTGCTTGCATCGTCAGTCAATCTGTTTGTCATTCAAGCAATTTGTGAAATCGATCTCAATTAATAAGAAAAATTGACATCATTTGCTAAAGATAAGTGAAGTTTTTGTTACAAATAGTTATATTTGTGTAATATTCATTGCTTTACTGTAGCTAGCTTCATTTTCTATGTAATCAATAGTAGTGTACTTCCATAATATATTATCTTATTTCAATTGAAATTGTTGGCTTACTAGTAGAAGCCAGAGGTACTATCCCATATTTTTTGTATCCAAGATGGCAATTATCATATTTGTGTGAATTGAATCATTAACAGTCTGAGTTACAAATGAGACAAAGTTTGCTGATATATGTATATCCTTCTTGCATCAAGAACAAAGTGTGGAAGGAGTAGAAAGGAAGGGGGGAAAAAAACTGAGATATCTACAGCAGTTATTACATTAGAAAATGACAGTTAAGTTGGAGACAAAAGAAGAGGGATGGCAGGGAATGCTGATAGGTGGCTGAGGAAGAGAGACCAGATGATAGTGGACAAAACAGATAATCAGACTAACTAGAAAGAATTTACTGGAGCCATTCCCAAAACAAGTGAAAGTGTGGAAGTGAAGGTGTAGTGTATGACCAGTTCAGGCAGGCAAGATAACGGGTGAAATACACTTGCTGGATGGCAAAGAGAAGAAATGAGCAAAATAAGAGATACGGCAAGATGAAAAAGGCAGATAGTGGGCAGAAGAGGGTACTGGTGTTACATTACAAAGGGAACCCAAGAGCACAAGGAAACTGGAAACGGTGATAAAACAGTGCAAGTGGGACAACAAGATGTGGTGAAAGAGGAAAGTAAAGGAGATAATGAGGATAACGAAAGTGCAGTATATTGTGAAAGGAAATAAAGGAAAAGAAATAAAGGAAAAGAAGTGCAACAGAGAAAAGGTAAGGGCAAGCTCAAAATTTAGAATAATATAATAAAGAAATTAGCGAAGAAAATACAAACTGAATAGCAACTAGTATGAGAGTGAGTTAGGCATAACAGTATAATATTAGCCCACGACAAGAATGGTGAAAGCAGCAGTACAGACATTTGTGCAGATGTCTGTACAGTTGGGGTGGGTTAGAGCGACTGGACGGAAATCAAGAGATCCGTGGTTCAAATCCCGGCCATAGCATTGAATTTTTCATGTTGACTCTATCAAAGACCTTAGCCTATACATGACTAGTGTGAAGAAATGATTAATTTCCATCAATTAACTAAAATAATGTGAATTAGTCTGTGATAGTCCCCTAGTGCAGACCTGGCAAACATTAATTGCGCCTCTTTAATAAATCCTCTTCTGGATCTAACACTGGCAACAATTAGTCTTTTAGAGGCACTTCCCCCTAGCAATGACACTCAAAATGTCTTTCTCCTTTTGCCCACATTTCCTAATTGTCATATTATCATCTATCCACGATTTGTCCAAATAAAATACTTCCCTGTTCATTTCTCTTACATTCTTTATCTGTATGAGAAAATGAGCACATCAGTCAACGATGTCTGCTCTCTTCAGCAATAACATGCATTTATTTTGCACTTCCTTCCACACAAAGCTCGATTTTAAAACTTTACGAAGAGAGGTCACACCCCATCTCCACTGTATTTTTCTCCCAAGACTGGAATTAACTTATTTATTGTAGGAACAACTTTCTGTGCTGTATAGAAATCCTCAATTGTATCTCAAATGACTCGCTTGTCAAATTCAACAATCTGCAGTTTTCCTCGAACCCCGGTCCAAAGAAAAGAGGAAAAAATAGTGGTATAGCTTCGGTAATGGAGGGAAATAGAAAGTGATGTAGACATATACAAAGGGCTCAGAGCAAGAGAAAAAGAAAGATAACAGAGCAAGATATAAGGAAAAGGAGGAAGGCAGAAAGGAAAGGATTGCAAGGGAAAAGAAGAAAGAAAATATCACTATTAGTTATTACTATACACAGATCACAGCCTTACCTGCTTTTTCTTGGCATTTTTGGAGATTCATTGGGATGAGATGCACAAAACAATTTAATATGCCTGACAGTGCTGACACTTTTTCCTGTGTAAGCAGCAGCTTGTTCTATGGATTTGCTGAGTGGGAACATTAGCTAGTTCTTATCCTTTTCTATATCACAACTTTCAGCAACTTTCACTATTATTTTGGAGTTCGTTGCTCAGAAGGTACATCTGTGTTTACAGAGTTAGGCAAAACATACCGAATGAGGAGCCAAACGCTCAACTTATCATGCACATATGGTACATACAATATTGTAAAAATTGCAATTTAAAGGGTTGCTGATGGAAATATATCACATTTGTAAGTTGTACTAAAGGGCTGCCTTAATGATGCAGGTATTGGGGCCCAGTTCAGGATTAGCCCAGGATATGTTCAATTTAGTACTAATCATATCATTTTTCTTTCTTAAGAAGCCATAAGTGCTTCTCAGTGTAGTTTTCAAACATAGTCAAATCCATATTTTATATAATTTTTATAGCTTAAATAATTTTATAAGTTTTATGCATTAAAAGACAGCATAATTAACCATAGCGCAACTAATTAAGCATTTTTCACCTTTGTAGTGTGGGGATAGCATGTTTGTCTCTTATACTAGAGGTCCTGAATTCAAATCTCAGTTAGCGCAAGTTATTTGGATACATATATGTGTTTGGAGGAATTTAGTAACAGTAACATCAAAATTAATCTCAGAAACTATTTGTAGTTGGTTTATTAATACTAGTCACTTGTTTATATTTATGAGAGACTGTTGGAAAGAGATTGAAAATGCAGGCGAATGCCTTTGAAACTAGTCTCTCATAAATATAAACAAGTAAGTGACTACTATTAATAAACCAACTACAAATAGTTTCTGAGATTATTTGGATACAATTTTTTGCATGGTTTTTCCCTATCCTGAAAGAAGAATGTCAGTAATTCTAAGCTCTATAGATTCTGTGCTTATCTGAGTAATGTTTCCCCCATTTCGTTCATTCTCCAAATGATCTAATCAGTTACAGGATGTTGAACAAACTAAAATCTAGAAACAGCACTGAAATAAACGTAGTTTAATGAACTTGCAAAAATTGTTCATGTTAATGTTTTGCCCCTCAAGCAGGAATGGAAATCGAGTGGACTAAGTTATGTTTGAAACTAGAACCTTAATTTCTATTCACATTATCAACACAGCACATTTTATCTGATTGCCATTCCATAACAATATGCTGAATTTTACCAAAACGTATGCATGTATCTAACCTTTCCAACTACTAATTTCTTTCCTTTATAAGAAATTTTTAGTCACAACAGCCTTGAACCCAACCATTTCTGTACTATAGCTTATGGACTCCAATTTCATGACATATTTTCTCTATTTGTTTTTAAACTGCTTGAAACTTTAGGGAGTATCTACTTGATTGCATGGCTCAGACTCCTGGAAAAGTTGCATACTTCTAATAGCTCCAATGTAATTGGTTATAGGCGCATAAATCATATGGTCATATCTTATGACTAAGAATTAATTCACATTGGTGAAAGTAAAAGCAGTCTGTAAGGAAGGAACGAGGGTGTCAAAAGACTATGCAACAGAGACTCATATCAGCTAACTTTAGAAAACTATCTCCATCGAAGACTAGTGAACAAACTTAATTCTACCCAATATGAATAACTACTGTCAACACTAACCAATGAAGCGAAGAGATGTGCCCAAATTTTATGGACAGGAGCCATGATAGATTGATCATGGACTAAAGGAGAAAGTCAACTGCAATGTAAGAGAATAGTTGGGTTTAGAGTAACGTGTCCCTCAGCGAGTCTAGTCATTGCACCTACGAGTAAGCTACAGCCAATCACCATCAATAGTACTCTTGTAGCTTGTCGTCCCCATCACTTAACATATACTTCCACTGTTGAGTTATTTATATTGTTGGTATGTGAACTGTCGCGAATACCCAAGAAAATCATAAAAATAGACGTTTTGATGTAAATACCATAAACAGCAGTCAGATGTTATTAGAAATAATAGCAATTATGTGAAATACACGCAAACGTGCAAGGCTGAAACAAAAATCTTTGATTTGCAGCACCAGTTCTGTCACAAATTTTGATCCCTTAGCGCAAATTAGTGCTGCTGCTGCTGCGTTACTCTTCGTTCACTAACGTTGGATGGGGTGCCCTTCCAAACAGGTAGGGGTTAAACTAAGGTTCAATGGAGTGTTTGCTAGTCCGAAGCAAGTGAGGGGTAAAGAGACGCGACAGACTGAGGCAGCACTGCTGTTGGTAATATTTCTGAGTTCAATGTCAACAGTTTTAGGATTGTCATTATCTGACTTCGACTGTCTTCCGTTGTCCCCATATGGGGGGGGGGGATCCATCCCCTTCACATGCTGTGGTGCAAGCGCTGCAGACTCCTAGCACTTGTGGTACTTCTGACGTACTAAGAAGAACCTCGGGCCGAACATCTGAACCTCTCCCGAATGGAAGTTGTTCGGATTGGGTTGGACTCGAGGGGGAAGTGTGTTCCCGACATCCGTGGGAGATCGGGTACCTCCGTCCAGGCTTCGGCCACCCTGAGGGGGGCAGAGGGTTGCCTAAAAAGTCCCGGGTACTAGCCTGCATAGCTAGTAGAAGGTGTGCTAGATCACCAGGCTGCCCGACCGAGGTTATTCGGTGGTCTTCCCTGCTGGATTGACGCGCGTAAGTCGCGTATCCACATCCACCAGTCTTGACGTCGTTGGTGGGAGGGGGGCTTTTAGACTCCAGGTATTGCCCCAAGGAAAGAGCCCCGGAGTTTTCCATCGCTCCCGGACTGTTAGAAGCCGGAGTCTTCGGACTTTCGGGTAGACTTCTCACTGAACTGAACTGTCTTCCGCTATAAGCAGCACGCGTGGCAGGGGTTCAACATGCTGTGTACTCCTCCCGCAAGTTTAAACATGCCACCACAATCCATTAGCTAAAATGTCAGTGAACGGACAGTAACTACCACGATTCGAGATGTGTGATGTACAAAGCGGCATCTGTGCGGACTTTCCCCAGTTTTTCCGCCATTCACTACATGTGGAGAAACGGAGTTAATGCCGTACTCAAATACAGGCTTAATCCTGGTTATTTTTCTCTTTGATCGGGAGGCTGTCTGCTCCGCGACAGACATCTGATAAGCCTTCCACACGAGCAAGTAAACAGAGTTAAGAGATGCAATACCCGTACTTGCAAGTGATATTTGTCACATTTTAATCAACAAGGGTTTACAAATACATTTACCCAATACTACAGGGAATTAAATTATAGAACGCATCCTGTGCATGTCTCAATTATGGCGTTTGTTATACATTGATTTAGTTTTTTTTATCGGATATACTACTCAGAAGTAACATACGGCCTTCCTCTTCTCATTATCTTACCTCTGAAAGCTCATGAATAACGGCTTTGGTTACCTCCCTGTAATAGTTCTGTAGTGTGTATTGTTGCAAATGGTTAATAGTTCCAGTGCAATATAAGCGTTAATGTCTTCACGCAAAATAACAACGCTGCTCCTTGTGTTTTATAGGATTTCTTTACAGCGTTATTTATGTTCTTTTACCTTTCGACAGTATTAGCATATCAAATATGTCGCAGACTGGAGTAAAAAAGGAAAGGGATCGATGACCACTCTACCTCAATTCTTACTTATTTTTCGTTGAGTGCGAGAAAGACGAATTATATAGTTTTGTTCAATACTGAATCAACACAGCGCATTTCGGCCTATTTCCCTCTGTGCAAAAGGTTGCAACAAATTGTCTAAAAAAAAGTTACATTACGGCGATTATAGTTGCTTATGGTGGAGAAAACTGCTTCGTCATTTTTATTTAACGTCCTCTAACGTAGGTCATGTCGATGATGAATGATGCTCCAATGAGTTCACGGTATATTAGAGCTTAGAGCTACCCGACATTCATCTTTCAGTATATCTAAGGGAAAATCCTGAATACCTTATCCAAGTAACTCTGATCGAGATTCGAAAACGGGAACGGCTTGAATGTGCGACAGACACGCTACACCCCAACACAGTGGCGGGTACTTTGTCAATTATGGACCAAATCAACCCTTTTTTGTAAAAATGAAAAAGCTATCTGAAATATCTCAATGCATGCCATTGCCATATGCATTTATTGCACAATGATGCCAAATATTAATTGCCATACAAGATCGTTAGGGCTTTAAGTTTAATGAATTTTCTTGAACTGTGAAAATGAGTGAGGAGAAATTACAATTACGCGCGCGCGCACGTTTCGGTAGTGTAGATGATAGCGTGCCTAAGTTCTAAAGTCAAAGTCGCGTTTAGGAACCAGCCAAATAAAGATCGACTTTTCCCGGCGCATTTTACAGAAATTCAGAAGGTCCAAGAAAGTTGCTGCAGCCAAAAACCTCACACACCTTAGTTCAGAGAATTATGGGAGAGAAGTACAAAGAGCAAGATACTTTTATTGATACTCCGGTAAAGAAGCAGCGTCCCCAAAAGATACTGTCACCCAATTATCGGAAGGCACGACCAACTGGAGCTGGGTAGGGGACAGGAGGCATTCAGCCCACGCCCACCCATTTATCTTGTAGCGCTAACATAGGGGATGGTTAGGAAAGTGTCACTAGGCTCTGTACCGTCTCTTTCCCCTCCCCCTGACGTCTGGAGCATTCGGGATGATTTTCCGAGCCGCGAAGCTTCCAGAAACAGCGATCTTCCTATATAAGGGCTGCAGTGGACGAGTCAGTTCAGTTCTTGGCGAGCAGCCGTAGAGAGCGCAGAGTTAGAGAACGGACTGAAAGACTGTGTACGTGTATCAGAGGAGTTGTACGTAATTGTGAGTGTGGAGTGGACCTGTAACAGACGAACTGGTGGATCGTAATTGTGTGCGCTACGTAATTCTATGTAATTGGCAAGTGTTCCAACTTAATTCGGTGGAAATAAAGAACATTTTGAGTTTGTACAATTGGACTTTTAATTTCACGAACCCACAAATTCACAATACTGAAAATGACGATTTTGGCAAGCACGTGATTAGGCGCAGTATACATAATTTCTAAGCTGAAGAGAAGACTAAGTACAACAAAAAAACCCATTAAAATTGCGAGAGACTAATCTTCTAGCCTTGAAATGTAATTAGAAACAGGGGCTTCAAATTGAGAAAAGCAAGAAATAGAAGGCGAATTCTAATTCAAAACCATAACAAATCTCTGGGCGAGGGCTATCTTCCATCTCTCCGTAAATACATGGTGTACAAAGTTATACACACCGTAGTAGACGGTCACACTGTTCAAAAAATTGATAAGATGGCATTTCAGATGTCATGGCGTCTGTATCCAGAGAGAAGCAGTTGACTGTAGTCCATGCAGGTGGAAGGTTCGGCTTGATACCAGATGCCTTTCTTATATACAGATCCCATCAAAAAACAGAAGACTTTCATAAAGAGATAACACTTAAAACTATATCAAGCGGCTTCGCACTATGTTGGTCCCAATTTGCCTCATTTGTTCCGGTAACTGAATGCTTCATAATCACCAACATTAAATTCTTTAAAAACAAATATACAGTGCTGGCTAAATAAAACTTTCCATTTGATGAACACATCATGAAGACTATTTTATTTTAGACAACAAGCCTGCTCAGAAAAAAGAAAATTAATGGGCCAACTTTAAGACTCCCATCACACCATCCGGGCCTGAAGACCATTGAGTTAATAAGAGACACAGGAAAGTATGTCAGAACCTTATTTTCAAATTAAAATATGCTGACAAATAAAATGGGGAAAGGGATGTCTTCAATCGAAAAACAACATCAGAGGAATACTGGGTAAAGATACCACTGTCGAAAAAAGAACAGAACTATTACTTAGAACAATGGAAGAGCAATATTCTCTTAAATAGTCCTTACTATACCTCTCAGAACTAGAATTTCGTTGGTATGGTATGGGTATTTCGATCTGTATAGCCTATATCGAGATTAGACAAAAGTAGTCTAACTCAAGAATGTGGATCAGTGGCGTGACTTTCAGAGCTAGGGAAGAGCCAAGTAGTAATAATGTTTATCAAAACAGAGAATGACTCAAAGAATTAAAGCTACTCTTTAGTACTCCTACTATTGTACAATCACACGTAGGCCCTTCTTGCAATCGTCACACAAGCAGACACACCTATTTCTGCTTCCCCGCTCCACTCAGACGTTCCAATTTTTACTACAGCTGGCCCACATAGCGTGCACTGATCTAAGATGGAGAAAGTATGCAATTCACACACTTCTGCTAGAAACTTTGAACTTCACAAGGATTTCCTGGCCACTTTTGGTTGGGAAAACCTGACATATCTTGTGGAACATTTTCAAACATTCCCGCTTCGTCTCGTAAAGTTTCATTCACCCCATACGTGACAGCGCTATCGGAGCTTTTAAAATTTCGTCTGTAACGGAGGTGCGTTCCAAACAACAAGCAGTGATTGAGTTTCTTTTGGCGGAAAACCAGGGAATCTCAGATATTCACAGGCGCTTGCAGAATGTCTATGGTGATCTGGCAGTGGACAAAAGCACGGTGAGTCGTTGGGCAAAGTGTGTCATCATCGCCGCAAGGTCAAGCAAAACTGCCTGATTTCCCGCGTGCTGGGCGACCGTGCACAGCTGTAACTCCTACAACGTTGGAGCGTGCGAACACACTCATTCGAGATTATCACCGGATCTCAATCAAACATCTCAGTGCTCAACTTGACGTCTCAGTTGGTAGTGCTTGTCACAAGTGTTCACCAGTTGGGATATTCAAAGATTTGTTCCCGCTGAGTCCCTAGATGTCTAATCGAACACCATAAATAGCAAAGGAGAACCATCTGTGCAGAATTGCTTGCTCGTCATGAGGCTGATGGTGACAGTATTGTCAAACATTGTTACCGGCGATGAAACATGGGTTCATCACTTCGAACCCGAAACAAAAACGAAAATCAATGGAGTGGCGCCACACCCACTCCCCTACCAAGAAAAAGTTTAGTCATATCCTCAGCCGGTAAAGTCATGGCTACAGTCTTCTGGGACGCTGAAGGGGTTATTCCGTTCGATGTCGTTCCCCATGGTCAAGCGATCAACTCTGAAGTGTATCGTGCTACTCTTCGAAAATTAAAGAAACGATTTCAGCGTGTTCGTAGGAACAAAAATCCGAACTAACTTCTTCTCCATGACAACACAAGACCTCATATAAGCCTTCGTACCCGAGAGGAGCTCACAAAACTTCAGTGGACTATTCTTCCGCATTCTCCCTACAGCCCCGATCTAGCACTTTCGGATTTCCAGGTTTGGCCCAATGAAGGACGCAATCCGTGGGAAGCACTACGTGGATGATGAAGTTATTGATGCAGTACAACGTTGGCTCCGACATCGACCAGTGGAATGGTACCGTGCAGGCATACAGGCCCTCATTTCAAGGTGGCGTAAAGCCGTAGCATTGAAAGAAGATTATGTTGAAAAATAATGTGTGTAGCTAAAGATTGGGAAATAACATAGTGTATTTGAATGTTGAATAAAACAACCCCTGTTTCAGAAAAAAATTGTGTTTCATTACTTATTGAACTTCCCTCTTAACTACCGAAGAGTTGCAACTGCTTCCGGAAAGCTATGAAGCAAGGTTACGAATGCGTGAATACACGGATTTTCAGTATTGAATGAGCTCGCGGAACCGGTCACTAGAGCTTTAAGCAGCTGTCAAATTGTGCGCAGCACAGAGATGTTTGTGAATAAATTTTGAAAAGTTATTCCTAGCAAATAAAATATTGTTTGGCATGAATTTTTGTTTTTCTTTATTTTTTCCTGAAATACTTGGGGAAGCGGCGCTTCCAACGCTTCGCCACTGATATAAGATCATGTCAAAGTTACATTTTGCCACACTTTATTTATATATATATATATTACAAAATGAACTTTGTGCCATTTCAGATACGCAAACTAACAACATACCATGATGTGTCTACTTCTATATCTTTACTACACAGTACTTAAGTTTGTCATATTTACAACAATACCTTAGCTACTGCAAATATTTTGCTTGAATGAAACCAATCCTCCTCTGTATAGGTGTGAGTAATAAGGTAGCTCTTTAAAACTGTCCTAAACTGGTTTTTACTAATATACAAATCCTTTATTGAAGATAGAAGTGAATCAAACACTATACCATTGCAGTACAACCCACTATGGAACGACTGTAAGTTATTAGTTGGTCAGTGTACGTCTTTCTGCACCTAGTCACTTTACTGTGCATATCAGCACTTTCAATGAATTTTTCTGGGTTGATAAAACCAGTCACTAAAAACAAACCAGAGATATCCCAGAGTTACAGAAGAACGCAGCAAGAATTCTTAAGATAAAGATTAGACTTTTATTATTGAAGGAAATTAGTGGTGATAAGGGACGTTGCTGTTAGCGTAAACGTGAGTGTCTGAGAAATAAACATACAAGAGAGTAACACAATTTGTGTAAATTGTCTACATTTATGGCAGATAAGACAAGAAAATAGTGATTTGTTCAAAATATGGGAAGAATATTATACAAATATAACAATTTGTAACAAAAACTTAACTTAAGAAAACGTTGATTCTTCTTTCTAATTAAAATCGATTTAACGAACTCTTGTCCACATCTTCAGTCACAGAAAACCACAGGAGAAAACAAATTCTTCGTAAAGGAAGTTACTATATTATGTTTTTTCAGTATTACCAAAATCTGAAATTTGTTTTCAGATTTGGTAATACTGAAAAAATATAACATAGTTGTGGAGGACAACATGGCGGTGGGGCGGGTTTCCTTCGGGTCCTCCGGTTTCCCCCGTCAGCATTCCAATTGCTCCATCATCTTTCCTTTCATTCATCTCCTTCATTCTCCTTCCACTTCCTTCTTCACAACAGGCATTGGGCTGATCCAAGTTTCCTATCGCACCGAAAGCTTCGGTTCCTCAGGCCCGACCTTAACAGTGATAGTGGTACAACTAGGAAAGTTGAAGTGTTAAGTGTTAAGGGGTTTTAGGTTTGGCAATAGATTGTGGGTATAGTTTGGCTCGGGGTAAGATGACATTAAGTATTTGGTTTTCAGGAAAATTGGTACAAGTGGTTCGGTCGGTTACGATAGCGAGAGTACTGAAACTATCCAAAGTTGCCAGATTAAGTATGACAGGCTAGATGAAATTCTTGAATATGCATTTCTTAGAAAATTATAGAGATTTTAGCATGGAAAGAGGCAAATTTCAGAAATGTAGAAATGAATTGGCAACACCGTCTTAGATGATAATGGTGATTTGTGTTTAAGGGCGCTCAACTTCAAGGTTATCAGCGCCCGTTAAAAACAATTGTGGCAGGATATGTATAAACTTACACACTAAGTAAAATATATATCTAATAAAATTAACATTTAAAAGAAAAAACAAAAACAATACAACACTTATAAAGGAACTTCATTTAGGAGGATTTTGAAGCTCAGCAGGACATTCTGAGCAAAATCTTACACTTTTGGTCCGATTGCCGGTAGAACAAGACGTAGCTGTATTAGGCGTCATTGTCACCTCCAAATTGGAACCGCGTGTTATCGCGTGGTATAGAATTCAAATACATTAACTCCGGATATTTATACATCAGTTGTCATTCGTTGGTAACTTCTCGGGCAAAGGAATATTGTTTATTAAACGTTTCAAAGTGGGGGTCGGTGTCACCCTTTCTTTGAACATACATCCACGCATACCCTGAGACATATCTGCTCAAGAGTGAAGCCCACGCATACGGCTTCAAATTGGCGCAGCATCATTGAGGTAGACGCGGATAGCTTCATTCTTTGCAGACGTTACCTACAAAGTAGATTAGGCCCTTTTATGAATATTTAGTTAATAATGGCCTTTAGATTATATTTATGAAACTATCACCACACTACACCTTGAAACGATCGGCATCCCCAACAATTATGTTGGGAGGTATTAGCATCAGAAATGTATTATAACAAAGGAGGAATGGGTTACTTTCGAAAATCCCGAATGTTTCTCCTCCCAATTCTGGAAGTTAAGTCCTACAAGGAATAATTGTTTGGTTCTCCTCTCACTCCCTTGGAATCGCTATCGACTATCAATCGAAGACGTTTGTTTTAAAGGTTACCGCCAACATTAGCCATAACACGCTGAGGTGGCCATACCACTTAAAAGAAGAATGTGACAGAAGGCGATTAAAGACATCTCCATTTTATTTTCGCACAAGTTTAAAACATACCTATAGACTATTGAGATTCTTGTGGTTCAAAATAAATCATTGAGATTTACTCTACAAATATACCATTAAGGATTTTGAATTTCTTACTTCGTTGATTTGGCAAGAAGAGTTAACAAGCGAGGCTGCATGGATAGGCAACAACACATCTGCCCGCCTCGGTAGCGTAGATGGTAGCGTGTAGCGTGTATGTCTCGCGTTCAAGAGGTCCCGAGTTCGAATCTCGGTCAGGGTGAGCTACCTGGATAAGGTTTTTCCGGGGTTTTCCCTTATCCTTACAGATGAATGTCGGGTATCTCTAAGCTTCATGGACACTGGACACATTTGAGCATTATTTAACCCATTTCATTCACCGTCCGATATGACTTAACGTTGGGGGACGTAAAAATTAAAAAGAAAAAGTAGCGTGTATGCCTCGCGTTCAAGAGGTCCCGAGCTCGAATCTCGATCAGGGCGAGTTATCCAAGTAAGGTTTTCTTTTCCATGGTTTTCCCCTATCCTGAAAGACGAATGTCGGGTAACTCTTAAGCTCTATGGAGCCTGGGTTCATTTCAGCATCATTTCACCCATTTCAATGACTAACGTTGGAGGACGTAAATTAAGAAAAAATAAAAAAAAAAAACTGGAAAGAATCTCAACAGAAAATTTAATAGAATCTTAACAGAAAATTTTAATAATAAAATAAAATTTAAAATTTAATAATAATTTTAATTTAATGAAATAGCCGAATGATACACCATTCAACCTTAGCAAACTTAAACAGTGTAGTAAAAAATAAAAATCCAAGTTCAGGAATATTAAAAAAAATATATACCTCTGAATCTAGAAAAGAAAGCAGATTGGACCAAATTTATTACGGAGAAGATCTGCAGGCGAGTCACGGAATATTGATAATTCTGAAGTTCCGTTGGCATATACGGATCTTGCCTTCATACTTTAGCTCCAATTAAAATTTTATTCTAACGCCATTCAAGTAACGCGGTTAGCCAACGCCCTTTACAAATCGGACAAATTCGCCGTAATCAATTCGTTCATTTGCAATAACAAAACAACAAAAAAGGCCTTTGTGAACCTCCATTCAGCATTTCAATATTTAGAGAGAGAGAGAAACCAGTAATTCCACTATCCCCTCAATCTGTTCCATGAATTTAGTCAATGGAATATGATCACCTGAATCTGATACAGTAGACTGTGAAAGCAGTGAGAGTGAATGACCGTAGATAACATCAAACCTTTCATTCATACCTGCTAGCATTTCACAATTAGGACGCAAAAGGCAATTTCTTTCAGCGAGCCCACGCCGACCTCTGACCTCCCTACATTAAACTCTGCGGGCTTCGGCATTCTTATAGCAATAAAAAATATATGAACTCCAAACTTAACAGAGCTGCGATATCTTATCGTTGGCACTTCTTGATTTATGAAACACATTTCTGTAGCATTTTTATGCAAGTCCAATACATAGTTCTTATATAATATATATTTTTTTCTTAAAAGATAAGAATTGCATGGGATGTAAAAGGAGCTTTAATTGGAAGTCCTCAAACGTTATCATATCGGACGATGAATGAAATGATGTTCAAATGAATACAGGGTCCATAGAGCATGCAGTTGCCAGAGATTCATCTTTCAGGATAATGGTAAACCACACGTTAAGAGTGGTCGCGTCGTGCCTGAGTGGTTAGATCGCTCGACTCTCACCAAGGCGGCCCGGGTTCGATCCCAGGAAACCGAAAAGCGAGATTTGTGGTGGACAACACGGCGCTAGGGCGGGTTTTCTCCGGGATCTCTGGTTTCCTCCGCCATCTAATTCCACCGTGCTCCGTCTTCATCTCATATCATCAGTGTCACCGCCTACGAGGCTCGTGTAGTAAAAGTGTGCGTTGAACACCTCACATTTCATTTTCCAGCGTAAAGTCATATCGGACGATGAATGAAATGATACGAGTACAGGCTACTATGGGCACTATATCTTGAGCCTAATAATTAAAACAAAGTAATTTCTGACCGAAAACTGCTTTATTTTTTTTAACAACATTCTGCTTTATGATCAATACACTTTTGCATTCCTTTGAACCATTTGTCAAAGCATTTATTCCAGTCTTCTTGAGACACCTCCAAAACATGGTTTCCAAAGGCATACACGGCTTCTTCTGCCGACGAAAATCGTTGCCCTCGCAATGTATTCTTGGTGTTCGGAAAACAAAAAAGTCATTGCGAGCCAAATCAGGACTGTATGGAGGATGACCCATCAATTCGATTTACTGAACCTTCAAATACTCTGTTAGACGAGATGTCTTTGCACTCGCATTGTCTTGAAGAACCACCCTACGGTACTTGGTTTTCCTTACTTCAACGAAGACTTCTGGCAAACAAATGGTTGTTTACAGTACGCGCAAGTTTTCCTCAGCGCTGGATATACGGTGTGGTGTGGGCAGAGGCGAAGCTTGTTTCTGCAGTGTGGTCAACCTTGAAAAACACAGTGCAGCAAAATAGCGTGTAAGATAAGCGAAGATATCACAAGTAACGTTGCACCCTCTGAAAATATTCCTTAGTTTGTCCACGCCAGCTCATTTGCATTCAGATCACAGTTATACGGAGGTAGACGAATAATACGAGAGCCATAACATCCACAAATGTTCATAAAAATATAAATCATTTTCAAGTAAATGCTGATGTACATTACCACCACTCGTTGCAAGGATAAACTGACAATTCGAGCGCATCAAACGAGCCTTTATGAAGGAAGCTTTAACTACAAAGGGATAATGTTATACAATAAACTTCCAAATTCATTTAAACAAGCTGCATCATTAGAACACTTTAAGAAGAAGGTTAAGAAACTTTTGCATGCACACTGTTTTTATACGATTAATGAATTTTTATAACTATAACCCTGTAAATGAGCACTGGGAGCATAGTACATTCACAAACCTGTAATATTTATATTATGACATTTCTTGTAGTAAATTAGTCTATGCAAATACCACATGAAATCATAGAAAAGCTGCTTACTGTGTATATTGTATGTAATCAATTTGACTTTATGTATATACTGTATTTATACATTTTGGCATGTCTCATAACATGTGTATGTTGCCAAGGACGAGCTAAAATTCTAATTCTAAATTGATCAAAACTAAACATGGTGGACATGATAAAGCTTAGCGTATTAGCCACTAGATGTCAGTGTATAGCGCATTTCAAATTTCAAAGTTGTCATCTGTGTTTACGGAGTTAAACGAAACTTACCGAATGAGGACTTGGAACCCGATCGCTCTTCTTGTCGCGCGCATACTGTACCGTTCGGCACTGACCGTTTTACGTTCCTCTAAAGGCACCGTTGCCACATGACCAGTTTTGCTGAAAAAGCAGGCGACCATTTCCTTTGAAGTGCTTAGAGTGCGAACAACTTTTGTTGGATTTGCTTCATCTTGAAACACATTCAGTCGACTGCTGTTTACGTTCCGGCTCATACGCATAGATCCATGATTTGTTACATATATAAGTCTTCTGAGACACCGCCATTGTATTTCTTGAGCATTTTTTGTAAACCAATCCACATGAGCAGCTTTTTTAAGATGGCGTCAAATTATGTGGGATCCTACAAGAGCAATCCCTTTTCACGGCTAAATAATCATGCAATGTTTTGTATATCTTGGTAGGCCTAATCCCTAGGGTTGCCTTAATCTTACAATATGTTGCATGACGATCTTGCATTATTAGTTTTTGCACAGCATCAATTGTTCTTGCACAACTGACTTTGGACGATCATTGAGCGAACAGCGGCCACGATTAAATTCGTTATACCAGCATTTCACAGTGCCAAAGCATGGAGCTTCGTCGCCAAATGTGGTAGTTAGTTGATCGATGCACTCGTCTTGATAATCCACGTCTAAAATTGTAATAAATCATTGCACAAACATTTTCACGAGTTAATTCCATGCATTTGTTGAGACAATTTCAAATTAATCTAAACAAAGTAAGTGACGCTCTATTAACAAAATGTCGGAAGTAGATTATGGTCAACAATGTCAAACATTCCATCGGAAACGACAGATGGCACCTACAACATTAAGGGATGCCAAGGCTAAAATTATAGTGTCCCTCGTACAAAGGGCTTAGAATTGCCAGACGTTCATCTTTCAGGGTAAGGGAAACCCCTGGAAAAAATCCAACACCTTTAACTCACCCTGACCAAGATACGAGCTCGGGACCTCTTGAACGTGAGGCAGACACGCTACACCTAAGCTACTGAAGCGGGCTAAACGGAGCTTCAACAACACATTTAATAGAAACCTCAATTCCGTATTTATCTAAATGTCAACGTTTTATGTTCCACGTTTTAAATCTTTTGTTTCTTTAAACTTTCATCTGTTCCATTTATACCCCCGCCTTTAACTGAAACGATCTTCAACTCACATTCCTCTGGTGCCGTTTCTCTGTCTACTCTCTCGCTTCAACCTCCAATTCCTTCTTCACATTGTCCCCACGAGCATAACGAAACATTAGCTGATCCATGACTTCGCCAGCTTCTTGTATGCCATCTCAAGGCTACCAGACTCCTCATGAAGGTCTTCCTCTAGTATTTTTCTATGAATGGAGGAAATTCAACACAGGTACTGCCAAAAATATTTATGTTCTTAGCAGAAATTCTTTATTTGGCATAAAAGCTGTCGAATCCAACTTTGCGTCCAATCAGTTTTGCCAGCGACGAAATTAAAACATAGCTGGAAACAAAAGAAGTCAGAACGAAACTTGCTTGCCACGCATGTTTAACCCATCTTCACTGTTCTGAATTAAGTGAAAAATTTACTTACGGAATAATTAAGATATCCTTTCGCGCGAGGTTCCTTCATAGAGTAGTGCAGTTTGCCAAACGCACTGCACCAAAATAGTGCGCAATTAATTTTGGACAGATGTGGATTTATTCTTCTCATTCAGAGGGCTTCAAATTATATACCGGGTGAAATCTAGATATCTTCATTTTTGGGTGGAAAATGAAAAACTTTACTATTTGTCAAATTAAAACGTTAATGTATTTGAAAATTCAAAACAAAGAATATGAAAAAAAAAAACCATAAAAAGTTTACCACTGTTTTAACAAGATCTAAGAGTGGAGAAATAGAAACTATAATATTCATTTTACGAGTCAAATATCTTAAATGAATGCTAGGTTTTTTTTTCTTTTTACATTGTCCAACGTTGAGTCATATCGGACGTTGAATGAAATGATGCTCAGATAAATCCGGGGTGAACGGAGCTTAGAGTTACCCGACAATCTTTCAGGATAAGGGAAAACCCCGGAAAACCCCTATCCAGGTAACTCACCCTGACAGATTCGAACTCGGGAACTCTTGAACGTGATACAGACACGCTACCATCTACGCTACCGAGGCAGGCAGCTAGTTTAATGAACGTTGTTGTAACCATGCTTTGAGAAAAAACACAAAGCAAATTTTTCTTTAAAGATTACCTTTTAAAATTCTGTCGCATTCGGTTTCGTCGCAAAATTCTGAACCTAACTTCCCTGAACATAATTCTGTATTTACACAGCCGCCTCCACTCCCTATTAGCTCTACAACAAATCCTCTAAACAATATTACAAGAGCGCTACTCACAAGGCAAGCTTTACTCTACACTGTAGATTTTCATTATTCGGTACATTACAAACCTATTCTAGAAAAACTGGATTAAGCTACGAACCCAAACACTTGACAGTTCATGGCAGGTCAGCAGATTAAAACAGTAAATCAACATGTAATGGAATCACACAAATACTTCAACAGTTTTCATTATTAGCGACGCTAACAACTGCAACGATCTTATCAGCCACAGGTGTGCCGGAATGTTATCCCACAATTCTTTGACACGCTAGTAAATCTACAGACGGGGTAAAGACCATCGATATGGACCGGTTTGAACCCGCGACTTGTAGGCCATGGCCTAACCAACTGAGCCGCATCGGAGGGGATTCGGCACGGAGATCCAACTTGGTCTACTGTAGCTATGCCCCCAAGTGGAACATCCCCGGGAGGAAGGATAAGGCGAAAGGAGATGAGGCAGCCGGCTCAAGGAGCCACGACAGTGCACAGGGCAGGGTCCATACAACTTTACCTGTTGGAAACTCTCCGACAGGCCAATACAACCGGCATCCCACCCTACTGTGGTCCAGAAACGGCCCCACCAGACCGGATTGGGAGCCAGCCCTACCAAAGGAGGTGTTTACTAGGAGCATATCATCATGCTATGCAGCGCCGAGACACCCGTCGGCACTTCTGCCCTGAAAGAGACCACCAGATCAGAGATTATATGAAATAATGGAGCTGAAATAGACAGAAAATTCGGGGGATGTAGTTAACCTACCCAGCATTCACCTGACGACCCGGGAAAACACCGAAAAAACCCTTGGGCTAGGTAGGTGGGCCAGGGTAATCACTCCAGGAACTCCCGAATGCAGGCCACAGACGAAACCGCCTTGACCAATCTCTAAGCTATCTACTCAGGGATAGTGACAATGGAATAGGTTCAGAATCTTACCAACCTCTACCACAATGAAACACAAGGCGGGGTGGACACGTCCATCACAGAACTATTACATGGGCGTCATCCTTCTTTATATAGCCGTTGTGCAAGAGTAGGTGTATAAACTAGGTGTATATTGCGTGACAAATTTAGGTTATCAGAAGGCAACACCATAAAAGAAAATGCTTTAGATTGACATTTATTATCGTGCTGCTCAAAAGGTTACCCTGGCTTTATCTTTAATATAAACCTCTCAGATAACGCACGGATTATTCTTGTAAGAATGAGGCAACTACCACGCTTCTCGGACATGTGCTAAGAACCAGTGAACACATCACTTCAGTCAATGGAATGTGCAGAGTAATCAGTGCAATCTGATCTTCATGCAGGAGTGTGTGCACAGATCCCACGGAAATGCCAAATTTGGAGGTGATGTTTTGCAACTGTCTTGGTTTGTTGTCACAAGATGTTCTGCCTTCATTGAACTGTCACACCCAGGAACGCACATTAAGACACATCCATGGTAGCATCACCACATACATACCTCACTCAACTGGCGATGGATTTCAATTGATGTCACACCACGAAAATGGAGAAAACGAATGATTACACTGTGTTATTGCAATGAAAACGTTCCCATTTTAAGTATCAAAAACAGTCCTAACTCTCGTCGCTGAACAAGAGTACTATGCACTACAGTGCTTCCATCTGTCACGCATTCACAAAGAGTCCACGTGTATTAGGAAAAAGAAACGTCTATTAGGAAAAAGTTCCTATCTGGTCCCAGTTCTGAAAAAAAAAAAATAGCTTAAAATGTTATAGCTTGAACGCACTTCCTACTTCACCTTTTCAGCAACGATTCGCACATATATTAAGAAGAGTGAGTGTGAATGAGTGTGTGGTGTTTTAGGGCCCGTCGACAACAAGGTCATTTGGGCCCGAAGCTAACTCTAAGAATTAAAAGCTACACAAACTAAGTTAAAAAGTAAGATAAAATAAAACACTCAACTATTAAAAGCACATAAAAAACTCATCCCAGGACTAAAAATTTAAAATCTCTAAAATTAATAAATATTAAATACAAGTCAAACTTGTTTATTAAAACCGATTTTAGCAACAAACCGCAGTGCCTTAACCACGGCCACTGGGTCGTCCCCTAAAACACCGAGCAAGTTAGTCCCCAAGCCCAAAGACTGGCGAACGCGGGCGTACTGCGGGCAATCTAGCAATACATGCCGCACAGTGAGGCGTACTGCACACGGAGCACACACAGGGGCCGGTTCCCCTCTTAACAGATGGCCATGAGTCGCTCGTGTGTGCCCAATTCTCAGCCGGGTGAGTATCACTTCGGCCCGCCGGTTATCCCTGCAGAAAGTTGGCCAGGGTTGTACGCTCTCCTTTATCGCCCGGAGTTGTGTACCTTCCAAAGCTGTCCAGGATTGCTGCCAAGCAGATAGGAGTTGGTGACGGAAAAAACGTTGCACATCCTGGTATGGCACCGTAGTTGTTAAAACTCCGGGGCAAACGGCAAGCGGACTTAGCAGCCGCGTCCGCCTGCTCGTTCCCGGAAATCCCCACATGGCCTGGGGTCCAAGTAAAAACAAAATGGTATCCGCGACTGAGCATTTGCGAGATCTGGGCCTGTATTTTTAAAACAAGGGTGTGAGCGGCAGTGTGCTGTTGCAAGGCCTGAAGAGCACTTACTGAGAACCGTCTGTAAAGACCGGAACATAGTTAGGGTAACGGCCCAGTAGTTCGGTAAAAAGTTGTTGGAACACCGAATGTGGAGTAACGAGTCTAGAGTTGCTGGAAAGAGAGAGATCGAACCGCGCACGATCGAGCTGCCAAGCAGGATAAGGGCTGATGGATGACCTCTCCACGCGAGGCATTCGGAGGCCATGCGAATGCAGGAGATCCCGAAATCTTATTCCCATGGGGCGTGTCCGAGAACCAGGGCGCATATACGGTGGACTAAATCTGGACACAGAACTGGTTTGAAACAAGGATGATTGGGGTAAGTTGCCAATTTCGAGACGTATGAGCAGAGTAACAGCGAGCGACGAATATGGAGTGGAGGTTCGCCTGAGTCTGCATACAGGCAGTCGACTCGAGTGGTGCGGAAAGCTCCTGTGGCAAGGCGGATACCAGTATGATGCACGGTGTCTAAAAGGCGAAGTTTAGAGGCAGTCGCTGCGCCATAAATAAAACTGCCATAGTCCAGCTTGGACCGAACCAGAGAGCGGTACAGCCTCAACATTACCGTGCGATCGCCCCCCCCCCCCAAGATGCTCCAGATAATACCTTCAGCACCCGAAGAGAACGATCGCAAGAGGCTCGAAGGTGACGAATGTGGTGCTCACAGTTGAGTTGTCTGTCCAATTAGAGGCCCAAGAACTTCAGGTGCGAGACAAATGGCAGGGGTGTGCCGTTCAAATGAAGATCAGGAGGCGGGTGAATACCTCGTAGGCGGTGAAAGTGGATACACTGTGACTTCGCAGCTGAAAAGCGGAAGCCGGTTTGACCCAAGCTGCTAGCTGGGTGATGGTCAGCTGCAGTTGGCACTCAATGTGATCTATGTTGGCTGACCTATAATATACTGCGAAGTCGTCAACATAGAGTGATGATGGGATTCCGCTTCGAACGGCAATAGTGATGCCGTTGATAGCTACGGCAAAAAGGGCGACACTCAAAATCGACCCTTGAGGTACGCCGTTCTCCTGTATCCGCTCCCGGGATATCGTGTTTCCTATGCGGACACGAAAACGGCGAAGTTTTAAAAAGTTGCATAGGAATTCGGGTAGATGACCACGCATACCGTAACCATGTAGGTTACGGAGTATGCCGTACCGCCAAGTGGTGTCATAGGCCTTCTCCAGGTCGAGGAACACGCCCACGGCATGCTGTTTCAGTAGAAAGGCATCGGAAATATACCCCTCAAGGCGTGTTAAGGATACGAGAAAGTTTCTCACCTACTGCTCTGTTTGTGAAGGATTGTTAGCTATCCTGTTTCTAAATCTATAAAAGGTCGCCGAAAATGAGGAAGTAGCCATCAACATTGAGCGCTTCCTGATATAAAAATATGCCACTCAACCAGGGACGTATTTAAGGGGGGTCCCCCCAAATGAAATATCATTTCAAAATTTTAATAAATAGTTGAAATAAAACTTAGTTTAAAATAAATCGAAAAAGTTTAAGCTTCTCATCTTAATGTCTATTCACTGCCAGGCATACATGAAGTTATTTAACAAACGAAAAGTGCTGCACAGCAGCTGTAGAACTCGTTAAAATACACAAACTCCCAGGGGCCTACTTCGGTAGATACGGGTTTGGCGCACCCGGGGTCCCGAGCCAACAGTCTCCCTCGTGTGGGCTGCTCTTCGTGGTTGAGGGAGACGGTCAACAGGCCCACCCACGTGTAGGCCGTGCGTGGAGACCCGTGGAGAAGGATTTTAGATTCTTTTCTAGTTTAGAGTTTAGGATTTAGTGAACGAAATTTTTAGTAGGTTTTGATTGATGTCTTTCATGTACGTGTATTTTAATAGGTTTTGTTACACTTGTATAGTTTTTAGAAAGTTTTATGTCTGGCTTTTGCCATGACTAGTTTTTTAAAGGGCGCTGATGACCGCCGTAGTTGAGCACCCTTATATATAAATCATCATCATTAAAACACACAAATAATGTCAATTACAATAATGTATTGCAAAGTTAACAAATTCTGATATATTATAATTTGTTGATTTGAATTCCCAGATATTTATTTAAAGGTACGTAATTTTTAAGTTCCTATTCCCTTTTTCATTCAAGGAGAACTAATACTTCAAATGCATCATCAGTGGTTCGCTTATTAAATCTGATTGCTACTTATATCACTTTATCCCAGGTAAAAGAACAAAAAATGTGCAAGGCCTTTCTACAGACTTTATCCAAAGAAACAAGACAAAAAAAAACTTTTTCTAAGAACAATTTGTAGAAGCTTGGGTGGAGAAAGTCATGTGAATATAATATATTACATGTGTTTATTTTTTACTAACGTGATAAAAACTCATCCCTGATTAATTATTTATTAAAAGCAAATAATTCAACGTATATTTTTGGACCCCCCTCCCCCCGGAAATTGACTTCTAAATACGTGCCTGCACTCAACTAAAACTAGCGTTCAACAATCTTCTGCCATTCAGGTTAGGCTCATGACATATTCCGTTCTCACTCCATCATTCCCATCTCTTCCTCGGGCGACCAACATCTCTTCTTCCTTTGGTAATCTAGCTTCGTTCGTTCTTTTCCACATGTTCTTTCCAATTATTTCTATTTTGTTTTCATCTTCTCATTTAAATCAAATGTTCAATTCATCACGTATATCACGCCTTTCACACTCCGCAAAAACCTCATTTCGGTAATTCTATCCCTCTGCCTGACGATCCAAGCTTTACTTCCATATAATAAAACTGGAATCGCAATTGCCTTATAAAATTTCATTTTGTTTCCTTTCTCGAGTTATTTTGTAGTTTTCTTTATTGTTCCCCAAATTTGTTGGAATTTATTAATTTTATATTCCACATCGTTATCTTTGTTCATAGCCCAAGTATAATGGGAAACCTGTGCCAAACTCTTTCCTTCTATGCTTGTCTTGCAGCGGACAGGATATTTCCTGTGATGTGCAACTACTTTTCTTTTGTGATATAAAAAATATTCTTTACTTCAATGCAATTTAAATAGCACTCTTCGTAGATTTTCTTCGCTGCTCTGAATAAACACAGCACCATCTACATAAAGTAAAACATTTAGGCATAAATTTGTCTTTCCTTACTTTTATTCCTGAGGTAATATCTTGCTCTCATTTCTTAACCAAACCGTCGTATTGAAAACTGTTGTAAGCACACTGCATTCTCGCCTGATACCTTGATTCGTCTTATTTCTTCTGTTTTTGTTCCATTTACATTACTATTCTTGTATCTTTATATAAACTATTTACACAATTAAATGCAAAGGATATTCCGTTTTGTTCATTATACACTATAATTTACTTCTATCCATAAAATCGAAAGCCTTTGCAAAGTCAAATAAACGCTATGTAGTTTCTAAATTGACTTTTTGTCTCTCTAAAATTCTTTTTAAACTAAAAATATTAACATTACAGCTTTCAACAGTCATGCGGTAAATCAAGTTCGGTGCGGCCGTTGCATCATGAAACTCGATATTGTTTGTGTTAATGACTTCGCGGATTTGTAGAATCAAAAGTCTTGTTTGCAGAAATTTAAAACACTCTTTATTGCAGTAAACATAAGCTTTGTACAACCCTTGCAGTAGCAAAATGACGTAACATTGACAAACAGCAGTCAAGGTCGTCTCGTTCGCCCGCCACACGTAAACAAACGAAAGATTCCACTGCTATATATCATACAACTCACAACTGCAACTGACTGCTTCGCATCGCAGGTACTGACAGGCTGTGTTAGCCCGAAGATTGTTGCTGTGTACCCACCCAGGATAGGGTTTAACCACAGATACGATTTTTTCTTCGGGATGGTTTAGGATGGCTTTTTTTTTTTTTTTTTTTTTTTTTGAGGATGGTGGATTGATTTCGAGGTAGTTTAATACTCCTCTAGAAGGATAGAATACTTTCCTTCAGCACCCTGGCGTTGAAGGATTTATTTTGATTTAGAATTGATTTTTGTTAATTTTGAGACCAACAACTCATGGTAGATAATTGCTTCTCACACTCCACCGCTATTTTTATCTCCCAGTCGTTCTAGAATGCAGTTCGATAACAATCGCGAAAGCAGCGGAAAATTCCAGCTTCTCTGCCTCTCTCTATCGGCAAGCGCCGCGCGCCACTATCTGTCTCTTTCTTTCCAACCCTCGCGCGCCCAGCACTGGCTTGTCGCAACTCCAACACAATGCGATCGGTGAGAATATTGCAAACGAAGTCGTCCGTGGCAACGATAAGATATTCAAGAATTAAAAAGCGCCAGTTTCACTTAACTTTTAAACTTATACTAATGGGCTGCTAATCCTAATTTCTGAAGTGTGAGCAGTAGGAAATGGAATATTACAATGCCGATGGAAAAGAGCAGTAAAGCTCATTTATTTTGATGGATAGTCAATGATGGACTGATGGGAATCCTACTCTTTAACAGATGGAAATAAGTATAGTCCTTTGCAAGTGTGCTAAAACATCGTTTTATTTTTGTATTTTAAGGGTATTTTAAAAATAAATGATATTTTCGAAATAGGATTGTTGGTTTTATTGAACTAAAATAAACCCACATTATTTATATACCATTTTTATGGGTGCACTGCAACAAAGGATTATAAATTACAGAGACAAAGACAAATTTACCAAAAAAGCCAAAAGTTTTATATGTATTCTTAACTCGAGGTTTACTTTAAGACAAATATTTAAAAACCATGTCAACTGCTTAGTTATTGTCCTCCAGGATTTCTGCAAGACTGACCAGCAGTTGCGGACACTCCCGTAGATGTGCTAGGAAAACACAATCCAGCAACAGCAGATCTACATATTCACATTTAATAAGTAAAACCTTATGAAGAGAAATTGTTTTGATCAGTAATGATGTATGGTTGACATTTAAACCAATCTTGTGTGTATATATACACCATTCCACATATTCCAAAAATTACATTAATTGATAGAAATTAATCATCTTCCACACTAGACGTGTGTATGCTAAGGTTTGCATTGGTAGAGCCAGACTAAAAAATTCAATGCCATAGTTGGAATCTGAACCATGAATCTCCAGTCTCTGTGGGGTTGCTTTTAACATGAAATTTAGGATACAAAAATTTTCAGCAGAATAAATGTACAAAAGTTACATGTAAAATAAATGGGAATTGCATTTTATAAAACTCCTTAAAGACCTAGTGGTACTAGAACTTTCCGATACACATAATGAAATTCTTTCTGGTACCACAATAAACATATTAAAGTAAAGAACATCACTTCCTAAGCAATACAAGATTTCTAATCCATGCCTTGCTCTTTGACATGAATTATAAAGAAAAACTATCATATACACAATGTGAAGGATATAATTTATATAAACAAGTTGACTTTGTCCATTACTAAATGTTCGCACCCACTTATTACAGATTACTGGAGTTTTCTAGCAATGCAATACAATTTTAAATCTGCACACTATATATTTTGTTGCTGCTCAATAAAGGAGAATCCGACAGTGATAAAGCATAGACAGTGAGAACAGAAAGTATTAGTACACTACAGAACCTTGGATGAGGGTTCATAGTTTGAAGAATTTTTAAAAGATATAGCAAAATTTATTGTATTGGCAGGTACAATAAGGTTGTATTTCTTATAAGAAAACAGAAATAAGTTATAAACAAGGTGCCACTTCTATAAAAATAAAGCTAATGTGCCAATATCTCATGCACAAAAGTATTCGTACACCAAAGGGAACTACATTAAAACAGTGGTTATGACACAAGCTACCCATTCTTTCACAGTAGTCTGCATTCGTTTGTCTTACAGAAAGTGGTCTGCCTGCACAGACATATCAATTGCAGTGGTTTGAAAATAAGTAAAATGGACCGAAGAATGAAACAACTACTGGAAAGGGAAAAATTGTAATTAGAATGTACAATAATCTCAAAACCCTCTCCAAGATATCACAGCTAGTAAGATCATGGTCAAGCATTGGCAGGGTAGGAGCCAGGAAATGGATCTTATAAACCTAAAAGTGGTCAGCCTAAAATTCTTTGAGAGCAATATTCTTCGCTGATTAAAAAGAATCCACAAATGGCTGCTCTCCACATTGTTACTGAGTTGCATTACTGTTTCAGCAAGCACCATAAGATATATTTGCAATAACCAAGGATACAACGGCAGGGTATCACGGAAGAAGTTCTAATGTCACCTCACAGAACAGGGAAGGGAAAAAAAAGGAAACAACGGTTGCAATTTGCTTTAAAATGCCATAAAAAGACTGTAGACTTCTGGATAAAAGTGAGAGCTTGTTCAAAGCGTTTGGCTCACACTGCTGTTGCAATATGTGGAGGTAAGCACAGAACTGGAGCCAAAAGATATAATTCCCATAGTGAAACATGGTGGAGGTTCCAACCTTGTTAGGGGTTGCATCAAGTCAGGTATTGGTAATCTTTATATTATTGATGGAATAATGGATCACATGAAGTATACGGGCAATGAAGCGACAATTGATTACCAGTGTGGAGAAAATGGGCCTCCAAGAAGCCTGAATGTTTACAGTCCAAAGTATACTGCATTTAATCTGTCACTACAGTTGTTATGTAACATTCCTAAGTAGCTTCATACCCTTCCCCAGTCACTAGATATTAACCCTATTGAGCACATGTGGAGCATCCTGGGAAACTTGTCAGGAAAATGACAATTTCCAACAAAGAAACACTGAAAACGACTTGTTAAAGAATGCAACAAAATACCAAACAGAGATTAGAAAACATCTATTCTCTCTAACTCAAGGATTAGAAGCTATAACTGAAGTTAAAGAGTAACCGGCAAAATACTGAATGCCAACATTTTGTAAAATATGCACTACTTTTGGAGTGTATGATTACCTTTTGTACCTCAAAAATGTGCAATATAGGTATTTTTTTTATAAAAGAGACATTTTGTTTATACATTATATTTGTTTTTGTTATGTACAATAAAATGTTTTTGAAGCTGCTGTCCGTCGGCCCAATGAATAATCTATCTCCTTTAAATATTCTCCAAAATAGCAATTTTCTTCAGAAATCTAATGGTGTACTAATATTTGAGTTTGATTTATCATTTAGTGACTCATAAATCAAACTCAAATATGAAGAATACTTCAATGTTAATAATGCTTCTGCTTTTAATATTTATGGTGTACTAATACTTTCTGAACTGACTGTAGATATGCTCTGGACCAATATAGCACAATTATGATAGTCTCTAATCTCAAGTTATGTTCTAATATAATGCAAGAAAATTTAATGCCTTGCTATCAATACCCTGAACACCTGTAACATGCAATTGACTAATTCTTGAATATGATGTGAATCCATACTCGAAGCCATAAAAATGCCTTTTTTCTGTGAAGGACAGATAGGGCTCTATCTCCACACTTGTTAACTGCTGCAAACCATAAAATTTGGCAAATATGCTATTACACATTTCAATACAAATAAGATTTGTTTGGAGAAATAGATGCACAACATGATTAATAGAAAAAAAAAAGTTATGCTATTGCCTTTCTGAAAGCAATGAGCTATGTCTGATGTCTAGTGCTTTAATGTGGTAATGTAATGTTCAAAAACAGGAGGATATGGCATGGCTGATGCATGGCTAATGCTTTTACAAACTTCTTTAGCATGGTTTCCCTTTATTATGACAGAAGGTCACTAAGTTGTAACAGCATCACTGCAACATTCATAAGATGGACACACAACTCCTCATTCTATTGTTTTACAACAAATGTTTCTGGTTGTAGTTACTTTGCAACATCTTATGTTTAAAGTGTAAGAATAGAATAAGGCTTACTGCTGAGTATTATGAAGCAAGGGCAAACTATTCCAAAGAGTTTCAAGTAATGAGGAATTTAATATCTTATAATTATACAGTGAATTAATACAGCATCTAAATAAATTTAAAAGTTACAGAATGTTAGACGTACAAGGGGTAGTTGTAAACTTTTAGTTATCACCCTGAAGAAATAACGTTAAGTAATTTTGTTTTAGTTAATTGATGGAAATTAATCATTTCTTCACACTAGCTGTATATAGGCTAAGGTTTTTGATAGTCAACGTGAAAAATTCAATGTCACAGCCGGGATTTGAACCACAGATCTCCTGTTTTTCAACCAGTTGCTCTAACCCATTGAGCTATCATGGCCAACTTGCCATCATTACACTAAACTCTCCATTTGACTCGTATATCCCGGCCGTGGCATTGAATTTTTCATGTTGACTATCAAATTTTTTTTTGTTGGTACATGATGCAGGTCCTGGTATACACTAAATCCCCACACCATATCACGGCACCAGGATCCCCCCCCCCCCCCCCCAAAAAAAAGGTGAAACCCATTGACAAAGTGGAGTATAGTGCAGTAATTCGCTTCCTATATTTGAAGGGGAACAGTGCTACAACAATTCATGCTGAGTTGGTGGAAATGTACAGCAACAATGCACCATCATGACACAGCGGTCAGGTGGTGCAGACGCTTTCAGCGTAGTCAAACTAGTCTGAATGATGAAGAGGCAGACCACCTCTCTGTGAAGAACCAGTAAGTTCAAAAGATGTGGAGCAAACCATCACAGGAGCATGTTATAAGGACAAAGCATCACAGGAAGCTGTCAAGGAGAACCCTCTGCTTCACAATATGCCCCAACTCAGTCTGCACAGGACAGTCACACATGCTGCTTCTTTAGGCTATCAAATTTTGCCTCAGCCCCTAGATTCCCCTGATATGGCACCCAGGGACTTCTTCCTCTTTTCTCTGATAAAGAAATCATTGCATGGCAGAAATTTCAAAAATGACGAGGTGATTTATGAAGTGGAACATTTACTGAACAGACAAAATATTGACTTCTAAAGCCAAGGACTCCGTCAAGTCAGCCATTGCTGGGAAAAATGTGTCACACGGAAGGGTGAATAAGTGCAGAAAGACCAATAGTATCACCATGTTGTATAGTAGCAGCTTCATTTTTTGGAGGTGATAAAACTTTACGACTACTCCTTAAAAATAAAATGTTCAGTGAAACTCTCACTGATCAGTATTCTTTGCTCTTATACACTGCCTCCCCTTACCTTAGACCAAATGTTAAAAACAAAAGCTGGTACATCAGATATTTTTTTACTGGTTGTTGGACGCTTATTACAATAAAAATCAGATCTGCATTTAAAACAGTAGTCTGCTTTTATATATTTAAAGAATCACAGAAAATGCAAGCATGCGCAGGTATTTACTCATTTGTATTTGTCACAGTGTGGAGGTTTAAACTTGTTGCCCTTCTTGGTCTAAGGGTAACAGCTAGCCTCTGGTTCCTGAGGTCTTTCTGAAAGGAAGTAAAGAACTTCCAGCGTGATAAAGAAGCCTCTGAGCAAAATTAAGCAGTCCTTCATTCCCAATATAGAATGTAATGCAGACAGTCACAGCAGTTAAAAAGCATCCATAGTTGAAATAGCTCAATTTCGAGGCTTACAACTATTTTATCTAGCACAAGGCACAAGCATTATGTTACACATCTTTAATGCACTTTCATTGCATCAATAACAAATTGAGCTCATATCTGAATTCATTATCATTCAACTATGTACTTTTATTTTAATGAAAACCAATGAATAATTGATAGTTTAAACAAAATGAAAATAATCGACAATCTACTTACAATACAGCAGTATTAAATAACAGCTCGAAGAAAAGCAATAAGCACAACATATGACTCAGAAGTGGAACCTAGTTTTCTAGATTTTTGTTCCCTTTTGGCACACTAATTTTTCAAAATTAGATATCAATGTTTGTGCAGCAACTAGTCTAAGTTGACATTTTAAGTTCTGATCCAACAATGGACTTCTGCAGTGGTTTTTGATTAATTTCATTAGCGAAAAAATTGTTCGCATATATATGTGGATCCGAACATACAGCGAACACAAGCGGCATTACTATGTAGTCGAGGAAATGTATTTCTTGGAAAATGTGAATAGAAATCATTCAAACTAATTCTATTTTGGAATTTATTTTTCATTTGATGATTGCATTGCAAATCGATAAGTTCAATTTGCAATTCAGATGGAACATAATCAACATCTGTAGAGTAAGGCTCAGCAAATATTTGGAAAATTGGCTCTAATTGCACCATGTGCAATTTGGAATGTATAAATGTAGGAGTAGATTTCCTACATGTCACATTACATTCTCCAACCGACATGTTTAAGAAAACAAACCGCAAGAGACGAGACAGCACCGCTGTCTAATTCCATGTCTTTCTCAAACTGAAGTCGTACGGCAGTCGTGGCAGTGCACAGTGCTCTGTCATTTGCTCTAGCACAAAATCGATCCAGTTGGTGACTGCTGCATTAAAGTATGTGAAATATGTTAGCTTAACAGGGGATTTCTAGACTTCAGTAGCGAATCAAAGCTACTTAGGAGCCTACAAGTCTGGGTGAACAGGATGACTATTTTGCAAATCCTCTTCAGTGGAGGAAAACACATTCTACTCAGTTGCCAATTCTTTCATTCATAGCGAAGAAATTACTTTGTGTACCAGCTACATCGGTTCCCTGTGAACGTGTGTTTGGTGATGCAGGAAATATTGTCACCAAACAAAGAGCAGCACTTAATTCAAAGCATGTGAATGCACTTACATGTTTAAAATAATGGATGAAACAGCGACTAGGCGAGTTTTTATGTAAACTATTATTTGCATGTCAGTCTCATAAATCTTAGTAGATATTGATATAATATGTCACTAAATAATTACTTACAAAAATATTTTAGATCTAATTCAATTCATATACAAAGCATGTGCACTTAATTCGATCACAAATTTTGAATCTAAATATTTAAAAGTTTCATAAATAATTAAATTTACAGAGTATTAAAGTGCTTTATATAATCCTTACACCTAATTTTCAAACAGATATGTTATTAAATTATAGATGAGTCGTATTTATTACACATCCTCAGTTAAATTTCGACACAGTTAAATTTAGATAGTATGCTGATTAATCGATTGAAGTAATATGGTTAATCGATTAAAAATGTTGATCGATCTACAGCACTAATATATACCATAAGAGATGTTAGAAATTCCTTCTCTATCAACACATTCCTGGCAAAAAGAAACTTGCATTCCACATTCAAGATTTCAATATACAAAATTTAATGAATTTTTTGCCTAACATATTCGTTTAGTTTTACTGTACTGGATTAGTTGAACTGCGCCATAGATAAAATTTGTATCATTTAAATCAGGGATTGTGAGGATCATAATCTTTTCATAAATACCTTATTTTCAAATATTAGGTTTCAGAAAATTCTACTTTAGATCCCCTTCTAACTCCGTGGTAATATGTAATCATTTCAAGGCATAATAGAAAACTGCATAACCACCAATAATACTTATATAATACTTAAGTTTACATACACAGTAATGAAACATTGGTAACTCTTAACTCAATTAGCCCTATTACAATAAAATATAATTTTTTGCCACAAACTCCACTCATCTTATTAAGAAAATTTATGAACTTTCCACAGGATTCAAGAGACTAGTTTTGTGAAAACTTCTCCGCATCATCAGACATTTTGTTTATTCCTGTTATCATTGCTGCCACTAGGTGACATTTTTTTTTATTACCAAACTCTGAAAATAAAATCGACTTTTATTTAAGATATTTTCTACCAAACCATTAAATCTAAAGGACCACTAAATTGCTTATTAAACTTCTGTACTTATTTCAGAATGAACGAACATTTTCAAAATATTAGGTATAAATAGATTGATAAACAGGCCGTGGCAGATCATTTTTAGTCATTTAACCATGAAATAAATCTAGAAGTTAAATTCTTAAAGCAATTAAATGATCCAATAGATTTAATGGTTTGGAAGAAAATATTTATCTTAAAAAATAGAAATAGCGTCATGAATTTTAAAATAATGCCTATCGATAATGACTTTAAATTTGTTTTATTTTCAGAGTTTGGTAATAAATACAAAAATAATACATCATGTAGCAGCAGAAAAGATGACAACGGAATAAACAAAATAACTGATGACACGGTTAAGTTTTCGCAAAACTAGTCTCTTGAATTCTATGGAAAGTTCATTAATTTTCTTAAGATAAGTGACGTTTGTGGCAAATACTTATATTTTATTGTAATATTTATATTGCTTCACTGTCATTAGTTTGTTTTATGTATTAATTAGCAGTGTTTGAAACTTGTATACACATGAATGAAACAAACAGGACAACGGCTTCAGAAAATTGCTGCTCAATCACATGCAACTGAGAGCCACAAAACCAGTATAATGCACTGTGTATGGGTAAAGTGCTGTATGGTTGCCTCTATGTAAGGAACAACTATTATGACAGACAAAATTAAAGTGGGTGGCAGAAGGAGCTGGTCGACACGTATCTAATAAGAAGCTTGCCACACCTTGCAGCATTGTATAGTTACGAACATATGATATCTCACTGCAAAGCCAAATGTATGCCACTTGAGCGCACAAAATGTACTTGTGTTATAAGACAGAATAACCCATTCGAGGAGCATTTTATTTTAAAGGCTGTACTCTAAAATCCAATGTTCTACATTAACTGGTTGCAGAAATATGGGTAACCATTGAACTCATCTTTAACAGGACATTCTGCTTTCACAATACCAGTGGTATTTAGTTTAGTGGTTTCTTTTATGGTTTTAGTGAACAAGGAACCACATGGCTCCTTCTGAAAGCCTTTGGGTACTTTTTTTGCAAATTTTCTTATAAAAGATGCTAAGTAACCTCAATATTCCATACTTTAGGTCTTCCAGAATGTGGTATATCTTTAGTGCTTTCATCTCCATTGTTGAAACCATTGTTGTGCCACACTCGCACTAACGACACCTACTATATTCTTGGAGCTGCGGCAGCAGCTTTATAATCTTGCTTCCAGTAATGTTTTAGAAGAACTTAAGTTCAAACTTTGTTATCTCCATTTTGTGATTGTTTACTAACAACTGAAGAATGATACATGCTTGCAATGTAAGCAACACTATTATCTGTTTCAAATGGGATGATGTTTGTCCTTGGGCAACCATTCATAGTCCTGTGGTGTTGTAGTATTGCATTCCCCCTAAGTGGCGTGTGATGAGCGGCAACCTAATCAATCTATAATAAATACTATCCGTGCTAAGATAAAAATTTAGATTTTGCAAAAACTGATCCACAAGGAAGATACACAGTAATGTATTCAACATATCCGTAAAACCCCATATTTTTAGCTGATATAGTTCTCCTAATACAAATAAAGTACTATAATACATCGTGTCGTAAGCAATGTAATTAATAGCATTATTGGTGAGCATGTATGCATGTACGTATATTTGTAACTACTCAGAACTCAAACGTAAATGTTCTAATGACGTGATAAAAGAATTACTTTGAATAAGCCAACGTGTTTGTTAAATTCGAACGAGAGGAACCAATACACTTCCTACTGGCCTAGCAGAATGTGTCTGGTCACATATCTTTGTTTATGATTGGTTTCATAATCTCTATTTAACCTAGAGTTCAAAGCAGCATTACTCAGTTCTTCCATTTAAAAACCAGGGAAAATGTATCAGCTGCATCAGCTTGCAATTGAAATGAGACATGCGGTATTACAAACCACCTTCCCCCTTACCACTGCCAGAACAATCCAATTGAGTTTATGTGGGCTCAAATTATGTTGCAAACAGAAATAATACTTTTAAACTGACTGAAGTTGAACAACTTATTCACGAAGAAATTGACAAGGAACACAACAAGGCTGGGAGAACTGCCTGAGACATCGGATAAACTACAAGAAAACTTTTGGAAAGAAATAGCATGTGATAGGATTTTAGAACCTATCAAATTTGCAATACTCAGACGATGAAGACAATGACTGACGAATTCTCTCTTTACATAAGTAACATTCACAGCTATGTGGATACACCGCTGGCATTTTCGTTTGATTAGAAAATAAGTAATTCATAAACTTTAATTATTTTTAAACTATATACTTAAAACATGTAATTGTGATTTCAACAACTGCATTATTATAAAGCTTTGGAAAATTCAGTCTGTGTTCCCTTATGTTTAGCGCCAAGAAGACTCAAGTGTGCAAGAGAGAGGGAAATATAAAAAGAGTGGGGGGTAATGAGGTGGCAACACTGAAGGCTCTAACACATCTGATTCGCTACGAGAACTCTTCCCATTTGAAACACATAATAGTTATGGCATCCTGTAAATAGCATTGCCAAACCGAAGAAACCCAATGAATTTTCAAAAATACCAAAATAAAAAAACTGAGAAGACAAACAAACAAGAAGAGAAACAAGAAAGAGAAGAACAAGAACAAGAAAGAAGAGAAACAAGACAAGAAAACAAACCTAAACAAACATATGAAACAAAATATTTAGGAACAATTTTTGATTCAAAATTATCTTGGAGACATCATATTGAAGCAGTAGTAAATAAACCAACAAACAAATTTTCAATTTTGAAAAGATTAGCTGGAGTCAAGAGGGGCAGTAATCGGGAGACACTGAACACCACATACAAAACATTCAAGCCAACACTTCTTTATAATGCAGAGGTAATAATTACAGCAAACAGTTCTAACATAAATCACATAGAAGTATGCCAAAATCTGGCCCTGCGACTAATAACCGGTGCAGCAAAATCAACTCCAATCACGGCAATGCAAGCCTTAACTTGGAATACCCAATACATTAACTTTAGAGGAGCAGGCACTAATACGACCTGAAAAAATGCTGCGGTTAAAAACAACAAAATGGGAGAAAAGATTACTACAACCAATCAAGATGAAAACACAAACAAGTTTCCTACACATAGTTATGGAATTAAAAACAGATCTGAATCTTCCTAATTCTAAAGAAAACATTTTAATCAAAGAAAACCCACTGACTTTTGAACCAATTAATATTCAATTAGATTTAGAACAAATAGTTACAAAATCTGAAACTTCCAAACCTGTACTAAAAGCACTAGCATTAGAAACTGTGAACAATAGATACCCACCTGAAGAATGGTTACATATCTACACAGATGGATCTAACTTGGACAACTCAGGAGCAGGAATTAAATGTGTACTGTTCTCATTCTATCAACTAGCAGGATACCACCCAACAAATTTTGATGCAGAAGTAACGGCTATCCATATTTCACTCCAACACCTTCTTTACAGACTAGATAAATTCAAAAATGCTGCCATACTTTCTGATTCTAAAGCAGCATTACGTGCAATAAGTTCATATAAAATGAGGTCAATCCAAATTAAAGAGTGTCACAAAATGATCCCACAACTTCAAAAACTACAGAAAAGAATTATACTACAATGGATACCTGCACATTATGGAATTGCTGGAAATGAATCAGAAGATTTTCTTGCCAAAAAAGGTGCAAATTTAATTCAGAACAAAAGTAAAAACTTACCCTTTACATCCATAAAAAGATTAATTAAAAGCAAATATAAAAACACACAAAACCAATCAATATCTAACAAAGCCAAAGAAAAAAAAATGGAACATTTTAATTAAAAATCCAGAAATTATTCCAGAAATCCCATGTAAAGCTGCAGTAGCAAATTTTAGATTACTTATGGAACATGATTATTTGGCCAAACACTTATACACAATAGGAATTTATACAAGCCCAAATTGTCCTCTGTGCAACAAAAAGGAAATGACTGAAGAACATCTTTTAACCTGTGAAGCCCTACCCGCCGGACCCACTACACAGAAATATTGGAGAGCAAGAGAGCTAATGGCTTCATTGCCAAAGTCTAACATTTGAAAACAACATAACACAGAGGGATATAATAATTATCAAGTCCAGTTCTAAGGCTGGATTGATAAAAAGCAATGTAACACTTGTGTATTGATGTACTTAATGTATTATCAATTTGTGTGCGCAAACTTGAATGTAGAAATGTAGAAACAGAAAAAGGGAAGGAAACGGAACAAACAGCTATCACTTACTGCAGGACTATTCGCCTTCCTAAATGAAAACCATTCTAGGATCTACAACTGTAGCTGACCATCTGCAAAAAAATTATTTTTGAATTGTCAAATAGCTTATAAAAGAAGCTTAACACATAGCACTATTACTCCAAAGAGCTGGTAACATGGACAACCAATGAGATACTATTTTTTAAGAAACACAAACCTACACAAAATTCTAGTTGTATTATTGATCTTCCAGATGGGGAGCCTATTTTCAAAATATTTCCAGGCTATTTCTGCCCCTATCCCAGATAAATCCTAACATCAAGCATTTCCAAAAATGTGAATGATTTTAAATCTGAACAACATAGAAGGGCAACATTAAAGAACAGAATATTTTGATAAACTGTGCACAATAAAACCTGATTTGGGTCTAATGGATAAAACTCATCTTACACATCAGACCAAGCAGGATGGCTCAGTTTCGATTCTTGTGGCCGATCTACCTGACCCACAGGTTTTTTTGGGGGTTTTCCTGGGTCACCAGGCAAATGTTGGGTGCATTAATTACATCCCGCAAATTTCCTGTCCCTCCATTTCATCCCTATTATCCTTTCACATCATTTTTCATCTGGTGCTCTCTTTCAGAGTAAAAGTGTTAGCGGGTGTCTCAGAGTTGCATGGCAGGATGATGTGCTCTTCATAAAACTTTCTCCTTCGGTAGGAAAGTCTCCAGTCTCTGAAACCGGTTTGGTGGGTTTATTTCTGGAACACACAAGGGAGGGATGCCGGTTGTATTGGTCTGCTCGAGAGTTTCCAACTGATAAAGTGTAGCAACCCTGCTCTCTGCACTGTTATGGCTCCTTGGAACGGTTACCCTCTGTCACCTCTCGCCTCATCCGTCCTCCCAGGGGCCCCACTTCGGGCATAGGTACAACAGCCTAAGTTTGGACCTTTGTGCCAATTCTCCCCTGTAGCATAGTCCAGTCCATATACATCAGGCCACAAACAAACAAACAAAAGAAAACTGAAGAATACTATATAACTGCTTTGTGGATTATTTGACATCAACAGGGAGCTCTTGCGAAAGAAATTTGAGAAAACTAATTGGCAGAATGCAGTCCCCATTTTGGTCAATTCTTACACAGAGGCAAAACACAGGAACCAACAATATGGTCTTTGCAACAGGAAAGAAACTTATGTGTTGCATACCACTTTCTCCATCTTCTGTCAACCATTATTATAGAAGTTCATTCTACATATTGAGATAAACTTTTACTACACATTGGTTGTATGTGTAAAGATACAGTAGACAAAAGCAAATCAGAAGTTTAATAAAAGCTTTTAAAATCATGCTTTATACGCAGCAATAAGGGAAAAGTAACTAGCAGCCACTAATAAAAATGTAAGAGATGGAACATTCAGGCGAGAAAGAATATGTAAAATATTTAATGCTGCATAAAGTTTGACAAACATACGCTTTAATTAAATGTTTAACATAAAATGTGCTCTAACAAGATCTACATATTTTTGTGTGGTAAGATTTTGTTGTCTATTTATCTATTATTCCAAAGTCATTCAGAATGAAGAGAACTACTGTGTGTTTCAAATGGGATGATGTTTGTCCTTGAGTACTACTAGGTGAGCAACCAATCAGAGTACTGCGGTGTTTTCGTATTGCATTTCCCCTATGTGTTGTGTGACAAGTGCCAAACTAATCAATCTCTAATAAATACTATTCACGCTAAGACAAAAGTTCAGGCTTTGCAAAAACTGTTCTAAGAGGAAGGAGAGAGTAATGTATTTAACATAACCGTAAAAACCCCATATTTTTAGCTCAAATAGTTTCCTAATAAAATAAAGTAAATACCATAATATTATAATAATTCATTGTGATGTAAGCACTGTAATGAATATCATTATTGATTTGAACGTATATTTGAAATTACTCAGAACTGAAACGTAAACATTTGACAAGATGTGATAAAGGTGTTTGTTAAATTCAATGAGAGGAAACAATGCACTTCCTGCTGGTCTATCAGAACGTGTCTGATCACATATCTTTGTTTATGAATGGTTCGTAATCTCTATTTACTCGAGAGTTCAGAGCAGTACTGTTCAGTTACTCTTCCATGAAAAAGTGTATCAGCTGGATCAATGAGACACGATCCACCTTCCCCCTTAATACTACCAGAACAATCCAATTGATTTAATGTAGGCTCAAATTATGTTGCAAACAGAAATAATATTTTTAAACTGACTGACGAACGACTTGAAAGAAATTGAAAGGAACAACCTCATGAAGAAATTGACAAGGAACACAACAAGACTGGGAAATCTGTGCGAGACATCAGATAAACTACAAGATGACTTTTTGAAACAAATAGCACGTAACAAGATTTTGGAACCTATCATCATAAATTTGCAGTACTCAGACAATGAAGACAATGACAATGACGAATTATCTCAACGTAACATTCACAGCTATACAATACAGATGCACTGCTGGTAGTTTTGTTGGATTAGAAAAATAATTCATAAACTATAATTTTAAACTAAATATTTAATCCATTTGCATAATATACGAATATCCATATTGCAATTGTGATTTCAGCAACTGCATTATAAAACTTTGGAAAATTCAGTTTGCGATCCCTTACGTCTAGCGCCAAGAGCACTCGCAAGTGTGCAAGAGAGAGAGAGAGAGAGAGAGAAAAGTAAGAAGACTGGGGGTAATGGCGTGGCAAGCTGAAGGCTCTAACGCATCTGATTCACTACAGGCGAGAACTCTTCCCATTTGAAACACACAATAAAAAATTATTCACAGAAAATTCAAGATATACAAATTGTCATGCAAACAACTTAATCCCTTGATCCGTGGTTCAAATCCCGGCCGTGGCGTTGAATTTTTCATGTTGACTTGATCTAACTTAAATATATCAATCAAAAGTGTTAACACCCATTAATTAGAAAATAAGTGTAGATTTTCTTGAAAATCTTTGTTTCGTATTCTTGAAAGAATCTGAACTTAAATATCAAGTTTGATACTTAAATGTGTTTTCATTTGAGTTATGATGCTCCCAAAAAACACATTTTGGTAACAATACCTAAAAATAAAACTTGGTACTGTAGGAACTTTCATTGACATATGATGGCTATGCTTGACCTTCAACAGCATGTGTTTGCCTTGCAGTTGCCATTACAGTGCCGGCTGCTATGGAGTTACCACTTGAAAGTGTATCCACTTGTGAACTCTGTCCTGTTATTTACTTTTTCATGGTGAAAAATGAAACAGCCATCAATATTCATCGCCATTTAATGCATTTATGGTGAAGGATGCATGAGCATCCAAATGGTTCGCCACTGTAATTAACGGTTTCTGGAAGGATGGCAAAATGTCCATAATGAAGAGTACAATGGAGGCCCTTTGCTGCTACAGACAATGCAGCCACTGTTGCAATTTGGAATGTGGTAGTCGAAGATAAGCGCATTAGTACTAAAAATATAATGAATCAACTGCCCCCTGATATGGAAATGGGACACTCTATTGCAACGATTCTGTCATTTGTCTTGCAGTGTCATGAAGTCTGTTCACGATAGGTCCCACATTTGCTTACTGATGCTCAAAAACAACAGATTGAGGCAGCTTGAGCTTTCCTGCAAAATCAACCGTTTTCTCACATTGTCACTGGAGACGACAGTTTGGTGCATCATTCAAATCAGAAACAAAACAGCAAAGCATGATATGGAAGAAACCTGGCGAACATAAACCAAAAAAGGCTTTTGGGAATGTAGTGGTGTTGTATTGGTTGACTACCTGCCCCAACACACTAAATTCCAGCTGAGAGGTACTGTATGGTCCTAACAAAGCTCAGAACTGCAATCAAACGAAAACATAATGACTTTCTGTCATATCAAACACTATATGAAGCAAACTCGATCAATTTTAGACAAATATACAATCAATACCTAAATATAACCTCAAAACAGTACTACCAAAATATGTACACAAAATACGGTAAGGTTAACGAACTGGACTCACAAAATAAAATCAGTGACAATGACACTAACATGATTTTATTTAAAGAATACAGGGGAGAGGCACAAAGCTCACACAGAATATTATATAACCAAAATTATAACAGTGGGCATGTGAATAAAAATGTAACCTCAAAAAATCATTTTAAAAGAGAAGAACAGACTAGCCAATTCAACGAAAAGTATTACACAAACCGTAATTTCGTCAAAGTATGTCATAATGACGTAGCTAACCAAACTTTTGACACAGGACAACTCAGAAAATTAATCAGGTAGGCAAATCACCCAGCATAAAACACAAAACAGAGATTTCTTTTGTAAATAATTTTCAGATTGTTGAAAAATAATTAGTTATTTCATATCCTTGTTCATTGTCATTTTTTATTGTTAATTTGATTGTTATTAGTTTTATAGTTAAACGTTATCACAGGGGTTATCTTTAAAATATATGGAAAGGAATGTGTTGATTTTATATTTTAATTATCTTCCATATATTTTAAAGAGAGGCATTTGATACAGATATTAATATGTCAAGTGATATCTAAAATGATGAGAATTTTGTTCTGAAATGGTATGAGTTATAGGTGGCCATGACCGAATAAAGGTCACAGACAGGTAAAGATGAATGTTAATGTTCAATCTAAATACATGGTAAATATGTTAAATTAAATAGAAAGATAAAATTACAAAAGAAAATTGTTTGTAGGACTTTATATATGGAAAATTAGAATATTATGCAATTCAAAATTAACGGATTGGACACAGGGAAAAGTGATGTAGACTAGAATATTTAGTTACCATGGGGATAAGGAAATATCAATAAATAGAAAGGAGCAGTTAGCGTCTTTTGCAATGCAACCACAAAGGGAACAGACGCGTGTGTGATGCATGTGCAGAATGCTGCGTGTATTCAGCAAAAAGCAGGTAGCAAACCTGAGAATTAGAACAATTATAATTATTCACAAATGTGAGTTGAAGCTTCGATATAGTGCAAGTTAGATGTCTGAAAACTAATGTCTTTTGTGCCATGATCTCAAAGTGAACGGACACGTGTGCAGAAGTGCTGCATATCTGCAAAAGTCTTGTTTATAATCAGAGAAGTTAAGTTATATTAATCATTTATGAAAGGGCAAGAATATTGTTTTAAATTTGTATAATAGTATTGATTTCAAATACAAATCAAGTTAAATTCGGATTTAACTTAGAGAATTATTTCAACTTCTTTATTTCCTTAACATTAAGTTCAAAAATCCAAGTATCCGATACTACGACCGAAATAAGATTTCATGCAAATCGGAGCTACAAATAATGTCACAATGTGGTACAACATAATATCTGCATCATCTCATCAGCACCAAATGGAATTCTGCTACAAATGATCGCTGCAACTCGCTTCGAGATAGTCAACGTGCTGCATATCATCGCCTATGGAATCCTGCTTCGACCTGGAAGTGGTGATCATACTATATGCAGTTTTCTTGAGTACTGGAGTTACGGTGTGATGCAGGCAGTGGGGAAGAAGAGAGAGCTAACACGTTTTTGTTTCTGCAGTGTGGTCAACCTAGAAAAACACAATTCAGCCAAACTGCGGTAAGATAAGCAATGATATGTGCCGAAGGTGTGAGGTGCATGGACATACAATAAATTGAACTCCATCCGATAAGCTGTATACTTATATATTTACTATGTTATGGAACATATACAAGTAGAAAACAAATATTACAACAGCTATAAACACTAGCAAATCGAAGGATCACAAGGTGGCAACTATAAACACTTTCTTTGTGATTTGCGAGTCTGTTGCATCATTTCATTGCTGGTATCCTCTGATGTGTTAATGTTAGTTTCATTAAATTCCTTTTCTATTACACCTTTGTTTCTCCAATACTGCATTTCCAGCTCTTGGACCTTCTTGCAGTATCCTTCCCAATCTGTTGCTTCTATAGCAAGTTTCTGCAGATTTTTGGCTCTCCAGTATACATCTTGCTCTTATATTTGTTGTAAACTGGTTAGCTAATAATCTCAAAATGAAACAATACACATGTGAAAGCTTGGCATGTTAAACACTAGATGTCACAATGTATAGCGCATTTTATGTTTAAAAGTTGTCATCTGTTAATTGATGGAAGTTAATCATTTTTTCACACTAGCCGAATATAGACTAAGGTCTTTGATAGAGTCAACATGAAAAACCCAATGCCACGGCCCCCGAGATCCGTGGTTCGGGTCCCGGTCGTGGCATTGGGTTTTTCATGTTGACTATGTTGTCATCTGTGTTCACGGAACTAGGCAAAACCTACCAAATGAGAACTTGGGGCTCGAACACTCAAGAAATCGTGCACATATAGTACAAATTATGCCATGGTTCAAACCCAGCAGAAGGTTATGGATTATTTTGGGTGTAAACATTCTTAGATTTCCTTTGAAAGGGAAGTAAAGCTGATGGTTTCATGTCACATATTTACAGTATATAAAAGAATCTCAAGCCTGATAAAGAAACCTCTGAACAAGATGAAGCGGACTTACAGCTAGTTAAACCATTATTAGATTAACTGAAGCCTGGGACTTTAATACAACATAGAAAGTCACCATAAACAGTGTATATCTCATTTTATATGAGAACTCCTAGTGGTTTATTGGGAAAATATGAGTCAATTGGAGAACATAATATTATGCCGGCCATGGTAACTCAATGGTTAAGAACCGATGGAGACCAAGTGGTTCACATTCTGGATATGGCAATGAATTTTTCAGTCTATTTATTCAACCAGCTACACATGGCTAATGTGGAAGAACAGCTAATTTTTTTTAATTGTTAAAGAGGTCCCAAGTTCAAATCTCGATCAGGATTACCTACATGGATAAGGTTTTTCTAGGGTTTTCCATTATCCTCAAAGACAAATGTCAGATAACTAAACCCTATGGACCCTGGGCGCATCATGCCACCCATTCCATTCATCGTCCAATAGGACTTAATGATGAACGTAAAATAAAAAATAATTTAAAAAACTTCTATCAATTAAGGTAAAATTTGTTTATACATTCTTGACCATATAAATTTGCAGTTTAAATTATAATTAACTTTTAACATCAGTTCTAACATTACAGAAATAAGAATTGTACTGTACTCTCATACTCTGCAATGCAAAGAAACATTTTTCAAGTAATTTTTAGATCAATTATTTATCATTTATTTTAGATATTTTTAGGTCATACTCCGGGCGCTGCTCATGACTAACATTAACAAAAAGGGAATGGAAGCTGTCAGTCGATAGCAAACTGCAGTCAATTATCAGAGTCCTCTGGTTTTGCAATTTTTGTAATGTTATTTTAAGCTTTTATTTATAGACACCCTTTAACTGTAATAATTCTCAGAATTCCATTCTAAATTGGCATGGCAGACCACTTAATTTTGCTCAGAGGCCTCCTTATTAGACTTGGGGTTCTCTACATGCCATTAATCTGTAACAATGGGCCACTAGCTTTACTTCCCTTCCAGAGGGAGCCATGCTATGCATTTTTAACCCCCTATAATATCCACTGCTCCTCAGCTAGGTTTGAACCTGCAACCTTTGCAAGTAGAGGATAGCATGTTACCCCTAGGTCACCTTGAAGACTCCTTGACTTGGGTAAACAATGGATATATAAAAAATTATGCAGTAAAGGCAAGAGCAAACTTTGGAAACATAGCTATATCCGAACCTTAATGACCAGGAATACAGACGAATTCTTAATGTATATGTTTAGAATAGAATCACCATTTTTCTGGATTACAAAAACAGTTGGGTTAGATTGGAGCAGATGTTTCCTTATATTAGTATGTGAACTGAGAGGATGTAAGAATTTTAACCTGTAAATATTACAGTAACAGTTGATTTATACGTACAACCCTTATTACAGAAAGCACAGGATGCCTTGAGTTTACTTCTGCCCACTATTATTGCTGTATTAAAATCTGTCTCTTAATATAGCTCAGGAACCACATGGCGTAAGAGTTACATAGCAACGTTTTGCATGCAGTACAGAAGGGTGAAATGTGCTCAGTTGAGAATGCTAACAATTTATTTATACATGACTAAGTGAGACAACTTTCTCACAATATTAGAAAAGAAGAAATTACTTTAATGTTTATACTGCAAAACTACAGTTAACTTTCAAATGGGATGATGATTATCCTTGAGCACTGCCAGGTGGGCAACCAATCAGTCCGCCCGCCTCGGTAGCGTAGATGGTAGCGTGACTGCCTCACGTACAAGAGGTCCCAAGTTCAAATCTTGGTTAGGGCAAGTTACCTGGATAAGGTTTTCTCCTGATGGACGAATGTCGGGTAACTCAAAGCTCCATGGACCCCAGACTCATTTGAGCATCACTTCACCCATTTCATTCATCGTCCGATATGACTTAACGTTGGAGGACGTTAAAAAAAAAAAAAAAAAAAAAGAAGAAGAAGAAGAAGAAGAAAAAAAAAATCAGTCCTGTGTTGCAACACTGCATTCTCCGTAAGTGGGGCATGATGCTCATCAAGTGAATCCATCTCTACTAAATATATTTTGCAGTAGAAAAATATTTAAACATTAAAATTTTTGGCTCAGTGTTTTCACAATAGAAATGAACATTGATATAAGCACTATAATGGCCATTATTATTCGTTTACATGTGTGTACATATATTTGCAGCCATTTGGAACTGAAATCTAAATTGCATGTGCTAAAAGAATTATTTGAACAAACCAAGGGTTTTGTTATTGAGAGAAAACAAAACAGTTCACTTTCTGTTAGCCTGTAAAATGCTGTTACCAGCAGAATGCGAATAATTGGACATTTATGCTTGTGTTCCTTCATAATCAGGGACAATATTTACCCTACAGAATTCAAATCAATATTGTTGTACCTGGCATTTGCAAAATGTACAAAATTAGAAACCCTGATTATAGTAGATCTATATTTTACTTAGACCTGTATGTATTTACATAAATAAAAACCACTTCGAAAGTGAATCTTGGCAAGATCTGTCAAAAAGAGGTTTAGCCTAAAGGTATCCGCTGGAAAAAGTGATAGGTTTTGTCATTTGCCACGTAGGATTTACTAACACTACCAGAAAGCAAATGGATTTTTCCCTCCAAAACGACTATAAGAACGTGACAGCTGATTTATTTAACCATTAGGCGTGCGCCTTGGCAGAACACAGTTGGTCATGAGGAGCCTGGGAGACCTGTAGTTATATCCTTGTATTTCTTTTTCTTTTTTTAATTTTTACTTTTCTGCCCCTATTTTCGGCTTAATTTAGGTTAATTATACATGACTTATTAGTATAATCATACTAAATACATCAGCTAAAATAAAATACAAATAGTGTGTGCACTATGATTTGTAAGTAAATAAAGCTAGGGGCCTCCCAGATCCTGTGTGACCAATGTAAGGTTAAAGAATGATTTCTGAACAGAATCAAAATTATTTAGGAGAGAAGCATTAGTGTGGTGGATAATGTCTTGTATCACTTGGTTATTTAAAACAAATTATAGAATATGGTCAGCAGAAAGAACCAATTTGAATGGTTACAAAAAAAGGGTTTGGATTTTCGGCAAGAGACTAATCATGATTTATTGCAATGCGTACTTCCATTCAAACATCAGGAAAAAGTGTAACTTTTTTAAACTGCCAGACGAATGACTTATTCAGAAGAAAGTAACATATTAACAAAATAAGAATGGAAAAACTGCAGAGACGAAAAAAATCTACAAGACTTGAAAAGAAGCCATGAAATTTTAGAAACTATCCTAAATTTCCAAGACTCGGACGATGAAGACGGTAAAAATGCTTAATTTGCTCTTAATAAGTAATGACAATGATATGGATCAGCTACTTTGTTCCATTGAGAGGGAAAAGGAAGGGGGAAAAAAAGCAGGGAATAATTCCTAAACTATAAGAAATGTGAATATGCAGTTTCAAATTTGAATTTAAATTATATGACAGAACTTAGGACATTTTAATTTGGGTTACAAGTATACAGCAGCAGGATAGGATAGTGTGCGAGAAGGAAATAAAAGAGTGGGGGCAACAAGACGGCAATGCTGGGCATACAAATGCATCTCCATCACTGCAGAGCAGAACTCTTCCCATTTGAAAGCAATAATAATGCTCTTGTAACAGTGTCAAAAGGAGAAAGAAACAAAGCACTATAAAACAAAACAGAAGCAGTGGTATGCAAGAACTTAATCTATGAAAGGTACAATACAGAAGTATAGGTAGATAGAACCTGATGGTAAGGAAAGAGGTGCAGGTGTCCGAGGACAGTTTTAATTTCAGCTGATCCTCTTAACCGTATCTTCAATTTCTCTTACATGACTGACACTGATATTTGCACTCAAATATTAACCATTTGCACATACATTACAGTGAGGTAACAAACTAAAACTTTACTCCTGAGTACTGCTTCATTAGATTTGCAAGATGAAAAAACGAAGAAAGGCTGCTTATAAAAGAAGCATTTTGATAAACATTTTATGACAGAGCCAAATCAATGCATAAAAAATGTAAGAAGTCATGCATAAAATAAAACACAATTTAATTTTCACATAGTAATGGATAAATACCTTTGTAAATACACAGAACTGTTATTTATCATGGTCAGCACCTTGTCTATTTCCTTAGAGATATGCACTCCTTCCACGTCTTAAGACCAGACTTTTAGATTTTAGTATGTGCCAGCATTATATATAGATGTGGTAACACTGGAAGGACGTGTTTTGTTATGGAGATTATAGGTAGAGGGATCAAGGACTTTTTTTTTGGCAATATCATCAGTAATTCGCTCGCACATGCTCACTCTCTCTCACAAACACAAGTGCGCGGCTGAAGTGCAGTAACCATCTCAAGAAACAAGTTATAATACAGTAATAATACAGCTTGACTGCATATGCTTGTCTCCTACTTGTATTAACAGTAAGTGAAGAATTGTAATATTAATACAGCACAACTTTTAAGTACAAATAAAACTGGTAAAAATGCAATCAGCATAAAACAATGTATCAGTAACGCTTTATTTCATTCTTGTTTTGGGCATCCCAACTGACTGAACTTCTGCACAATTACCCAAATTTGCAGCAGCAAACCCTCTGTACAATAACCGGACAGGTCTTTACAAAGTTAATTTGCTGAAAAAGAAATTGCATATTAAATGACGATGAACACTATAGAACCAATTCAATTGAAAGTATTTAGCAATATAGTGAAGTATGAAACAGAGCTTTCTCAAACAAAATTGGTAAAATTACATGCAACACTAGCACAACTGATCTGTTTTCTTTTGAGCGGACCAATTTGGCCAGCTTCTGCACACTCACTCAAATTTGCGACACCCAGTCTTCTGTACAAAACCTAGCCTGTCTTTGCAAACCAGATTAAGTTGCTGAAAAATAAATTGCATATTATGTAACTAGAACCAGTTTGATCAGAAGTATGTCACAGTTTAAATAAAGTTACAATGAACAAAAAATTCTGTATGCAATACAGATACTTTGACTCAATAAAATGCAGATTTAATAATGTAATATAAATGCAACATGCAGGAATGTAAAAACATTTGAAATAATTCTATATCAACAAGAGTGAAGATTTTAAGTCTAGGAGTATAAAATCACCATGATTTAAAGAATGAAAATGTGCATAAGATACTACAACCAAGTTTAGCCATGCTCACATTGCTTAATTGTTAATGAACTGAATCATATAAAACCACAGTTTCCTTAAAACTACTTATATAGAGCTAATCTAATAACCTAACCTAACCTAGGGATAAGTATGAAACTCAATTGCTGCATATGTCACCTCTATATCAAAATTTATAGAAAAAGTTTCATACTTAAACTAAGGTTAGGCAAGGCAAGTCTAAGCTAGGTTAGATTAGCTCTCTATATAAGTAGTTTAAAACAAACTGGTTGTATACACTGCAGACCACTTATTAAGCCATGTGAGCACAGCCAACATCAACTTTAGTTCTTACAAGCATTCTTATTTTTTAAATCGCCTTTTCCTGCATTGCCTTTATGGGTACTTGTACCACAATTTGAAGCTTACTATACATAAAAAATGAAATTAATACACATTTTCTTTACTGAAGTCAAGTATTGTAGAACTGTAATTCATTGGTTATAGACTATATGAAAACGCACAGCATTACCGCATTTTCTTTTACTAACGGCTACCGGGCACGCCTCTGCCTTGACACTAGTTTCGAATTTCAAACTGTGCTAATTATTTCATTCACAAAAAAGTTACTATGTTGGTATATGCATTGTCCATACAGGAGATTACTATAATGCTTGACTGTACAAGCAACTATGAAACTATCGGTGACATTTAGTTATTTCACACTATACTTCAATACTCCAAAAACAAAAGTATACGCCTAAAAGAAAATTTAGATATTCATGCCCATCAACTTTTTAAATTATTTCCAGGGGGAGTAGTGAACACTATAGTTTGTGTAATACGGTGGTCTAGGACACCTCCTAAAATGTTAGTACTCATCAGGTGTCAATACTATCTGCAGTTCAACCTGTGCGAGACGACCCTGGCAAATGTTTACAAATTTTGAATTAGTTTCCTATGACATTCCTATTTAATGTGTCTAAGTTAAGTACCGAATTTTCGCTTGTAAAAGCCTTAAATAACAAGAAAACACTGCCAACGTGCACTACTGCAAATAACATAGCGTAAAAATCCGAATAATCTAAACCCTTGGTACACCACCACTGCCAAAATATTGCAGACACTGTTGCAGCTCCTGCCTGGCAGCAGCCACTAAAGAACCACCATAATCAAATGCCTAGAACTATCTGTAGTTCTCTCAACAGCAACGTGTTCTTCTGATGAAGAAAAATGTACTTGAAAGAAATATCCTGCGAGTAAAATAGGGTACTAGACACGCCATCTTGCTTCACTGATTTAGCACCAAAGATACTCTTAACACTTTAAAGCACACTAAATACGATGTTTGCAGTGATCAAATTCAGTAAATTCAATTTACAAACAACAATTTTTCTTTTCAAAGTGTAAGCAATACGGATGTCATGTCTTACTTTGCGCCTGGGGCTGCTCATCTCCGCTGTCTCGGTCCGACATATCCACCTTGTCGAAAGCGATTTAACCCTCGTTTTCACTATGAGGAATTTATTCATCCACCGGAACTGCGTGCGCAATTACAGTCTGCTTGCAAAATAGACCTTTTCAACTCCAATTTTTTAAGATTGCAGCCAGTAAACCTGAGTACAGTCTAAACTATAAAGTGTAAATACTATTTCAAAATCAAAAATTTGTACATTTGTAACAGAACAGGACTAATATCTCCAAGACATTATTACATTTCTCCGGAAGTGACGATTATAAAATCGGTCTGCTGCAGCAAGACCGTCTTAATCATTCCTCGCAGCCAGGTTTACCACTACTCAGTACTACTACTTCTACAGTACATAGAGAAACAAGAAGAAGAAGAAGAAGAAGAAGAAGAAGAAGAAGAAGAAGAAGAAGAAGAAGAAGAAGAAGAAGAAGAAGAAGAAGAAGAAGAAGAAGAAGAAGAAGAAGAAGAAGAAGAAGAAGAAGAAGAAGAAGAAGAAGAAGAAGAAGAAGAAGAAGAAGAAGAAGAAGAAGAAGAAGAAGAAGAAGAAGAAGAAGAAGAAGAAGAAGAAGAAGAAGAAGAAGAAGAAGAAGAAGAGGAAGAAGAAGAAGAAGAAGTTTACGAGGAGCTGTAATCGACGAAATATGCTCCTAGCGCTAAATTTGAAATTGCTAGTTTTCCGCGATGTTAGAAGCCATTCACTTTCTATCTACATAACCACGATTATAAGTTTCCTATTTTAATTTTTAATTTTCTAAACCGTCCTATCAGAAACTTAAAGATAATAAAATAATTAGACGTTTGGATAGCAACACTGATGGCTCAAAATACAAACAGCAGCAATTCAACTGTATTGATCAGATTACACCATGCACAGTAAGTAAACTGCAAAATTTATATCACAAAAGCTAATTGACCACTTACTGACAAATGACAGTGATCAAGAATTATATGTAGCAAATATATATTCCAATGTATCTGATCATAATTTGCTAATTGTTCATATCTGTGAAATTACATTACAATTTCTATTACTTTAGTTGTGCTCATTCAAATAACATAAAATGTGCATTATGATTCACTAATGCATTTGCTTGGGGGTTTATACCTCAGATGTTCACAATTACTCAGCTTTTTTATGAATATGTAGACAATTTTATAAAACTGCTAGTACTAAATTAAGAAGCTTGTACATAATACCTTTCAGAAACCTGAGACATCAAAAGAACTACTTACATTGATAAAATGAACTCACTTTATATTCCAAAATAAATTAAATATTAATCCAAATGATAAAAGAATCAGTGAGGTAAACTTGCCATAGTAAATGACAAAATCTTTCTTGCAAAAGATAGATTGACGAAATATAGGAAGTTCAGGTATAATCTTATGGCAGAAGTTGCCAAATATTGCATTTTAATGAAAATTTATCATGGATTAATACATCCTCATTTGAAGCACTTATGGAACAATGGTTTGGGGATATGCGACACTAAAATACTTTCTCATTGAAAATGACTAATTAGGGTAAGTAATAATAGTAATCTTTATTGCAGTCAATAGACTACAAAAGCATCTGACATTGTCAGAGTTAACAGTAAAGCTTTTACAATAATCTACAAGAACATAATTACAGAAAGGCCATATATTATACTTCTGCAATACTATACAGATGCTTTTCAATTAGGTAAGATTTTAAAACATTTCTGAATGTAATATTTACATTATTCTTCACTGTTTGCAATTTATTATAAAATAAGGCTCCAATTCTATAAGCATCTTTATTAGTTTGGTATTTATTTGTGTTTTCCCTATGATAGTCATTTGTGCCCCTTGTACCATGCTTATGGCAGTCATTATTCAACACATTAAATTAGTTATCATTTTTTATAAAAGATACTTTTATAAACATAGAAACTATGGTTAGTATTTTTTCTTTTATGAATGTTTCTCTACAGGACTATCGGTAGTTGAGGTTGTACATGCATCTGATACATTTTTATTTTTAATACCCTGTCAATATTGGAAATACTTGTAAACCTTGCCCCCCCCCCCCCCCCCAACCAAATTTCAATTCAATAGGCTAAATGTGGATAAATTATACCTTAATAAACTGTTTTTAGAATATATGTGTTCTTGCACTTTACTAATTGTGTTAGAAAGTATAGTCCCGAGTTAATTTTTCTGCAAACAGTTTCTACTAGTATATTATACTTTAATCCTTATCAAAATTTATGCCTAAGCATTTAGAGTTGTTCACTGCTCCAAGGTACAATTGTTAATATTTATATTTATTTTATCTGTAACATAACTTTTGTTATACCATGATTTTAGTTTTATCTTTGTTTAGTTTATTAGATTTAATGAGATTTTGTCAATTGCATTTGTACTAAAATATGAATTTTGTAGAAATTGTTTTAGAAACTGTTTTACATTTTCTGTTACAAAATTCCAAATTAAGATTTAATTGGAAATACATATTTGAGGACCCTGGATCCAGAAAAGCATTTTTAGATAAAAGTATGAGTATGTGCATGTAAAATAAATATTTTGTTTTTTCAATGAAACTGTCATTTGACAAGATCATATTAGCCTGCTGGTGTATCATAATTTCATCCCACAGGGGTTCTTTTTGCTAACAGTAAATCATTGAGATGGAGCTGTTGCTTTTAAGCCACTTAAAAACCATCAGTCTGGAATGGACATGAACCTGCAACCTCGAGATCAGGCCAACATCTAATGTGTGTGAGGCTGTGAACAACATAACTCAAAAATAAAAAGTGAGTTAAATACAAAATTTAGTATTGAAATCAACGTCTACCGAGGAAGTGACACAAAGATTATTAATAAAATGCCCCCTCCTTGAAACTATCCTTTAGATGGAAAACTTAATGACAATTTTAATTTGTTAAAAATGGCTTTAACAGTGCTCACTTTCTTCTCGGGCAGCCAGCTGGTGAAAAGATGATTAGATATCAACGTTTCAGGAGTATAGAAAATTGTGTCAAAGAAACGCAATTACTTACTTAGCTTGATTATCAAGCTGTATTGATCTTTGCTTCTTAATTTGACGGATTTCCATTTTTAAGGCCGGTTTCCAAGAGGAGCTGAACTGAAATCCAGTATCACGATTAAGCGTGCTCCTTTCAGAGGAAATTGCCAAAGCCTCCTTAATTCTCCGCTCCCAGTAAATGTTGCATTTTGCCAAGTTGGTCGTCTCCCGAAAAAAAGTGCAAAAAAGTGTATGCGCGTAGGTGTGTGTTTAATGCTCAGGAGTTAATGAAATCATTCTCCTTCTTGCTTCCCAATATTTTGACATTAGGTTTCAAAATCTGCAAAGGATCCACAATTTTTTTAAATGTTCCATGTCAGTAAACAATTTGGAGATGCCACCATTCCAATTCTTAATCCTGCAGTGGTCACGCGGGATATTGTTTCATTATAGATCGCATGGGGTCTCACAGATGCCAACAACATTCTTGTGTTAACAATGAACATTTTGTTAAATTTATTTACTTTTATGATTGTAAAAGTACTAATTCAGTGAAATGAAATAGATGTATGCATTATGAGCAATGTAATATATGTTATTTTTCTGTGTTTTAAGTATAAATGTATTCCAGAAAACTGTTGATTGCTACATTACATAAGTTATCTCATTCATCAGAAAGGTGAAAAACCATTATCACCCCGTTTTTAGAAAATAATATTACAGTCCTCATATGGAAGCATTCTTATTTAATGCAACTTACAGTTTATAATATAAATATCACATTTAATCAGCACTACAATTAACAGTCAGAGCATACTTGCTGTGCATGTTCTAAACACAGAAATTTCTTGCAGCTGCGGCATCTGTGCTTTGTGTATCAGTTTTTTGAACGACCACATTCACCGCATCTCTGTCTTTTTGCACCTCGATCCTCTTGTGTGGGTTGCGCTGTACCTTCATCTGGAAAAAGACTCTGAATATCTCATTTGAGATTCCTTGGCAATGATGAGCACTCAGAATGTCGGCACAAGTAATCATCAGCTAGATTATGTGCTAGAAGTTTCAAAAATTCACTACGCCTGGTGCTAGCATCAGTATTGTTTGCATGGTGTATTATTTGTGTATTTATAGCTATAATGTTCATCGTGCTATAAAAAACAACAATTGGCCATCTGTTAGTTTTTCTGGACACGTTATACGTACTGCACAGCTGATAAGAACCGCCTTGTTTTTCTTGGCAACATATGACATTAGAGCTGAATTTTTCTGAAACCCAAACAGTGTTGTTCCCACCTCCCAGTTCTTTGTGTAAACTCTGGTAGAATTTCAAGTTTATTCTTTTTCATAGTTCCAACCAGAGTAAGATTCTTCTGAAATAAGTGATCAGCGAATTCTAAGGAGGGGAAACAATTGTCTGTGGTTATATTATGCCCAGTTCCTGAGATCACTGACGTGAGATGTTTCAGAACATCCTGTTGGTTTTTTGCTAATGGCAAATGGCCCTGCAAGCTGTTTACCAGCATATATTTCTAGATTGGCGGTGTAATACATCCTAGCGTCCACCAAAGCAAATATTTTTAGACCATACTTACTTGGTTTACTAGGGATGTACTGCCTGAAGAAACAATTGCCCCTGAAAGCTTCCAGCTTTTCATCAATTGTGCAGTATTCTCCAACTGAATAGACATTTTTACAATTTCCCACAAGGGAAATAAATATCTCACGTATAGGGGCTAAATTATGATGCTTCTTTCTTTCCTCTCGGTTATCCCTGTTGTCGAACCTCAAACAGTATAAGAGGAACCTAAATCGCCTTTCAGCCATTATCAGACGACATAACACAATTCCCATTTTATTGGAGGCCCATATATCTTGGGTGTATGTATGGTTGTCTTTTCTTGCTGCACATAAATACAGGATTCCTAACAGAGCTTTTATTTCAGTTACGTCTGTCAGATGAGCATCCCTTTCTCTGGAATAATGTCCCTATACTTCAGATATCTTCTTATTAGTGTATTCAACAATGCTAGAGAGCAAGTCATTGTCAAGAAAGCATTCCCAATATTCAGCTGGTGTTTTGACATTCTTTGCGGCACCTTTCACACCCAGTAAATGACTGACAATGTTATGTCTTCGAGTGCAAACATTTTTTTGTTGGACCTACTTTAGACCATTTTGTGTAAGTGTTATCAACCTGATTATCACTATCACTATTGCTGGAGTACGCTTTTTGCTCAGTGTCCATATTTTCTTCTCGTGTTTCCACACAGTCTTCTTCAACATCGCTATAAATGTTGAAGTCATCACCTGATTCATCATCTTCCTCCAACAGCCAGAGTACAATTTCCCTGTCACGTGGATTTTCCAGATTGTAGAACTTCTGTGATGTCATAATGGATCTGAGGATAAATAAATGTGTATTAGCAAGAGCTGTTGCTAATAAATATTAAACAATACATTAAGCAAAAAATTAGAATACTTACCTTCAATAACAATGAAGGTCGCGTGGCATCTGCTAGACTCCAGTGATGCAGCTTTGGTAACAACCTCTTCCCTCCAGCACTGTAGTGCAATTAATGCGGTGTTGATGAGGAAGATAATAATTCTATGGGGTAATGGTTCTGGGTGGGAAAAAGTATTTAAAATTCAGAAAAAGATAATAAGAGTAATGATGCATATAGGATACAGAGCGTCATGTAGCCATTATTTAAAAAATTAGGAAAACTTACACAGTCATCATATTTATATACTGAATAGATTATGTACATACAAATCAGGATAATGTTTTGGACAGTCAAAACCAGCATAACTATGATACACGACATTTATTTATTTATTTATTAATCGTCCAACTGAACAAATACATGTTATGGGACACGTCAGAAATATACATATTTTACAAATCAGAAAAGAACAGACATTCTAATAATACTTATGTATAATATTAAGGAGACAGATTTACATGCGCTAAAATAACCGGAAAAGAACACACATTCTAATAATACATATGTATAATATTTACAGTGATTCTATATGAACTACAGATTTACATATGTTAAAATACTCTGTTATAAAAGCAATGAGTGTACATGAAATCCTTAAGTCTACTTTTAAATTTATTGATGTTGGTTACATTTTTAATGTTATGTGGTAAGTGATTATATAGAGTAATCCCGTTGTATGTGACAGTTCCTTCAAACAAAACAGTGTTGTATGGTATTACCGAGAGTGACTATTGCTTCGAGTGTAGTAATTATGTACCTGTGAATTTAGTTGAAACTCCTCTAAATTATTCTTAACATACACCAAGACTTCATACATGTATAATGAGGGTAACGGTAAAATATGTACTTCTTTAAATAGCTCCCTACCACTACTTTTTGTTTGGTGATCTTGTAATGATTCTAATGACCCGTTTTTGCATTTTGAATAATGCAGTATGTCTTATCGAGTTTCCCCAAAACAAGATTCCGTAAGACATGAGTGAGTTGAAATATGAATAATAAAGAACCCTTAGAGAATCCACGCTTAATGTCTCTGAAGCCAATCTGATAGCAAAACAAATTTTGTTTAACTTTTTTAATAACACCTCAATATGCTCACCCCATTTTAAGTGTTCATCAAAATGAAGACCAAGAAACTTAGTTGTGTTTGTACTTTTGATAACATTGTCACCGAGATGAATAATTTGGTTACTTAAATTCTTATGTGATGAAAGAGAATAGCTGCTGTCTTATCTTCATTAACTATTAGCCTGTTCATTTCGAACCATTCTCTTAATTGATTAATTACCAATTTACTTTATGTTGCACAACAGTAATATTTTCCCCTCTAATAAAAACACTTGTATCATCTGCATAAAGTACTGTGTCTGCTTTATTTATGTTGTCTTCCAGATCATTGATGTAAACCGAGAAAAGGAGAGTTCCCAGAACAGAACCCTGTGGAACCCCAGTTTTTATAGTCCTTTTTTTTTTTTTGTGAGCATTTAGAGTCTATTAACTTAGCTTTTTCATCTATAGAAGTTATTTGTACAATCTGTTCCCTATTTTCCAGGTAAGATCTAACCCATTTTAATGCTATTCCACGAATCCCCAATGCTTCTAGTTTTTTTGCATAGAATATTGTGCTCCAGTAGATCAAATGCTTTTGATAAATCTACGAATAAAGCTAATCCAACCTCTCTTTTATCTGCTGCATTATAAGCCTGCTTAAGGATGTCAATTGCAGCTGTCATTGTTGATTTGCCTTGCCGAAATCCATGCTGATTTTTAGATAGTAGATTGTATTTTTCTAGAAATTTTGATAATCTTATATACATAACCATATCTGTGTATATGATGGAATACTGCTACTGTGAGTGTATTTCTACGCAAATAAAAAATGATTTGAATTTCTGCAAATTGGACTTTTAATTCTACGAACCCACAAAGTCACAATTGGTGTCAGGAAGTGGAAAGTTCAATGATGGACGCGGCATTGGAAAATATTTTGGAGAAGATGATGGAAATGAAGGCAGAACTGACCTCGGAAATGAAAGCGACAAATAATAGCCTGGCCGAGGAACTAACAGAAATGAAGACGGCTAACGACAACCTCACCGCCGAGCTGAAGGAAATAAAAACAGCGAATTACAACCTCGCTGCGAAGACGGAGGCGGCGAATAACAACTTGGCCGCGATGATGACCGCGAAGATGGCCGAATTAACCACAGAAATGAGAGCAGCGAACGACAGTCTGGCCACGGAAATAAAGGTGGTGAACAGGCTCTTGCCGCCAAATTAGAGGAACAGTTGACCGGCGTAAGGGATGACGTCACGGAGCTGGGCAAGCGGATGGGCCAAGTGGACGTACGCGTCGAATACCTGGCGAACTGCTTCAATGACCTAGGGGGAAAGGCCGACAGTAACGCCAAGTCCTTGAACGCTATGGTATAGGATATCGTCGGCAGGACGTTGAAGGACTTGAAGGCCGACGCGCCGGGACGCGACACACCTGCGCGCGTCAAACCTCCTAAATATGAAGGCGCGACAACTTTCGAAGTCTTCCGCCGCCAGTTCGACACAGTGGCCAAGCACAAGTGATCACCGGAGGAAGATGCCGCACAGCTCATAGCAAGCCTCCAGGGACGGGCCGCAGAAGTCCTGAACGCGATCCAGACAGCGGCGGCGCCCAAGGACATCTGGAAGACCCTGGGGAACCGCTTTGGAAACCACCGCTTAGCCGCAGCGTACCGCAGCCAGCTGAAGGTAAGGTCGCAGCAACCAGGGGAGACGCAGCAGGAGTTCGCCCTGGCAATCGAGCTTCTGGACCAGAAGACGTCTGTGCATGGACTCTGTGTAGCCAGGACATTGTTGCCGTGCCGAGAGGAGGTGCCAACGAGGCTGCTTAACCTGGCAGATACCGATCACGACGTCCAGGCCGAAATGGAGCTGGGCACGTGCGAGCCCGTGGTCAGCGTAGCCGCAATCGACAAGACTCAGGAGCCAGTGCCGATGCAACACATGGGGCCCCAGCTGGAAGACTTACTAGAGAGGGTGGCCGACCACCGGAACGCGGAACAGCTGGATAAAGTTCGACAACTGCTGAGACGTTCCCAGCGCGTCTTCACCCAAGGCGACAGCGACTATGGCCGCACGGAACGAGTGCTCCACTGCATCGACGCCGGAGACGCCCGGCCTATTCAGCAACTACCTGGACGCGTTCCGCTGGCAAAACAAGCGGCGGTACGGTATATGCTAGATGACATGAAATCCAGGAGAGTGATTGAAGAGTCTGACAGCCCATGGTGTTCTCCTGTAGTTCTGGTGACAAAGAAGAACGGCGAGCTACGCTTCTGCGTGGACTACAGGAAGTTGAACGCTGTCACCCGAAAGGATTGCTTCCCCCTACCCCGGATTAACGACACCCTGGATACGCTAGCTGGTGCACAGTAGTTCTGGACCCTAGATCTGAAGTCGGGTTACTGGCAGGTAGCTCTGGACCCGAGAGACAAGGAAACGACCGCATTCCCGGCAGGCCAAGGGCTTTGGCATTTCACAGTTATGCCCTTTGGCCTCTGCAACACACCAGCTAGCTTCCAACGCCTCATGGAGTCGCTAATGAGAGGATTGACTTACGACGCCTGCCTGCTATACCTGGACGACATCATCATCGTCGGTAAGACCTTCGAAGATCATCTGGAAAACCTGAGCAAGGTGTTACAGAGACTGCAGGCGACCAACTTGAAACTGAATGCGAAGTGCCAGCTCTTCCGCAAGGAAGTTAACTACTTGGGACACGTAGTCTCACTAACCGGAGTGGCCACTGACCCAGAGAAGACACAGACAAGATTGGCCTCGGCCGAAGGATAAGAGCTTATTGCGCAGCTTCCTGGGGCTGTGCAGTTATTACCGCCGCTTCATAAAGGGATTCTCCAACATCGCCAAACCCCTCACCCGCCTAGGAACACCGACCTTACGTGTGGATGGATGACGCTGAAGACGCTTTCCAGCGGCTGAAGAAGACACTGTGTAGTGCTCCTATTTTGGGATTTCCACAACCAGGCGGCGCCTTTATTCTAGGCACCGACACCAGCGACCATTGCATTGGGGGCGTCCTATCCCAAAACCAGGACAGCCATGAGCGGGGATTGCCTACTACAGCAAGATGCTACTCAAGATAGAGAACAACTGCGTCACCCGACGAGAATTACTGGCGGTGGTAAAGACCTTGGAAAACTTCCACAAACACCTGTACGGTCAGCCATTCCACCTGAGGACTGACCACTCCGCCCTAACTTGAATACTGAGCTTTAGAAACCTGGAAGGCCAGACAGCACGTTGGGTCCAGCGGCTGCAGGAGTACGACTTCATCTCTGAACATCGTAGAGGGAAGAGCCACGGCAATGCAGACGCCATGTCCCGAAGACCCTGCCCAGAGGAGTGCGGCCAATGCACAAGAGTGGAGGAGAAGGAGTGTGCCGCAGCTGTCAGAGTGGTCACGGCAGTGCCTGCGGACGGCTGGGATAGCGCAGGCCTGAAGATGCAGCAGCTGGCAGACACCGACTTGGGGCCACTCTTGAGGGAAGTGGAGGCAGGGAGAAGACCAACCTGGGAGGACATCGCACCAAGGAGCGCCACATACAAGTCGTACTGGGCCTAGTGGGACTCACTGAAGATCAGAGAGGGCGTGCTGTTCCGGGTATGGGAATCGCCTGATTGGAAGACGCAAAGAAAACAGTTGGTACTTCCCCGAAGTAAGGTCCCGGAAGTCCTGGAGGAAGTGCACGCCGGTACTTCAGGAGGACACCTGGGAGCAAACCAGACGATCGACAAACTTCGGCAGCGCTATTACTGGCTGAGGCTCCGAGCAGATGCTGAGAGATCGTGCCGTCAATGTCACGTGTGCGCAGAGAGTTGCGGTCCCCAGACTAGGAGCCGGGGTCGCATGCAGCAGTACAACGTCGGAGCGTCATTCGTATTGATCGCCGTTGACATAGCTGGACCGTTCCCAGTGTCCGACCGAGGCAACAAGTAACTGATGATGGTCGTGGACTACTTCACTAAGCGGCCGGAGGTGTATGCCATCCCGAACCAGGAGGCGAAGACAATCACAGACTGCCTCGTGGAGCAAGTGTTCTGCCGATTTGGGGTGCCGTTAGAGCTCCACAGCGACTAGGGCACCAATTTTGAGTCCAAACTGATGAAGGAGGCACTGGAAAGGCTTGGAGTGAACAAGACCCGCACTACACCTCTATATTCCCAGTCGGATGGCATGGTCGAAAGGTAGGTACATCAAGACCTTAGAAGAACACCTCAAGAAGGTCGTGGCCAGCCATCAGCGAGACTGGGACTTCAAGGTGCCACTGTTCTTGCTGACCTACCTCTTGTCAACACACGACACCACTGGGATGACGCCAACCAGCTTAATGTTCGGCCGAGAGTTACGCCTCCCTTGTGATCTGGCTTTTGGAAGCCCCCCGGACGCAAAACAGACAGCAACCAAGTATGTGGAGAACCTGGTGGACCATCTCCACGACATGCATGAGATGGCTCGTCAGAACATCCAGAAGGCGAGCGACCGCATGAAGACCCGATATGACAGGCAAGTCAACAGCCAAGAGTTCCAGCAGGGTGACCTAGTCTGGTTGTACCGCCCTACCCGGACCAAGGGACGCTGCCCAAAACTTCAACAGCCGTGGCAAGGACAGTACTGGGTGGTGAAGAGGATTAACGACGTGGTCTACCGCATCCAGAAGGTGTCCCGAGGGAAGATGTTGGTGGTACACCTGGTTCGTCTGGCCCGCTACGATGGTGCTGTTCGGGATGACCAGCCTTGAGGAGGGAGCAGTGTCGCGGCGACGGGCTCAAAAGTGTTTGCGCAGCTTGTTTACACAAAGGAACTGATAGGCAGACAGTGTGGTAATAAAGAGCTTGCAGAAACATTTAAAGATAGCGCGAGATAAAGGACTTGCCCATTTAGAAAATTCTAGTGATATCTTGATTGACAGAGAGCAATCAATTTCTTGTTTGTTCTAGAAATCTCTCGAATTTATCAATGAGGAATTTAAGGAAGTGACGACTCACCAAGAGGGAAGTTGCAAATAGAGCAGTAGTAGTAAACAGCTGTGAAGTGTTTTAACGAGAGCTGATGTAAACAGGTGTAATCAGAATGCTGTTGTTGTGATCATCAATCTTGGTAGATTGTGTATATGATATAATACTGCTACTGTGAGTGTATTTCTACTCAAATAAAGAACAATTTGAATTTCTGCAAATTGGAATTTTGATTCTACGAACCTACAAAGTCACAGTATGCAAGATGACATTAATTTTTGAATTTTGTTAGCTGTATAGTTTTAAACTCCAGCAAACATATTTATATAATTTTATTGCTATTACCTACATTTTCTTTTATACTAGTCATTAATTTTATATGTAGTTTTACATTGTTTACGAGCTTTGCTCAAACATTAAATATTATTGTGTCAAGAAAATTTGATTTGATATGATTTGATTCATATTTTATTCATAAACATCTGAAAATGTCATTAATGGTGATCAAAAGTAAAGAAAGATACTAAATTCATACACTCATGAAATGATGAGCAATATATGTAAATCCATGGCAAAGTATGCACAGTGTGGTGCAGTCTGTATAAATACTTTAGGAAAAGTGTAACTGAGTCTACATATATGTTGCCCCACAAGAAAATGCCCAGAAGATCACCTTAGATAGTTTCAAAGATACAATGGTTTTTATATGAGAAAAAGACCTACTTTAAGGAAGGTGTATGCTAAGTTAAAATATCCAGAAGAGATGTGGACTGGCTTAGGCAAAACCTTCCAACAGAACAGTTTCATGCCGATAACTTCTCTACTGTTCTCAATCTTGATATTTACAGCTTAATTATTCCTTTAAAACCTACATGTACCACCTAAAAAATAGATAGTCTTCACCAATTCAATCATAATATATTACGTCTATCTCCTTATCATTCTGAACTGATCCCCACTGAACTTATTTGTGCTACTGCAAAAAAACACTGTGTGGCTGGCAGAAATGTTACATTAAGACTGGAGGACATAATTCAGGTATCTGATGTCAAATTTTCTAACATTTCACAGCAGATTGGCAAGAATGATACAGGCTTGTGAAGAAAATTAAAGCAGAATATATGCAAAAAGGATTAATGGTTGCAGGGCAGGAAATAGTAATTACCCGGGAGAGGAAGGTGCTGATTTATTTCGAGTGGGAAGGATAAAGCTGAGTTTGAAACAGAGGAACCATCGTGGACTGCGGCCGCACCGTGGTACAGTGGTTAGATCGCTTGGCTCTCACCAAGGCGGCCTGGGTTCGATCCCAGGCGACCGCAAAGTGAGATTTGTGGTGAACAACACGGCGCTGGGGCAGCTTTTCTCCAGGACCTCCGGTTTCCCCTGCCATCTCATTCCACCGGTGCTCCATCTTCATCTCATGTATCATCAGTGTCACCGCCTGCAGTGCCGTATGTAGTAAAAGCGGGCGTTAAACACTACACATTTCACATTTCATTTATCGTGGACTGCAATAGCACATAATAGATGAAACCAGTCTCAAGGAAAGGGTGCAAGCAGATCTCAGCTTGCAGTGAGATAAGAGCTAACACCTTCCTCCAACCACACTACTTCCTATTACATCACTGCGCATTGGACTGCCACCTCATGTGAATCTTACTGTATATGTAGCAGCAAGCAAGTCTTCTATTTTCAATGTGCCTGAGGTAGGGGTAAAAAAATGCTTGACAGTGTACAAGTTGAAAGGCAAGCATTTTATCCATTGTCTTCCCTGTCATAGATATAGTTATCTAAAGATTTTCTGGGAGGGAAGTTTGAGGTTCAATTTCATTATCATTGTTTCGATCAGTCATGACTGAAATAAAGCCATCTAAATCTTGTGTTTTGATAGTGACTGTATCTGAATTTGGAGATTTTTTCTTTGGAAAGAGAAGTGCTATTTTGTAAGATGTGGAAATAAAGGTATCAGCCAAAAGAAAATTCACTGTGCAGCATTGTGTAGCAGCAGTAAATATATACAGTTAGTTACTTGCAAGTAAGGAGAAATGCATGCATTATTTGCTGCAACAAAGAATACCCATGAAGGATAATAAATTGTCAGATATTTATGGACATTTTTGAGAAGCTTTAGCTTCTTTTGTACATTGAACTATGCTAAATTGAAGAGTTTTCCAAAACTGCATTTCAGACATCCTACCCCAGATTAATCAACTCTTCGGAAGAACTTTCTATTACAATATACACCACCATTAGCAAGGGAAAAGTATGTACATGTAAAGAAGATTTTCTTGTCCATTGACAAAATAAGTGATATAGAAAATCGTTACATAGCTAATGTAGTCAGTGATACATTGGTGATCAATGGACCAGATGAAGTGATTCTGCTCGAAAGTGAAGTATTAGAAATTGTTAATCACTCCACAATTTTAAGACTCTTTGAAAAATATATGTTTTGTTTATGGCTTGGGGACATCAGAAATGATGTCTTATTTTTTTTTTAAATTTTTTTTTAATAATTTACATCCTCCAACGTTAAGTCATATTGGACGGTGAATGAATTGGGTGAAATGATGCTCAAATGAGTCCAGGATCCATGGAGCTTAGAGTTACCCAATATTCATCTTGAAGGATAAGGCAAAACCCTGGAAGAAACCTTATCCACATAACTCACTCTGACCGAGATTCGAACTCGGGACCTCTTGAACGTGAGGCAGACACGCTACCATCTACGCTACCGAGGCGGGCAGTCTTAGTTTTTTTTTTACTGATACAGCATTATACATTGAGAAGGCAGGAATGTCAATGCAAGCTTTTTATCCAAAAATAGCCTGCTCTACTTGCTTATCACATGCTATGCAGAGAAGTGGACTGCCTAGTGTCAAATATAATTTTTTTTTTTTTTTATCAGAGCTCCCTCTCAAACTGCTTTTCAAGCCCTTGGCTCCTGGTACTCCACTTCCCCACGAACCTGTAATCATTCTTGGGACACCTGGATAGATTCAGCAATTTATTACTGGGGTCATTTCCAAATGGATCTGTATAACTCTGAAGCAGTTATTTTAGATATTTTATATTGTTTGAGAAGAATAGTTGGAGGAATTGTAATGTTTAAAGAAATGGATAAAATGTAAGGTAGGTTATGTGTAACCATGACAACCTCAAATGAGAAGAAATTATTAACAGTTTCAAAGATATTTCTTCTGCTTAAGAACGATATAGGAGAAAGACGTACATTTGTGTCTCTCTAAGATTGTGCAGAATTATTTTTAGTATACATTTAAGATGCACAAATAGCTTGAGAAAGAAATAGTTTTGGCTTCACTCTTCATCAGATCATTGAAGTGTGTAAAGATGTGTTATCTGTAGTGTGGATCTGCAAGTTTTCAGAATCTTAATCCACAAGGATTCAGTATTGAGTATTTTATAAAAGGATATAATCTACAGATCTTAACATTGTGATAGGATATAATAATGGTTTTAGTAGAATAAATTCCAGTATTTTGAAGAAGAGAAAATTTGTTATTGTTTTCTACAATTTATTCTTGCTCTGATACTATGGCCAGAGAGGGAGAAGACTCTTGCTCCAGAGCGCCGAGGCATACTTCCTCAAGATCGACACAGAAGGTGAGAATAATTAACCATCTTCCATCCTTAGCTCCTTTTGCACCAAATTATTCAGCTTTAACTCACAAATACATCAATGTCATGGAAAAAAGAACCTGAAGCCACTCATGCACAGACTGACATTATATTGTGACTTTGTGGGTTCGTGAAATGAAAAGTCCAATTACACCACTCAAAAATGTTCTTTATTTCCACCGACTTACAGTTAAACTCTTGCCCATTACACAAAATTACGTAATGCACACAATTACGATTCACCAGTTCGTCCGTTACCGTTCAGATGCACGTACACAATTACGCACAGTCTTATCGTTCATTAACACGGCGCTCTTTCGCTAGCACGTCAAACACTGACTCACTCACTGTCTCTCTGAAATCCTTTTTTATAGGAATGTCACTGTTTTTCTAGAAGTCTCTGGTTTCACGAAAGTTCCGGAGGGCAGCAGAAGGGGAGAGAAGCGCCCAGGGTCAAGTGACATTTCCCTAACCACCCCTCAGTTAGTGACAGAGACTAATGGGAGGCGTGGCTCGGCTGCCCTTTGGTTTCCTCACAGCTGTTGCCCTCATGCCTACCGCTAATTGGGTGACACTGCTCCCTCCTCAAAGCTGGTCGTCCCGAACAGCACCATCGTAGCGGGCTAGTCGATCCAGGTGTACCACCAACATCTTTCCTCGGGGAACCTTCTGGATGCGGTAGACCACGTCGTTAATCCTCTTCACCACCCGGTACGGTCCTTGCCATGGCTGCTGGAGCTTCGGGCAGCGTCCCTTGGTCCGGGTAGGACGGTACAACCAGACCAGGTCACCTTGCTGGAACCCTTGGCTGTTGGCTTGCCTGTCATACCTGGTCTTCATGCGGTCGCTCGCCTTCTGGATGTTCTGGCGAGCCATCTCGTGCATGTCGTGGAGATGGTCCACCAAGTTCTCCACATACTCGGTCGCTGGCTGTTTCGTTTCCGGAGGGCTTCCAAAAGCCAGGTCACAAGGGAGGCGTAACTCTCGGCCGAACATTAAGCTGGCTGGCGTCATCCCAGTTGTGTCGTGTGTAGACGAGCGATAGGCCAGCAAGAACAGTGGCACCTTGACGTCCCAGTCTCGCTGATGGCTGGCAACGACCTTCCTCAGGTGTTCCTCTAAGGTCTTGATGTACCTTTCGACCATGCCATCCGATTGGGGATGTAGAGGCGTAGTGCGAGTCTTGTTCACCCCAAGCCTTTGTAGTGCCTCCTTCATTAGGTTGGACTCAAAGTTGGTACCCTGGTCACTGTGTAGCTCTAACGGCACCCCAAATCGACAGAACACTTGCTCCACGAGGCAGTCTGTGATTGTCTTTGCCTCTTGGTTTGGGATGGCATACACCTCCGGCCACTTGGTGAAGTAGTCCACGACCACCATTAGGTACTTGTTGCCTCGGTCGGAAACTGGGAACGGTCCAGCAATGTCAACGGCGATCCGTTCGAATGGCGCTCCGACGTTGTACTGCTGCATGCGACCCCGGCTCCTGGTCTGGGGGCCACGACTCGCCGAGCACACGTGACACTGACGGCACCATCTCTCAGCATCTGCTCGGAGTCTCAGCCAGTAGTAGCGCTGCCGTAGTTTGTCAATCGTTCGGTGCGCTCCCAGGTGTCCTCCCGAAGTACCGGCGTGCAGTTCCTCCAATACTTCCGGGACCTTACTCCGGGGAAGTACCAACTGTTCTCTCTGCGTCTTCCCATCGGGTGATTCCCATACCCGGAACAGCACGCCCTCTCTGGTCTTCAACGAGTCCCATTGGGCCCAGTACGACTTGTAGGTGGTGCTCCTCGGTGCGATGTCCTCCCAGGTTGGTCTCATCCCTGCCTCCACTTCCCTCAAGAGTGGCCCCAAGTCTGCGTCCGCCAGCTGCTCCCTCCTCAGGCCTGCGCTATCCCAGCCTTCAGCAGGCACTGCCACAACTACTCGGACTGCTGCGGCACGCTCCTTCTCTTCCACTCTTGTGCACTGGCCGCACTCTTCTGGACAGGGTCTTCGGGACATGGCGTCAGCGTTACCGTGGCTCTTCCCTCTACGATGTTCCGAGGTGAAGTCGTACTCTTGCAGCCTCTGGACCCAACGTGCTGTCTGGCCTTCCAGGTTCTTAAAGCTCAATAGCCAGGTTAGGGCGGAATGGTCAGTCCTCAGGTGGAATGGCTGACCGTACAGGTACTTGTGGAAGTGCTCCAACGTCTTTACTACCGCCAGTAACTCCCGTCGGGTGACGCAGTAGTTCTTCTCTGCCTTGGATAGCGTTTTGCTGTAATAGGCTATCACCCGCTCATTGCCATCCTGGATCTGCGATAGGACACCTCCAATGCAATGGTCGCTGGCGTCGGTGTCCACAATGAAGGCACCACCCAGTTGTGGGAAACCCAAAATTGGAGCACTGCACAGGGTTCCCTTCAGGTGCTGGAAAGCGTTTTCGGCGTCCTCCGTCCACACATAAGGCCGGTGTTCCTCTGTCAGGCGGGTGAGGGGTTTGGCGATGTTGGAGAACCCCTTTATGAAGCGGCGGTAATAACTGCACAGCCCCAGGAAACTGCGCAACTCTTTCTTATCCCTTGGGCGAGGCCAATCCCTCACGGCCTTTGTCTTCTCCGGGTCGGTGGCCACTCCGGTTGCTGAGACTATGTGGCCCAAGTAGTTAACTTCCTTGCGGAAGAGCTGGCACTTCTTCGCGTTCAGCTTCAAGTTGGTCGCCTGCAGTCTCTGTAGCACCTTACTCAGATTCTCGAGGTGATCTTCAAAAGTCTTTCCGATGATGATGATGTCGTCCAGGTATAGCAGGCAGGCATCGTAAGTCAGCCCTCTCATCACTGACTCCATGAGGCGCTGGAAGCTAGCTGGTGCGTTGCAGAGGCCAAAGGGCATAACCGTGAACTGCCAGAGCCCTTGGGCCGTCGAGAATGCGGTCTTCTCCTTGTCTCTCGGGTCTAGAGCTACCTGCCAGTAGCCCGACTTCAGGTCCAGGGTCGAGAACCACTGTGCACCAGCTAGCGTGTCCAGGGTGTCGTCAATCCGGGGTAAGGGAAAACAGTCCTTCCGAGTGACAGCGTTCAGCTTTCTGTAGTCTAGGCAGAAGCGCAGCTCACCGTTCTTCTTCGTCACCAAGACTACAGGGGAACACCAATGGGCTGTCAGACTCCTCAATCACTCCCCTGGATCTCATGTCCTCCAGCATGTCTCGTACCGCCCCTTGCTTCGCCAGCGGAACGCGTGGTTGCCGCGTTGCCGAATAGGCCGGGCGTCCCCGGTGTCGATGCGGTGAAGCACTTTGTCCGTGCGGCCGTAGTCACTATCACCTTGGCTGAAGACGCGCTGATACCGTCTTAGCAGTTGTCGAACCTTCTCCAGCTGTTTTGCGGTCAGGTGGTCGGCCGCCCTCTCCAGTAAGCCTTCTAGCCGGGGCCCCAGGTGTTGCTTCGGCGCCGGCTCCTGTGTATTGTCGATTGCTGTTACGCTCACCACGGGCTCGCACGTTCCCAACTCCGTCCCGCTTGGACGTCGTGATCGGTGTCCGTTGGATTTAGCAGTCTCACCGGCACCTCCTCTCGGCACGGCAGCAATGCCCTGGATACACACAGTCCGTGTACAGGCGTCTTCTGGTCCAGCATCATGTTCCTGGTTCTCTGGCCCTCCAGTCGCGCCGTCACCACCATCTCGCTCCTCGCGGGGACAACCACGTCTTCGTCTAAGACGACCCTGCAAATTCCAAGGCGCTCTTCGGGTTGACGGAGTATAACCTCTTCTCCGTTAAGCCGCAGGACCTTCTTGCCGACGTCGACCGTCGCCTCATGGCTCCTGAGGGCATCCAGCCCCAGGATCACCTCCTCAGCCAGCTTCGCGACGAACACCCACAGACGCACGGCACTCCGTCCCAAGTTCAGCTCCAACAGGGCCTCCTTCTCCACAGGCAAGGTGTCGCCCGATGCCGTGACAAGCTGGTATGGCCGGCTTGGCTTCCTTGTCGGCAAACCCTTCGCCACGTCAGGTCTGATGATGGTCACGGCCGCCCCGGTGTCCACCAGCACGCGGCACGGCTTTCCTCTTACCCAACCGTCCGCGATGAGGCTGTCATCCATACGCCGGCTGACGGCGCGCAGTGTCACTCGAGGGGATGGTGGTGATGGCGCCGACGTGCCCCTTACTCGTTTTCCGGCTGCTCTTCCTGGTGTGGGCAGTCTCTCTGCAGGTGTCCGGGCTGTCCACACCCCCAACACAGGCCACTAGGTGTTCGCCGGCGTCCCTCAGCTGGTCTTCTGTCTCCGGCGTAGCGGACACTCGTTCTCGACGTCGGGATGGATGTTACTTTGGCCGCCTCCATCCTTAATGCCGCTGTCAGCGCCTCGTGGATGGTTTTATATTCGCCGAGCATTAGGCGCTGACGAATCTCCGCGTCCCGTACCCCGTCGACAAAATTGTAGGCGGCTTCCCGGGATACGAACTCCAGTGACAGGTCAACCAAGGCCTTGCTAGCCAGCTGCTCGATAGCTATGGCGAACTCCTGCAGCGTCTCCCCCGGCTGCTGTGACCTTGCCTTTAGCTGGCTGCGGTATGCTGCGGCTAAGCGGTGGTTCCCGAAGCGATCCTCCAGGGCCTCCCAGATGTCCTTGGGCGCCGCCGTTGTCTGCACCGCGTTTAGGACCTCCGCGGCCCGTCCCTGGAGGCTGGCTATTAACTGTGTGGCCTCCTCCTCCAGTGACCATCCGTTGTGCCTGGCCACTGTGTCGAACTGGCGGCGGAAGACCTCAAACGTTGACGCGCCGTCATACTTGGGAGGTTTGACGCGCGCAGATGTTGTGTCGCGTCCCGGCGCGTCGACCTTCAAATCCTTCAGCTTCCTGCCGACGACGTCCTCTACCATGGCGTTCAGGGACTTCACGCTGCTGTCGGCTTTCCCTTCCAGGTCGTTAACTCGGCTCGCCAGGTCCTCGACGCACTCGTCCACTTGGCCCATCCGCTTGCCCAGCTCCGTCACGTCATCCCTCACGCCGGCCAACTGTTCTTCAAATTTGGCGGCGAGAGCCTCGTTCGCCACCTTCATTTCCGTGGTCAGTTCGGCCATCTTTGAGGTCATTGTCGTGGCCAAGTTGTTGTTAGCCGCTTCCGTCTTCGCTGTTAATTCGGCCTTCATTTCTTCCATCATCCCGGTGATGTTGTCGTTGGCCGTCTTCATTTGTTTCAACTCGGCGGTGAGGTTGTTATTTGTAGTCTCCAGCTTCGCGGCCAGGCTGTTATTTGCCGCTTCTGTTTTTGCAGCAAGGTTTTCATTTGCCGTCTTCATTTCTTTCAGTTCCGCTAAAATCTTTTCTAATGCTGCCTCCATTGTGTTATGTCGCACTCCTGACACCAATTGTGACTTTGTGGGTTCGTGAAATGAAAAGTCCAATTACACCACTCAAAAATGTTCTTTATTTCCACCGACTTACAGTTAAACTCTTGCCCATTACACAAAATTACGTAATGCACACAATTACGATTCACCAGTTCGTCCGTTACCGTTGAGATGCACGTACACAATTACGCACAGTCTTATCGTTCATTAACACGGCGCTCTTTCGCTAGCACGTCAAACACTGACTCACTCACTGTCTCTCTGAAATCCTTTTTTATAGGAATGTCACTGTTTTTCTAGAAGTCTCTGGTTTCACGAAAGTTCCGGAGGGCAGCAGAAGGGGAGAGAAGCGCCCAGGGTCAAGTGACATTTCCCTAACCACCCCTCAGTTAGTGACAGAGACTAATGGGAGGCGTGGTTCGGCTGCCCTTTGGTTTCCTCACAGCTGTTGCCCTCATGCCTACCGCTAATTGGGTGACAATATGAAAAGAGTCCACTATGTACTGGATCAAAAGTATACAATAAATTACCCTGCAGTATTAGAGAAATCATAGAACTCAAATGTTTTAACAAAATAGTAAAAATGTCTGTTAATTGACAGGACCAACTATTCAGTAGCAGAATATATGAATGATGAGCTTGAATTCTCATAATATTCTTTTCATTTTTAATTTGCTAATGTCTTAGGAAAGTATTCTAATTGTATATATTGTAAATACCCTCTATGTAAATACTGTTTAACCCTTTGAAGAGTCATCAGTTTTCCTGAATAATCGTAAGTGTATGTAACAATAAATAATTTTAATCTTTATCTTCCTTATGGTTCCCATCTTATACTGCTTGACAGATTGACCGCTAAATAATCAAAATTCTTTAACCACTTCCAGTAACTCTCAACTCCCCATTTAGAAACCATCTGTCATCCCTTCATAACTTACATATCTTTTAATACTCATACTACTATTTTCAACTTTCTAATATTCACCCTAAGCTCAAACTTTTACACAGAATCCATTTCCAGCATGTACTTACATAATTACTAAACTATACAGAAAGAGTCAAACATTAAGACTTACAAGATTTACAATTGCAATCAATCAATATTAGATATGGAAATAATTTGACATTTATAGTACCAATAAATATGAGATTTCACCAGAAATACACATTTTGAGGTCCCACTATTTAAAAGGATCTTCTGTATATGTGTGTGGTCTGGAATAGCACAACTCAAAAACAAAATGTAAAATAAATATTAAACTGGTATATATTTAATTTGATTAAAGCATACAATAAAAAATAGCTTCTGCAAATCAGGCTTATAACACTCAACTATCCATTTATACTCTGCTGCCTATCATCTCCACCCGAGCTTTGTACAGGTCTCATTCATAGGCAGACATGGCTTTGAACTTGGGACTTCAGTTTCAAGAAGAGTGACAAAGAGAATTATTCATGACTTACAATAACAAGAAATCCTGCTGTTTAATATCTGATATTCAGATTACATAAAATAATGCTTCAATATCGAATGCCACAGTATAAAGTAGACTTTGGTAACTTACAGGTATTTATAATATTAAAAAGTTCTTTCTTATTGTTGAAAATATGAAAGGCAGCATAAATACGATTCCATTATATTTTGAATACAGTTATTTATTATTTTATTAAGTCTCTGGAACTGAATTTATTTATTTAAAGATTTGAGAGCATGTTCTGCCTTAAAATAAGACCTGAAGCTTTCTTGGTGATGAATATGCTCAAGTTGTTCTCAGGAAGCAAGCCAGGTGAAAAGATGATTAGAAATTGACGTTTCGGGATTCAGATTTATTCTGCCATTTGCAACATTTTTTACAAAGCATCGTCAAAAAAATTACACTACAATTACATTTTTACAGTTCCATAATAAAAACAAATAAATCTATTTACAGATTATTAGCAGTTCTAGGTATGCAAAATAGATTGATAACAAAATTTAATAAACTAATTCACACTTCCATTTTTGTATTCTTCAGTTGAGTAGAAAGTGTTTTTCACTAGATAAGTGTTTATTGTGGAAATTTTCTTCACTTTGTAATTTTTTGCCTTGATAGAGTGAGGTAAATGATTGTATAAATTTTTTATGGTACTTTCAATACATTTGGCAGCTAATGTTCCCCTGAACCTATTTCTAAAGTAGTTCTGTTTTGTTCTTGTATTATATTCATGAATGTTTCTATTTTTTCCTTCTAAGTGGTTTCTTATTACATGTTTGAGACATTCAAATATATATAAACAGGGTAGTGTGAGTATCTTAAGCTTTTTAAAACTACTTTTAAATGATTGACTCCTGGGGATTTTTTCCATTATTCTTATTGCTCTCTTTTGTTGCTTAAATGTTTTTAACATATTTTTCTTACCTGTTGCTCCCCATAAAATGACCCCATAACTTAGGTGTGCATGTATAAATGCATAATAAACCTTTAGTGCACTGACTTCATCCATAATTTGTGTTGTCTGTGTTAATACATATATACCCTTGTTTATTTTCTTGTTGATCTTTTATATATGTTTGTGCAATTTTAAACTACTATCTATAACTAATCCTAAAAAGTTTATCTGTGCTACTTGGCTAATTTTCTTATTTTGTACTGTTAATGTGATGTCAGATTTTGTTCTATTACAGAGCTGAATTTGCATCCATTTGGTTTTGTTTGTGTTTAGTACCATTCCCAGAAGGATTTTGCTTTTTCCTGAACTTTGCCACTGTCTTACCTGTTACCACTACAGTTGTATCATCTGCATATCCAATGGCTAATCCTCCTGCATCCTATATTATTTTAAATAAAAAAATTATATATAGGATAAATAGATATGGCCCCAATTTTGATCCCTGAGGCACTCCATGTGTTACACGTTTGAATGTTGATTTAACTTTTTTCAAATGTCCTCCTGTATTGTGTATTATTTCGACACACTGCACCATATTTTGCAGCTACGAGCTTAACCATTTTAATGGTACACCTCTTATCCCATAGTTTTCTAATTTTGCCAATAGATGTTTATTATTAACACAGTCAAATGCTTTTGATAGATCAAGAAAAATTGCTATAACTAACTCCTTTCTATCTAATGCTCGAAAAATTATATCATTTCCCGTACTAACTGCATATATTGTTGATTTCTTTTTCTGAAAGCCAAACTGATTCTGTGATATAATATTAAATTTACTACAGTAGCTCTGGAGCTGTTCTAAGAAAAGTCCTTTGATAATCTTTGAAAATCCAGAGCAAAGAGATATGGGGCGATAATCTTCCATCATTTGTTTGGAGCCTTTCTGTTTATAAATAGGTCTAACTATCGTTTGTTTTAGGTTACTTTGAAAGGTTCCTGAAATAAAGCTTTCATTTATTATATGTGTGAATATATCCATTATTTCGTATTTGCAGTATTTTATCATTTGGTTTGAATATTCATCTAATCCACTAGATCTTTTACATTTTAGTGTGTTTATTTGTCTAATGACATCAGTTTGTGTAATTTCTCTAATTACATTGAGTTACATATGGAGCTTTTATTTGTTTTGTAGTCTTTTGTCTTAATTCCCATATTAGCTATTATATCAATATAATAATCATTAAATTCATTACTAATAATCACTGGGTCTAGTACTATGCAACTGTGTTTTATAATTTGGAAGCTTTCTGTGTGTGCATCTCTCCCATCATCAGGATATTTATTAAATTTTATAACTACAAATGAAACACTGGATATAACAAAAATGTAAACAAAAACAAAACACTATCAAAATTTACATTACTGAACAAAAGACTGTTTTCAGTAAATTCAATGCCAGGTCAGGAGATGGCGTGAGTATAGAAAATTAATTAGGTCAAAGAAACGTAACTACTTAACTTGATTATCAAGCTGTATTGACCTATGCTTCTTAAGTTGACGGATTTCCATTTTAATGGCTGGTTTCCAAGAGGAGCTGAACTGAAATCCAGCATCACGATTAAGCGTGCTCCTCTCGGCAGAAATGGCAGAAGTCTCTTTAATTTTCCACTCCCAGAAACTGTTGTATTTTGCGAATCTACTTTTATGTAGATTATTTGAAAATAATAATACTGCCTTCTATCTACAATGTCTTTATAACTCCATCAGATCATGCACATGGCCTTTACAAAAACATACTTCAGTTCTCTTAGGGAATCTTTTGAAGAAAAATTAAAAAAAATAGGTAACTGAAATGGACAAGAAATATGCCTGCTCAATAATCCAATTTCTATTAGATGTTATCCAAGCAGCAGAGTCATTGCAGCTAGAACTCATAGAAATGCAAATGAGCACACATTAAAGTGTTAGGAAATACTGAATTAGATTGTTTTAAATGCCTACTAGAAGAGCAATTGCCTAACCACATATTTTCTCTATTGTTTTGCAAGCTTAAAGATATTCTTATGACAGAACTCTGTTTCACTGTCTGAAGACATTAACACACTGCTTTCCAAATATCCTCTGCCGTTCATGTAGCATTGGCATAACAGTCGGAACTGTAGAGCAGATATGGAAGAGTTTCCCACCCAAATATGCTGATCTTCTCCACAGTAACACAAGCAATGTTAGGATGTGCACTATCTTGTTGCATGATTATCTTCTTTCCAGAGCATTCATTACACAATAAATGGTAGAACTTCAAAAGTGTCTGGAAGCAGCAGGTGGCATTTATGTTTTGTCCAGATTCAAGAAAATCAAGCAAAATGCAACCCTGTGATCCAAGATGACATGCGCATAACTTCCTTATCTGATTGCACTCTCTTCACTTTCTTTTTCAATAGTGAGTCCAAATGGTGCAGTTCCATACTCAGTTCATAATGATGGAACTAGCTTTCATTATGTATAACAACACTTGTCAGACACTTATCACCTTCATTTTGAAATCTCTCAGGAAGGTTTTGGGTGATGGTACTTCTCTGAAATTTGTGGTCTTTGGTCAATAAACACCATACCAATGGGCACAGACTTTTCAGTAACTTAAGTTTTCAATCATATCTTGCACTGCATTGTATTTTAAAGCAACTTTGCAACATTTTCATTCATAATAACATGTCTGACTTCTCTAGTGAGTTCATCAGCAACTTGTGTTCCATGGAGGTAGTTTGAGGATAACCACAACGAGGCTCACCTTGGACACTCTCATTCCCATTTGAAACTTTTAACCCATATCCTAACACTGTTGGCACCCATGCAGATGTCTTCATTGTCACATTTAAGACAGGTGAATGTCAGCAGCAGTTTTTTCCTCTTTAACAGGAAATTCAATAACACCACATTGTCAAACGAAATATTGATGTCTGTGATTTTAGAAATATTGGCTATACTCATGTGATAGAAGCTAATGATATGGCACAATATGGCAAGAGGTGGTGTAAATTCTGTAGACTATGATCCTGCAGTCAGTTTTCTAAAATTCAAATTTTAACACAGTATTGCTCATGACTAGGGCTTGGAAGTTGATGACCCAAAAGTCAGAGAAAAATTACCAATAGAATTTAACACAGTATTGCTCATGACTAGGGCTTGGAAGTTGATGACCCAAAAGTCAGAGAAAAATTACCAATAGAATTCTCTTACATTTTGAAGAAAATTATATTAAAATTTTAAAAAAATTGCTGTTAATTATTTTTGCAATTTTTACATTAAACATTTTAAAAATATTTATAATTTTTATTATTATAATTAAAAATTTTATGTAATATATCCCATATATGTTTATATACTAGGAAACAATTGTAAATTTGGGCAAATCATTTATTTGAGTTTGAAGGATTGTCAGGTTGTCTTGAACATACCTAGAGGAAAATACCTGAAAAACTCTTCTCTACTTCAACTGAGTCATGGCACATACTTCAAGTGACCAATCCCCCCTGGTGAAAAACCTTCTTCCAAACAGCTGAACTTTCAGTAGAACTTTCTCAATTTTACATAATGACTGCTACCCAATGGACTTTTTTAATACATGTTTCATTTTCTCAGAAAGTTCTTGACCAATTTTTCCCACACATTTTTGCAAATATTCCTCCACACCTTTAATTTTTTGATAACCGCATTATGCTCTCATCTCTTTTTTCTAGTCATGTTATTGTTTCTGCCAAAATTAAAAGCTTAGCACTGATAAATGTTAAACTTTCCGTAACTTGAGGATCATCCAGTAAGTCCTGAGCAACAGCTAAAGATGCAGCATTTTCAGACTGTATGAAGGGCATGTGCTATGTATGACATGTGAACCACTTTAGTGTAAAATGATTTAATTGCAGTTCCTGATTTCCTCATGTGTTTTGCTGCATCTTTTACAATAAGTAAAACATTTTCATGTTTCAAGCCCTGTGGCCACAAGAGGAAACATCCTTTGATCAAGTAGCTTACATATACATTGATGATGAACCCTCTCAATTATTTCTGTCATAAAAAGAAACATTTTTGGAGAGCTGTCATCTTCTACTGATAATACATGTGAGCTAGGTAAAGAAGTACATTTAAAAGAACAAAACTAAAGAAAGTGCAACAAAAATTACAATATTTCCTAAAAATGAACCAATAGATATTAAAACTGCAAAAAAATACAAAAAGATGCAATGTAAAAGTAGCCAGTATTGCTTAACTTTTAAGAGAAATGAATTTATATTGCATTCTGCACTGTCTATGATGACACAGAATAAAGATGATATTTCAACAAGCTCCGAGTCCTACTCATGACATTTAGTATGGAACTCATATATTTAAAGTATCCCGTAACTAATAAATCATTTATGTTGAATTTTCTACAAATAGTCTGTGAAGTCCTGCTTATGCCCAACTATAATTCTTTATAAGTGATAAACCTAAAAAAGAATGTGTAGATCTTGTTAAATATTAATTACACCAAATATTTTTGTTGCCTTAATCATTTCAGAGATGGATATTGTTCAAAGTATAAACTTGGAAGAAGCGTAGGGACAGTGAAGCACAAATTAATACAAAAGTGAATCGAGAAGATAGTGTGAGTGAAGCAATGTGTCAATATCTTCTCGATTCACTTTTGTATGAATATTGTTACTGGTTTGGATTTTCCAACACTTCATCATAAGTACTATTATCATTCTTTTGTTTCTTGTGATGTCAGCAAAGAATATGGATTTTAAGGATTTGACTATCACTTCAGGCCCCCATATCCTCTGTATCTACAACTAAATATGTAATAAAATAAGTAATTTGTGCAAGCATTTATCTTGATGAAGTAAATAGAAAAATAAATTTTCATATGGATAGTTTGTGGATTGCTTATAAAAGCTTTGTCTTTTTTATATATTGTGACTTTGTGGGCTCATAAAATTAAAAGTCTAGTTTGACAAAATTCAAAATGCTCTTTATTTCCGTAGAAACACTCTTTGTACAGCCCTTTGGAGCAGCAGAATTACATAACATACACAAATGCAACCATCAAGGTCGTCTGCCATACGTCCACACCACTGCACACTAAATTCACAAGTCCATAGACAACTGACTGACTGTTCACTCACTCACTGGCTCTGACAGCCGCGCATATTATTTATAACCGAACCATAGTTTCTTGAAAGTTGTCGAAGATTCTGGCCTTTCACGATGGTAGGCGGAGAGGGAACTGTCCAGACATCTCTCTGGCTCTTTTTCTCTCAGCAAGTAACAAGAGCTCATCGGCTCCATGGGCGTGCCTTGGGTGCTATCTGTCTCTTTCACTCCCTGCTTTTCTCTCTCTCTGCGTTTGCATATGCGGGCCGCAGCCTGCCACAAAACAATGCCTCGCGACAATATACACTTTTTTACTTACTATTTGCAGAATTTGTTGAATTCTTTTATTTGTTCTACAACCTATAATTTTCCAAAGCTTATTTCTTTATCTACTTGTTAATTATGATAATTGTTTTGTAGTTTCATTGTTGCAGGTACTTGGGAATGCAGGGTGCTGAAGTGATAGTTAAATCTTTAAAGGTGGGTCAAAATATGTAGACTTTGATATTCCATATTTTTTACATGACTATTAGAAGTAACAAATGGTACTTAGGAGTTCAGAAAAATCAAATGTCTTGCAAATGGTGAGTGTTGTATAAAGGTTTATTTCAAATAAGCAGCATGTTTTAAAAATTTACATTTTTGGTATATATTTTGATCTATCTCTAATGTTTCACTGGTAATGCAAAATTATAAACAATGCATTCCAAATAAAGAGGATTTCACTGGTTCTTTTTAGAAAATTCAAGATTAACGTTTTACTTCTCATGTAATTATCTTGAACATATGACATTTAAAACAGAATTTTTAGTCATTTAGAGAAAATAGAAAATAATAAATTTATTCCATAAAAAGGGTGCATAGTTGGCAGTCAGGAAACGTTTCTTAAAAAGCTTTAGGTTACATCCTTAGTAAATATTAAACTTAAATATACCAACTTTTGCATTTATCTAAACTTTATTTTAAATTCCTTTCTTGGAAGTGTTGAAAACAGTGTTGTAATAAATTAAATTTAAAGGGAATTGATTAATGACACTAAACAACACTTACTTTTAATTTTCCCGGAACATGTTTCAGAGACTTTGCCTCCATCGTCAACCAGACATCAACTGGTTCTCAGTGGTGTAGCTGGCGATACTTTGTCATAGGTCTCCTCTGGTGGCAGTTCGAGGAATTTGCTGAACAAATCTTTCTGGGGGATGTTGAAATTGAATACTTTGTTTCTATTTTTTGAAATGAAGATTTGTTCCCATGTGAACAGTTCTTGTTTTCATGATGTATGTTTTAGTAGTTTTGGTTCAGTAGGTAGTAGTTTAGTAGTTTTAGTAGTTACAGGTTCAGCTGGTTGTGAAATATTACACTTTTAATGACACGGAATAACACTATTAAAAGCTTTTCTCATGCCTCCTGTAATAAACTCAAATAGTGTCTTGAATAGTCTCTTTTTCTTTGATGGTACTGCATATAGGTTCCCTCTGAATTAGATTTAAGCAGCTCGCAGCAACCTGTCCCATTCTTCTTTCTCTTCTTTCTTCTTTTTCCCTTCAATCCCTTAATTTCATCTCCTTCTTTCTTCCTCCAAAAGTGAGACTGTGCACTTTCATTTTCAATCATTTCCAAATGAATCACAGAGTTTAAATGTAGCCATAAACCTTGGAATATAAGTGCAAGCAGCAGCAGACTGAAATAGTGTGCCACAACAGAAATCCTCAGAAACTTCAGGACATGGTCCTAAAGGATCCCTAAATAAAGGTGTCCAAAATTACTGCATATTTGGGGGAACTTCAAGATCACATATGTTTTATTATTCTAGAGAATAGCTGGACAAGAAAAAAATATTTGCAGTATAGTTACAAATGATGAATATGGGTGCACTGCTTCATGCCTGAAACAAATCAACAGTTTAAACATTGGAAGCACCAATATTCTCCACTTTCAAATAAGAAACATTGAATGAAATTGGCTGGGAAGATTATGGGATCAGTTTTTTTTTCTGGTATGCCAAGTGTGTGCCGCTAATTGAATATCCTCTCTATGGAAGTGTCCACTCTAGTGAAGTGTCTCTAATGAAGTCTCTATTGGAGTGTGTTGTGCTAACTTGAATCAACTGATGAACAGAATAGCTACCTGAGTAAAGGCCGGATTTAGCAAAGTAGAAAAAAATCATCTATTAAATAATGCTGGTGGTCTGCTATTTTTGAATAGTGAAAATCAAAGGAGTGGAATATGATTTGTTGGCACTAAATTTTATTTTCCTGACTTTAGCTACATCAACCCTCCACAGGTTCCATAAATTGAGAAAGTTATCTAATGGTCCTCAAATTATTTATTACCTCTGTGTGTATTAAATGAAATGTGTAGTGAGCGCATGTGTGTGAGTGTGTGTGTACACCATAAATAAAAAACAAAAACAAAATATTTAAATACCAAATTATTCATTTAATTTCAGCATCCTCCTATAACGTGACATGAAGAACTTTTAGAATAGAAATAAAACCTGTCCAGTATTTCTAGAATGTCCATCCACCCGCTTTTCGATAGTTTTGATTTTGTTAAGCATTTCCTAGCAAACTTTGCTGAAATGACATGTACTTATGTATGATTAATAAACTATATATAGCATATTTTGCAAATAAGTTGAGAAATCCTCTTTGTTCGAAACTAATTTTATGTAAACTATAGTAAAAACATACTACTCAAGAAAGCATAGATGTTTCTAACACACAGTTCATTTTAAATAACGTTTGTGTTGCACCAGCCATTTCCAAAACAGCGATGTTTTCAATTTTTCAGTAGTACTCTATTATTTTTAATAGTGCTCAGTTGCTTCTTGCAATGTCATGGAAAGAGTATGGAATATCAAACCCGCCATACACTGACTTGCCTTTAAAATTCTATTAGTTTCTTCTGTTTCCCTTATTTATCCGATGTTACCTTAGATCGTCACACACACACACACACACACACACACACACACACACACACACACACACACACACACACACACACACACACACACACACACACACACACACACACACACACACACACACACACACACACACACACACACACACACACACACACACACACACACACACACACACACACACACACACACACACACACACACACACACACACACACACACACACACACACACACACACACACACACACACACACACACACACACACACACACACACACACACACACACACACACACACACACACACACACACACACACACACACACACACACACACACACACACACACACACACACACACACACACACACACACACACACACACACACACACACACACACACACACACACACACACACACACACACACACACACACACACACACACACACACACACACACACACACACACACACACACACACACACACACACACACACACACACACACACACACACACACACACACACACACACACACACACACACACACACACACACACACACACACACACACACACACACACACACACACACACACACACACACACACACACACACACACACACACACACACACACACACACACACACACACACACACACACACACACACACACACACACACACACACACACACACACACACACACACACACACACACACACACACACACACACACACACACACACACACACACACACACACACACACACACACACACACACACACACACACACACACACACACACACACACACACACACACACACACACACACACACACACACACACACACACACACACACACACACACACACACACACACACACACACACACACACACACACACACACACACACACACACACACACACACACACACACACACACACACACACACACACACACACACACACACACACACACACACACACACACACACACACACACACACACACACACACACACACACACACACACACACACACACACACACACACACACACACACACACACACACACACACACACACACACACACACACACACACACACACACACACACACACACACACACACACACACACACACACACACACACACACACACACACACACACACACACACACACACACACACACACACACACACACACACACACACACACACACACACACACACACACACACACACACACACACACACACACACACACACACACACACACACACACACACACACACACACACACACACACACACACACACACACACACACACACACACACACACACACACACACACACACACACACACACACACACACACACACACACACACACACACACACACACACACACACACACACACACACACACACACACACACACACACACACACACACACACACACACACACACACACACACACACACACACACACACACACACACACACACACACACACACACACACACACACACACACACACACACACACACACACACACACACACACACACACACACACACACACACACACACACACACACACACACACACACACACACACACACACACACACACACACACACACACACACACACACACACACACACACACACACACACACACACACACACACACACACACACACACACACACACACACACACACACACACACACACACACACACACACACACACACACACACACACACACACACACACACACACACACACACACACACACACACACACACACACACACACACACACACACACACACACACACACACACACACACACACACACACACACACACACACACACACACACACACACACACACACACACACACACACACACACACACACACACACACACACACACACACACACACACACACACACACACACACACACACACACACACACACACACACACACACACACACACACACACACACACACACACACACACACACACACACACACACACACACACACACACACACACACACACACACACACACACACACACACACACACACACACACACACACACACACACACACACACACACACACACACACACACACACACACACACACACACACACACACACACACACACACACACACACACACACACACAATGAATCGCTCGCTTCCAGACCCAAATCCGAAACAATATTTCATCATTTAATTTACTCACTATAGGGTCACCAATCGCATTATTTCAGTGGAGTTGCTACAAGTCAGTGCTGGTCACGCGTGCGCAGGAAAAATTGAGACATATAGTGCCGCAAGCCGCAGCTGGCGCGTGGGCGAGCGCTGAACGCTTGCTGAGAGAGAGAAAGAGACAGGTATAGTTCTATCTTTCTCTCGCTGCGCCACAGAAGGGTACGTGTGGCAGACGTCCTTGAGAACTGCGTTTGTGTATGTTACGTCATTTCACTGCCTAAGTGGTGTACAAATCGTCTTTTTACTGAAATAAAGGGAATTTTAAATTTCTGCAAACAGGACTTTTAATTGTACGAACCCACAAAGTCACATTGGTGTCAGGAGTGGAACAATAAGATGGGAGCCGCATTGGCCAAGATCTTGGAAAAGATGGAAGAAATAAAGACGGCAAACGACAACCTCACCGCCGAGCTGAAAGAAATGAAAACAGCGAATAACACGCTCGCTGCTACGATGACAGAAATGAGGGCCAAATTAACCACGGAAATGAAAGCGGCGAACGACAGCCTAGCTACAGAAATGAAGACCGAATTGACCGAAATGAAGGCTGCGAACTAGGCACTGGCCGCTAAATTTGAATAGCAGTTGGCCGGCGTGAAGGAGGACGTCACAGAGTTGGGACCGCGTTAACGGCCTAGAGGGAAAGGCCGACAGCAACACCAAGTCCCTGAACGCCATGGTGGAGGACATCGTCGGCAGAAAGTTGAAGGATTTGAAGGCCGATATGCCGGGATGCGACACAACATCTGCGCGCTTCAAACCACCTAAATACGACGGCTCGTCAACGTTTGAAGTCTTCCGCCGGCAATTCAGAACAGTGGCCAAGCACAACAAACGGTCGCCAGTAGAAGAGGCCGCACAGCTAAAAGCCAGTCTCCAGGGACGGGCCGCAGAGGTGCTGAACGCGGTCCAGACAGCGGTGATACCCAGGGATATCTGGGACGCCCTGGAGAACCGGTTCGGAAACCACCGTTTGGCTGTAGCCTACCGCAGCCAGCTGAAGTCTAGGATGCAGCAGCCAGGGGAGACACTGTAGAAGTTCGCCCTGGCAATCGAACACCTGGCCAGCAAAGCCTTATTCGACCTCCCACCCGAATTCGTATCCCGAGAAGCCGCCTACACCTTCGTCGACGGGGTACACGTTGCCGAGATACGTCAGCGCCTAATGCTCGGCGACTTCAAGACCATCCACGAGGCCTTAACTGCGGCATTAAGGATGGAGGCGGCCAAGGTGACGGCCACCTCGACTTCGAGAAAAGGAGTATCCGCTACAATGGAGACCGAAGAGCAGCCGAAGGACGCCGGCGAATACCAAGTTTTGGGAGTGTGGCCAGCCGGGACACCTGGAGAGAGACTGCCCACATCAGGAAGAGCAGCCGGAAAACGAGTGATGGCCGGCGTGATGAAGGGTACGTCGGCGCAGTCACCGCCATCCCTTCGAGTGACATACCGCGCCGTCAGTCAACGTATGGATGACAGCATCATCGCGGACGGTTGGGTGAAAGGAAGGCCGTGCAGCGTGCTTGTGGACACCGGGGCAGCCGTTACCGTCGTCAGACCTGACGTAGCCAGGGGTTTACCGTCGAGAAAACCGAGCTGACCATACCAGCTAGTGACGGCATCGGGTAGTACCTTACCCGCGGAGAGGGAGTGGCCTTGGGGCGGGGTGCAGTGCGTCTGCGCGTGTTCTTCGCGGAGGTGGCTGAGGACGTGATACTGTGATTGGCTGCCCTCAGGAGCCGCGAAGGGACGGTCGACGTCGGTAGGAAGCTCCTGCAGCTCAATGGAGAAGAGGTGATACTCCAACACCCCGAAAAACGCCTTGGAATGTGCAGGGTCATCCTGAGGGAAGACGTGGTTTTCTCCGTAAGAAGTGAGGTGGTGGTGACGGCGCGATTGGAAGGCCAGCAGACGAATTTAATGCTGAACTGGAAGACACCTGGCACGGACTCTGTGTGGCCAGGACATTGTTTCGTGCCGAGAAGGGTTGCCGGTGAGGCTGCTCAACCAGATAGACACCGATCAGGACATCCAAGTTGAGACGGAGTTGAGGAGTGCAAGCCCGTTGTCAGCGTAACACCAATCGACAATGCCCAAGAGCCGGTGCCGACGCGACACCTAGGGCCCCGGCTGGAAGGCTTATTGTAGAGGGTGGCCGACCACCTGACAGCAGATAAGGTAAGGTTCGACAACAGTCGGGACGACAGCAAAACGTTTTCAGCAAAGGTAAAAGCGACTATGGCCGCGCGGACCGAGTGCTTCTGCGCATCAACCAGAATCGCCAGGCCTATTCAGCAACCACCCAGACGGGTTTCGCTGACAAAACAAGCGGCGGTACGGGACATGCTGGGCATGAGATCCAGGGGAATGATCGAAGAGTCCAACAGCCCTTAGTGTTCCTCTGTAGTCTTGGTGACGAAGAATAACAGTGAGCTACGTTTCTGTGTGGACTACAGGAAGCTGAACGCTGTCACCAGGAAGGACTGCCTTCCCTTACCCCGGATTGACGACACCCTGGACATGCTTGCTGGTGCGCAGTGGTTCTCGACCCTTGACCTGAAGTCGGGTTACTGGCAGGTGGCTCTAGACCCGAGAGACAAGGAGATGACCGCATTCTCTACAGGTCAAGAGATTTGGCAATTCACAGTGATGCCCTTTGGTCTCTCCAAAGCACCAGCTACCTTCCAACGTCTCATGGAGTCAATAATGAGAGGATTGACTTATGGCACCTGCCTGCTATATCTGGACGACACCATCATCGTCGGAAAGACATTCGAAGACCATCTCGACAACTAGAGCAAGGTGCTACAGATACTGCAGGCGACCAAACTGAAGCTGAACGTGAAGAATTGCCAGCTCTTCCGCAGGAAGTCAACTACTTGGGCCACATAGTCTCACCAACCGGAGTGGCCTCAGACCCGCAGAAGACACAGGCCGTGAGATTGGCCTCGGCTAAAGGATAAGAGAAAATTTCGCAGTTTCTTGTGGCTGTACAGTTATTACCGCCGCTTCATAAAGAGGTTCTCCAACGTAGCCAAGCTCCTTACGCGCCTGACAGAGGAACGCCGGCCTTATGTGTGGACGGAGGACGCCGAAGGCGCTTTCCAGCAGCTGAAGCAGACACTCTGTAGTGCTCTTATTTTGGGATTCTTACAACAAGGCGGCGCCTTCATTGTGGACACCGACGCTAGCGACCATTGCATTGGAGGTGTCCTATCCCAAGTCTAGGATGGCCACGAGCGGGTGATATCCTACTACAGCAAGACGTTGTCTAAAGGAGAGAAAAACTACTGCGCCACCCGGCGAGAGCTACTGGCGTTAGTAAAGACCTTGGAGCACTTCCACGAGTACCTGTACGGCCAGCCATTTCACCTGAGGACTGACCTATCCACCTTACCTGCCTACTTAGCTTTAGAAATCTTGAGGGCCAAACCGCCCGTTGGGTCCAGAGGCTGCAGGAGTACTACTTCACCTCCGAACATCGTAGAGGAAAGACGCCTACGAAGATGCCATGTCTCGAAGACCCTGCCCGGAAGAGTGATCCTAACGCACAAGAGTGGGAAAGAATGAGCGTGGCGCAGCTGTCAGAGTGCTCACGACAGTGCCTGCGGACGGATGGAATAGCGCAAGCCTGAGGAGATAGCAGCTGGCGGACGTCGACTTGGGGCCACTCTTGAAGGAAGTGGAATCAGGAACAAGATCGACCTGGGAGTACATCGCACCCAGAAACGCTGCATTTAAGTCGTACTGGGCCTAATGGGACTTACTGAAGTCTAGTGACGGCGTGCTGTTCCGTGTATGGGAATCACCCGATGGAAAGACGCAGAGGGAGCAGTTGGTACTTCCCCCGAGTAAGATCCCAGAAGTCTTGGAGGAAGTGCACGCCGGTACTTCAAGAGGACACCTGGTAGCAAACCGAATGATCGACAAACTCCGACAGCGCTACTACTGGCTGAGGCTCCGAGCAGACGCTGAGTGATGGTGCCGTCAGTGTCATGTGTGTGCTGCGAGTTGCGGCCCCCAAACTAGGAGCCGAGGTCGCAACGTCGGAGCGCCATTCGGAGCAGTCAGCTTATTTACTTAATTTCTAGTGAAATTATGCACTTTCAATCATTTCAAACTCAACAATTACTTTTTAGTAAATGGCTCAACAATCCTAGATTTCCTCTGGTTTTTGCGTAATAGTAATAGTAATTTATTTCCTTTTACATCAACAAATGGAAATACAAAATCAAGATTACAATTATAAAATCCATACTGAAATATGCCATATATTCCTAAATCCTGAAAATCCTATCTTGTTATCATGTTGCCCACCATTGAATAGTAATTCAGCCCCCATACACCTAACCCTAGGTTTTTGTGTAATGGAGGCCCTCTGCTCCTTTTTACACTTTCTGCCATTTCACCTATCTCACTCTACATTTTTCTCTTAATTGTTCTTAGCCATCTCTCTTTAACTTTCCCTAAATAATTCCCTATATTTCTCTTGTTCTTTTCTCCTTTTACTGACAACATTTTTCTAATTACTACTTTACCCCCCAAACTGTCCCATTTACGTAGCCAAGCCTGCTCTCTCCATATCTTTGTTTGACTACAATTTAATATACAATGGAAATCTGCATTCTCTTCTCCACACAATGGACATTTATCTAGCTCCCTCTCTTGACCTATACCTTTCAAGTTTCTCACTCCTGTTCTTGCCCAAGCAAAACCTTCTCGCCCTAACTTACTACATATATCTATATATCCTTCCCTTCCCCAGGTTATTTTTATTTCTCTATATAATCTTAGTGAGCTTTTGTCACTTATATTGGCAAAAATATCTTGTCTGTCAATATCTTCTAATCTTAGCTTAACCTCTTTCCAGAAGCCTCTATACCCATACTCTGCATTTATCCAAGAATGACCCATACCTATCTGCTTCAACAAGTCATACATTTTATGTGCCCAAGACCCTCCCCAGTTACTTCTCTTTTGAATATGAAAACATTCTTTAATTATATTGTCATCTTCCAAGTTAGTGATTCTGTATAGATATTTCACTGCCCTTGACAAGATTTTAATTTTAGTAGAATGCCTGCCTAGTTCTAATTGTGCCGCCCCATTAGGTGATGCTATTGGTAATCCCAATATGTATTTACAAAAGGATCTATGCACTCTATCAGTCTCTCTCCAAGCCTCATCTATTCCCCAAACCTCTGATCCATGTAACATTCTATTTTCTACTACTGCCGTATAGATCCTCTCCAACCATTTGACATTTATATCCGGTAGTTTACTGTAGCATGATCTTATCACTCTCATGGCCATTTTACCTTTTGCCACAGACATCTTTTTTTGTTCTTTCCAGCTGCCATCTGAACTCAACCTTGTACCCAAATAATCAAATCTCCTTACTACCTCTATTTCTTTTCTATTAACCTCCCATTTCTCATCCTTACGCAACCTGTATCCTTTTTTGAAGACCATAATCTTTGTTTTGTTTTCATTCACTTTCAAACCCCATTTATTGCAATAAGAATTGGCTGCCTCGATTGCTCTTCTCAGCCCTCCACTTGATATGGACCCAACTACTAGGTCATCTGCAAACAGTAGCCCCGGTATTTCTTTATTATTAATAACTGGTGAATGTACCCTACAACTTGATATCTCCTCTAAAATTCCATCAATATGAAGATTAAATAATACTGGACTAAGTTTACATCCCTGCCATACTCCTGCCTTACTCGATATAGATTTTGTTACTTTGTTGCCTGGTAGTTTTATACACAACTCATTCTCTTGATATATCATTTTAATTACTTCTATAAATGCCTGACTTATCCCCTTATTGCTTAATTTTATCCACAGTGCATCTCTATTAATTGAATCAAATGCCTTTTCTAGATCAATAAATATCATATATACCCTTCCCCTTTTATTGCTCAGATATTTCTGTACAATTGCGTAATATATATATAAACGCACTATTAAATAAAAGCAAAGAATAATTTTCAGTTCGAATAAAAATACACGTTTTAAAATTGTGTGAGGAACTGTTATTAAAGCTTCTGTTATTTACCACCTTATCTTATATTTCTTTAACATTTTGTTATTTGCTTACTCTCCACTTTGGTAGCAGCAATACATGAATGCTCAACTGAGCAAGTTCTATGACTTTTGCACAATGGTAAGTTGTAACATAGGTTTCCTGAGGAGAGAACGTATCTAGTTTCAGATAGAGAACTGTCTTCCTCTGCAGACGTTCATGAGAATTGTTGGTATGTTACATTATTTTAAACATAACTATATTAAATGAAGTTCATCCCATACACCCAACCGTAAAGCAATTCTGATGGCGCATAAATTTATCATTTTTAATGACAATGGCGCTTATATAAAAGATTCTCCAGATCAAAAGTTTCCGGAAATGAATGCCTTAAGACATTCTGAATATAAATGTCAAGAAAAGGCTCAATACTTGTTTGCGAGTATGTGCGTGTGGGCGGTAGTTGGGCGGAGCTTTTATAACTCTATAATCCAAAACTGAAATATAGGCTAAATGTAAATGTTGGTATATATTTTCGGTCGATGAGTTCAGAAAAACGATTGGCCCTGTTCACATTAGTGTAACCTTGAGATTGGTGAAAAGCAATAGTATAATGAAATACAAGTCTACACTTCCGTAGAAGTTGTTTTTACTCAAACTTAAGCAGTAGCTGAATATGATTTTGGCAATGGAAAACCATACCTAACATGAAAATTGTTTAACTAGACAACTATCGTTTGTGCAGATCTTGTTCTAAACATTTTTGTCTTTCTAGGATTGTTGTTTGGATGCAATTATGGGAGACGTACATTAGACAGACGTGCTGTTTTTCCCTCGTGTACTTATATTGATTGCGATAACACTAGTCACTAATTAAAGCATAGCTAATAAGATCTGAAGCTTCCCTGGCGACGAATGTACTCTAGATGTTCTTGGGCTTCAAGCCAGGTGTACTGATGAATAGCCATCGGCATTTCGGGAGCGTACACTTCCCCCATCATCCTATCGATGGTTATTCATCAGTACACCTGGCTTCAAGCCCAAGAACATCTGGAATATAAAATATACCTGTCTTCAGAAAGAAACCAGGAAAAGAATAAAAATGTTGATTGCTTAACATTATTGGCCCCTCCATTTTCTTTCTTATTTTGTGCTAAACAATCCCTTGTTTGGGACTGTACGAGGTGGTACCTTTCCATAAACATAAGCAAAATGGGAAGTATTCTCAGTTTATAAAAAGCACATTCTTGTGTGAAAATTGTACCTGATCATACCTGTTAGCAGTTGAACTTCTTTTACGCTTTATTCAATTCAGCCATATGATTGGTGGCATATACAGCGTGTGGTAGCGTGTCTGCCTAGGTACAGGTGGTCCAGAGTTCAAATTATAGGATGAGTTATCTAGATAATGTTTTTCCAGGAGTTTCCTTTGCACTGAAATATGAATACTGAGTAACTCTATTTCATTCATTGTCCGATACTTGCCGTTGGAGGGCATAAATTAAAAATATGGCCTGTTTACAGCTTCTTCGAGTCCTATAGTGCTTTTTCACAGTTTCCATAGTGCTTCGTTCTAATGTCACTTTCTACTGCCCTTACCCATTCTTATATTTTCTTTAAAATTCAATTCTTCTCTTTTAAGGCTATGATATTATCATGCTGCTCAAATGGTTACTCTGGCTTTATCTTTTTTAATAGAAACCTCTCAGATAACGCACTTATTATTCTCCGAAAAGTGAGAAAGATACTGGCGCATTTCTCGGACGTGTGCTAAGCACCAATGAACGCATCACTTCAGCCAATGAAATGCGCAGGAATCACAAATAACAGATGTTATGTCCACGTGGAGTAATCAGTGCGCTATCTGAGATGTTTCTACTAACAAAGATAAAGCCAGGGTAACCCTTTGAGCAGCACGATAATAGTTTTAGCTAAACTACTTCACTTCAATACGTAGATATATTTTTGACTTTTGATGGGTGCTAATAACCTTTGCGGTTTTAGTCATTTCAATCACTCACAACTGTTCTTACATGTGAGCATACTATTTATATGTCGTTTATTTGAACTAACTTACATTTTGTGATACTGATGTTCAAACTGATGTAACAGCGAGATAGTAAAAAATAAATAAATAAATAAATAAATGGTAGGGTAAGAACTGCTGATACAGTTATTAGGTAACACAGCTTTCTAATTACGAGGGCTGTTCAATAAGGAATGATCATAATTTTTTACGGTTATAATTTTTCGCACTAAAATTCAGTCTTACTATATTCTGTTAGCTTAATGTGAAACAAACAAGCCGTAGTAGTTTCATTATTGGTACTCCTGGTTTCCGCCTATGAGAACCAGGCAAGTTTAGACATGTTCAGTATCGCCTACCGCTGCAGTGCAGGTAACACGCAGGTACAATGTGCGGCTTTGAAATCCTGCTTTCGTCTGAACAAATCTTCAGTTGAGGTCTATATAATGTTACAGGAGGCCTATGGAGAGTTTGTTCTTCCCTACAGCTCAGCTCGAAGGTGGTTTAAAATGTTTAAAGAGGGGAGACAGTCAATTTCAAAGGAATGTGGACCCAGTGCTCCAGTTACTGCTCTTACGGAAGAAAACATAAATACTGCTGCTGCCATTGTGGGAGGATCGAAGAATTACCTTAAGATCACTTTATGAAGTACTGAACATCTCATTGGGTGCCACCCACTCGTTGGTGACAGAAACATTACACATGAGACGTGTTTGTGCGCGATGGGTTCCAAGACTGTTGATTCCCGAACAAAAGCACATTCGCATGCAGGTCTGCATACAGTTAAAGTTGATGTTAGAGGAAGATCCAGAGTTTCTTTCAAACGTCATCACTGCTGATGAAACTTGGCTACATCATTTTGATCCTGAAAGCAAACAGCAAAGCTCAGTGTGGAAATCTCCTTCATCACCAACCCCCCCCCCCCCCCAAAAAAAAAGAAGCAAAAGTGGTTGCTTCTGCTGGGAAAGCTATGGTTGTACTTGCACAAAGATCAGTAACTGGTCAATACTACAGGGATGTCCTGAAGACATTGCAAGTCCATATCAGGTGCAAAAGAGCACATTCCCGTGAAACAGGCTGGATGCTGCACCACGATAATGCGCGGCCACATATTGCCAATGTTGTTGCTGAATATCTTGCAAAAATAAGCGTGAAGTGCATCCCTCACCTTCCCTATAGTCCGGATTTAACACCATGTGACTTTTTTCTATTCCCTAACTTGAAGAAATGCCTTCGTGGGAGGCATTATCCATCATCAGAAGCAGTGGTGAAAGCTGCGATTTTGAAGGATATCTCAAAAAGTGGTTTCCAGCATGTCTTTGAAGACTGGCAGAAACGCTGGGACAAGTGCATCGCATTCAGAGGAGACTATTTTGAGAAGGGCCATCAAAATTATTAGAATGAGTAAACGTACGTTGTCAAAAAAAATTGCAAACATTGTTTATTGAACAGCCCTCGTATTTAAACTCCGTCACTAATGTAAGCATTGTCAGTTGTGTTAAATTTGGTTGTTGTACTTTGTCCTTTCATTCATTTGCTTCCAGGAATTATTTATTACAATAATCATATTATTTTCGAGCAACATAGTAATATGACAGTGAATGCTTTTATGTTATACGAGAATTGGGCTTTCAGAGTAGGTAAACCAGAAATGGATAGTGTATCAAAATCAACTTTGTGTACATACCTATGTGTAACATACATTTTTATTGTTTCTTCTCTTTAAAAAAGTAAATTAACTTTCATAAAATAAATTGTAAATATATATTCTATATGTGCACAGAAATATAAATGTACGGAAAATTATAATTTATGCAGATAACTTGTTTCAGAAGTAAATTGTCTCGGTACCTCCAGGAACAGCAAACTGAGCGTCTGAAAAATTATCACAAGTGTCTGAAACAGAAGAATGAAGCTGGCAATATTTCTAGCTTCTCTATTTGTCCTTTGTTGCACTTTTTCGATATTTCTGAGTTCAAAGTCTCAAGCCAGCGCAACATCAGTGTTACACAACAAGCTCACAACGTTGCTGCTGCAGCTTGCAGAAGGTAAGAATATTGCTGGTTTACAGAATACTTGCGAACTTTTATGTGCATTATATAGTGAGGGAAACATAAAAGCTGCAGAAGTAAATTCATCATATTTGTAACTCTTTTGCTGTAGTGACTTCAGCTAATATTGTATTTAATAATTTTAGGTACTACCATAATTTAAAATGTCTCATCTTTACAATAGTGTCAGGGATGAGTCAGTTAATTTATTGGTGAAGCAAATATCTTGTCCTTAGAATTTTGTAAAACATTGTAACTAATGAGTTTTCTTATGCCTAGTAGAAGAAAGAACAACATATAAGGACATAGAATTTTTGGGAAGTGGAAGTAAAATAATACCTGATCAGCATGTATATACAGAGCTCATTTGTAGAACAAACAATGTCTCAGTAAACTTCAAATACTGCTCATGTTTTATGTAACTTTTCTCATGCGGGATTTGAACATTCTTCCATATTGCTTATGCAGTTGCTAACCAGCTATTCAATATTGAAGTATTTAGCCAGGCAGCTCTTGCATCTATCAGAATATTCATTTGTTCTCTTAACAAAATAGAACAACGCTTATTTACAATTGAAGTAATAAAGCTAAGCATGGAATAATGCATTTTTAATTGAACTCTTTAAAAACAAAAGAACAAGGAAAGATAGCCAAATTTAAATGATGGATTAAACTACTCTTTCCCTCCCTTGCACTAACACACGTGGGTTAACACATTTTTTTAGGGGAGCGTGTAGTACAGGGATCTTGAAACAAATCAAATTCTCCATCAACACAACACTCGACAAAAGTATGCCTTTCATATTCAGTTATGTAGAACCAATATTGCCAAAAAAAAAAAAAAAAAAAAAAAAAAAAAAAAAGCTTACAAAAAGCCTTGGGTATCAAATTATTTAACATACTGCCACAGAATATTAAAGAAATCACGAAGATTAATCACTTTAAAAATCAATTAAGATCGCTTCTACTATTGTATACCTTTCATTCTATAAATGAGTATGTAGAGCATTGTAGCTTTATCTATTGCATTTATCTTTCAAACTTCTTGTGCGAGGTGCGTTCAAGTTATAACACCTCCTAAATTTTTTTTCAGGAGTGGAACCAGATAGGAACTTATGTTTTTTTTTTTTTAAATATACGTGGACTCTGTCAATGCGTGACAGAGATGGCAGCACTGTACATTGCATAGAATTCTAGTGGCAGCTACGAGAGCTAGGACTGTTTTTGATACTTAAAATGGCGACGTTTTCATTGCAAGAACAGCGTGTAATCATTCGTTTTCTCTATTTTCGTGGTGTGACACCTAATGAAATTCATCGCCAGTTGTGTGAGTCATGTGGTGATGGTACCATGGATGTGTCTAATGTGCGTTCCTAGGTGCGACAGTTTAATGAAGGCAGAACATCAACAGACAACAAACCAAGACAGCCACGACCTCACACTAGCCGGCCTGATGACATAATCCAGCGAGTGGAGAACGTTGTTTTGGAGGATCGCCGATTGAGCGTTGCAGACATCGCCTCCAAAATTGGCATTTCCGTGAGATCTGTGCAGATAATCCTGCATGAAGATCTGAAAATGTGAAAAGTGTCTTCCAGGTGGGTGCTATCAATGCTGACTTATGATCACAAGGCTGCGTGCGTGGCAAATTGTCAGGCAATGTTGACGCGTTATGACGGCATGAATGGAACATCGATTACACGCTGTTCTTGCAATGAAAACGTCGCTATTTTAAGTATCAAAAGCAGTCCTAACGCTCGTCTCTGCCACTAGAGTTATATGCACTGTACAGTGCTGCCATCTGTGTCACGCATTCACAAAGAGTTCACGTGTATTTAAAAAAGAAAACAGAAGTTCTTATGGCCCCAGTTCTGAAAAAATAGGTGTTATACCTTGAACGACCTCGTAATATGTATAAAATGACTGTAAATATTTCACAAAATAGCGTATCCAAAAAACAATGTACATTGTCTCAAAGAATGAAAATAAAATATGACACAGTCTTTCCCAATGCTTCTTTAAGGAATACACAGGTACGAGGAGTAGAGGAGGAACTTCATGACAGAAGCTAAGCTCAATATTAGCATTTAACTATTGTCTTGAGGACAGTAGTGTAAAGACAAGTGATTGAAGAGTTAGCTCTCAAACGTAGGTCTTAGTTTATGTGTACTGAGATGTAGGTTATGAGAAATAAGAGATTATGAGCTTCTGTCATTTCTTATCCTAGGGATGATGCCTCTAACAGTAGACATGCTTAATAAACGTGGTCATGGATGTTGGGCGGTCGTTTATTAATATGTTGAAAAACTTAATTTGACATAGCAGTATTTTTTTCTATAGAGAATAATATGCTAATTTTTTTATTTTTATTTTTGCACACGTGATGTTCTTTATAAGCTCTGCTTCATACTTGAAAGTACTTTCTAGTTGCTTGTCCAATGGAATTTCGATGAATATAGGTAATCATTGTTGATGCTGAAATTCATACATGCTGAATGCTGTTATGCATTGCTGAAATTCTTGTTTTGTAAAGCCTAAGTACATTAACGTGCCTCAAAATTTAGGGAAAGATCACTTGCGATTCTATCATGTTTACGTTCCTTACCACGTATGTAGTAAGATGACAAGACCTTCCATTCTACCCAAAAATTCGATAACAATATTTCACTTAAAATGATTTGAGGTCCCCCGATACCAAAAGGCGTTTATTTGTTCTTTACTGCCTACTTAGAGGAAGTATTTCGTATGGCAGCCAAAATTTTATATTGAGATTTGAGCGGAAATATATGTTTTGAGACTCCCTGAATCGAAACAAAAAACAGTGTACACGCGCTCATTTGTCTACCATTGTGAAAAGCAGAACTCAGAAACTTAGTATGCGAAACTTGGGTATCTAAGTTCAGCTTCATCTAAGGATGCGACAGGAAACGTTCAGAAAGCTTTTCCTTAAAATGCTGGATTTGAATTCAGGGAACTACAGAATATGTGCTTCCGGTTCCAATTTAAATGTAATGGTTGTAAGTAGTAAAGAAAGTAAAACGCTTATTTGTAAAGTTTATGAAAGACTTCTTGCAAATAGCTTAAATCATGCGAGAAAGAGAGAAAAGCATTTAAATAACGGCAAAGAACATATTGGAGGGCCCAAGAAAAACCGAGAGACAATGCATTCTTTTATAATATATTTTATTATATATTGCAATTTATTTTAATTTACATATTACAACATTACAGATTGTTAAGCACATAATTTTGTTTCTTATATTAATTTTATGTAACTAAAATAGACGAAATTTGTGCAGCAATAGATGATTTACGTGTGTTTGCCCTAGAAATGAACTAATTATAAAAACTACGTTCTAGAGTTGACCTGAAGATGAGCGTTCAGGCCTACAAGATGTTCTAGGCATTTTTAAGTCATTGCTGGTTTCAAGTAGTTTTCCAGTCTTCTCAAGGTTAAAATTTTAACTTTCTGATACAATTGCTGTATGGGTTGCTAGTAGCAGTCTAATGTATTTCAAGACTTCTGAATACATTATCTTTAATTGAGAGAACATCAACCCGAGATGACAAAGTATCAACATTTTCATTACTTTTTTGAGAATATCTAGAAAGACGTTTTGATGTAAGAAAGGGTAGAGCCAGACTGGAAAATTCAATGCCATAGACGGGATTTTAAACACGGAATTTCTGGCCCAGCCGCTCTAAACCATTAAATTAACCATTACTATGGCCAACGTGCCAACGTGACATTAAAGTCTCCAACTGACTCGTGTTTTTCCCGGTAAACCACTAGGGGTTCTCATAAATACATGAGACAACTACCTTAATGACGACTTACTATGCTGTAAGTACTTTAAGGCCCGGGCTTTTTAGTTCGGACCACCATTAGGTACAATTAATTTCCGTTTTGATGTAATGTTATCTTTATTCACCAACCCCATCTTTGAAATTTTCACTGAGCTCTTGCAGTTGGTTTTATACCAATTGTAGATTGTTCTGCATTTGTTCACGCGATGTTCTGCCTTCACTGAACTGTCGCACCCAGGAACGCACATTAGACACATCCATGGTACCATCACCACATGCCTCACTCAACTGGCGATGAATTTCAATAGGTGTCACACCGCGAAAGTGGAGAACACGAATGATTACACGCTTTTCTTACAATTAAAACGTCGCCATTTTAGGTATCAAAAAACAGCACGAACTCTCGACGCTGCCACTAGAGTTATATGCACTGTACAGTGCAGCCATCTCTGTCACGCATTTACAAAGAGTCCACGTGTATTTAAGAAAACAAACCATAAGTTCCTATCTGGTCCCAGTCTTGAAAAAAATACATAACTTGAACGCACCTCGTATGAATAAATGCTTTTACTTTTAGTGTATTCGATGCTGACTATACTATTATCTGTATGTGCGCTATCACAAATGTGTAATTTCCAACTGTATATACTCACATTTTATGACTGGTAATTCATCACGTGCACGTATTCACACAATATGTTCACTTTATCGATTGCGTTTTAAGAAATGGAAACGGGAGGAAAGAAAGAAATCAACTACAGTAAACTTTACATTTACTGCCCCTGACGTAGGTAATTCAAATTCTATAATAAGCATGTTTATATTGTTTCAGGAAATGCAACTCTGTCAGTATAAAGTATTTTAACTATGGTGAAAAATCTACTTTTCAACATGGTATATCTGCAAGAGAAGCACTGGACGAATATCGGAAAGTTAATGTATACTCCAGGTAAAAGGTCTGAACTTAAAATACACACATTAGTCTTCTAGTGAAACACGAGAATATGTTTAAATAAATCGGTCTCTTGATTGTACAGCGAATCATATGCATATGACAGGCCAGAAATAGACTGTCATAACTCATAACTTACAGCGAAAATCATGTTAATGGCTGATTCTAGAGTAACTGCAAAACAGGAATGAACTTAAGGCGTTGCTAGTGTGGCTGGTCTATTGCTGACTAGCCAGTGAGGTGAGTGCGACGATGTCCAGTTAAACCTGCGTAATGGCTTGCGTTGCCGGACTAAACAGCTAATTTCTTTGCGAGCTTAACTGATAATAATTACAGAATTATTTATTTTTTCCCATGTTTCGGAACTATTTTCCTGAGGAAGACTACCCAGAACCCATGTTTGTAGGAAATCTGGTTTCAGACATACGAAAAAATAAGGCGCATGAACAGCAGGAAAATAATCATTAGCGGTCTTTGAAGAAAAACATACACGTTCTATGTTGCGGTTGCATTTTGTACTGTGCATTTAGTAAAGTGGTGATATTTTAAGAGTGCAAACGCGCTTTTCAGAGTTGGTAAATAGGTCGCATAGCAAGCCCAAGGGTGTGTCTAGTAGCGACCACGAGATACCTCGTAAGATTAGACATAAGCAAGCTAGAAATATTATTTTTCACGTGTATTCCTTTTTCAAACAGATGTCAATTATATTTTCGAAATTATAAATTTTGCTCAGTGTCGAGAATTAACGACACAAGGTTGGCGCATGAGGGCTCATTCTGTGTCGAAGATTGTTAAAGAAAGCAAACATTTCCCTAAATGATGAGAAGTTCCCATATTTAGGTTTACTGGAAAACATCGAGCAGTGAAAATACGTGTCGCCAACTTAGTCCATTTTCAAATGTGTGTTTTACGTGCCGCAATTTATGATTTATACAAGGGTGAATATCCAAATGCCAATATGCTGACCTATTTAATAAGGGACAAACTGGAATATATGTGCTCTATATCTTCTATGTGTAACAGTTTGAAGACTCTTGGGTTCAAATATATATAGGAGAACCAATGATGGTCGCAAATTTCAGCTTGAAAAAAAAGCGATAGTTTTGCTGCAAGACTAAAATTCCTGCGCAAAATGCACAACGTTAAAAGTACTGGTGATTCGAGGCCCATCTTTTATTTTGACGAAATCTGGGTTAATTAAAATTCACTGCACGAAGAATTATGTTTGAATAGTTTGTATTTCCCACCTTTGTGCTGTTCTTGATATAAAATTTAGCTCCACACCGATAGTCAATTAAGCCCTACACAGTCCGGGAATGAATACCCAATAAACTGTGCAACATATTTAAATTTTTAAATGCAGTAAAATGCTTTATAAATAAGCATTCTTATCTTCGGTATTTATAAAATATTATTAGAAATAAAAACTGGTTTAAAGTCCACTAAAGGTAGATAACAATTAGGATATCGTTGAAGTGGCATTTATATACACAAATCCTTTAAAAGGCACTAGTTTGTTTTACTGCAGTAAGCGCCATTGTTTGTGTCAAACACATCTAGTTTGTCAGTCATTTTGTTTTGTGTGCATATGAACGACATGTAACCAAAGTGTTCTCCGGTTCAAGGTTCTGTGGTTTATGCACCACGTGATAATCATTGTGTGTGTTGTCACACACAACTTAGAATAGAACGCAAACATCTCTGTCCGCATTTGTATGTAGAGTAGCAGTACATCCATTAATTCCCTGGCAATGGCGGCGATTCCAGTATGCGTGCCGTCACATACGCAAATCTGTATAATCGTAAGTCAGTGTGTTGTTGGTTATTGTACGGGACCAAACTCTGTGATGCGGGGAAGTCAGGATAAGCGGGAAGGGGGATAAGCTGGTGATGTGAGGCAATGCTTGCATAAACACAAATCATCACGTGAGATTTTTATTGTTTCTTACAGGAGCGAAGCAAACAATGATTTGGATGACTTCACATAGCTTCCTCAATCTTCTTAGAGTAGCACACCAACGGCACACGTCATACCACTCCCACAGAGCTGGATTGGTTTCGCTTCTAAGCTTAGCCATTTTAATGCAGGGACTTCATGGAACTACGGCTACTCCACTATACATCTGTTTACCCGCCTGGTGGATTCGATGAGAAAGAGACAGACATACCTTCTATCTCTGTCGCACACTTGCTATAGAATTGGCAACGCCAAAAGAACACGGTCACTGTCTTGGCTGAGCCCATGTTCATTCTTGTTTTGTTGCTACTCTAGCAGCAACAAGGAGATATACAGGAAATACTGATATAGCTACAGCGATGTTGGTTAGGAATTACCTGAGATAAATGAAATAAAAGTTGTTTTATGTAATATGAATAGCAAATGTGCAGCCGTTTTTCCAAAGTTTGTGACTGTATTTATAACAATGATTATGATCTATTAACATTAACAATGATAATATAATAACAACGATAACAATGATCATAATGAATGAACAATATCCCAAAATGTTCTATCTTTTCAACCTCCAATAAAGCCGACAGAACATGACAACGATTAAACTCTTTTATTATTTTCTTACTTGTAACATTTCTGTAGTACGACAATACGTTTCATGACATCTCGAATTAACAATTTAATACTTCGAACTGACCAATATGTGTTTGTACTTACGTTCCACTAATTTCCAAAGAGATTTAACATTTTAATTGTTATTGCTGGTAAAAGCCACGCATTTCTGATTTCCTCTGTCATCAATCACACCTATACCCACCTCTCTGGTGTCGGGGTAGAGTGTCCCTCTCACATTCAAGCAGTGCCAAGTTCAAATCTCAATAAAGATGAGTTATCTGTATATGGCTTTTAACCGGGGTTTTCCCTTATCCTAAAAGCATTCTGTCTCAACTCTTTTGGACCCTGGGCTCATTTGAGCACAATTTCAGTAATTTCATTCATCGTGTGATGTGACTTTTGTTGGAGGATTTAAATAAAACAAACACATGACTTTGATTGTACTTAAAGCGAAGAACTGGGTTGTTCTTAGTGTACCAGGCAGCATATTCCTAAAATATACGTCTTGAAGTAGCAGCAATGAAATTCACAGTGCTCTTGCCTGATATATCCGTTCACTCATTGGTAATTACAACCAGATCAACTTATTTCTCCATCTACTTTGTTATAACGACTTACACTCAGTATTCTGTAGTGAATAGGATTTCATCCAAGAAAACATGGTTAGATGGATCATAACCTGGTAGAATCAAGTGAAAAGTATTCCTTCAATATTTAATTTACATCACAAAGGAATGTCATAGTCATAAACATTTCTTGCAGTTGTTTTTTATACTATGAAACCTACTGTGTACGTAGGGATTCCTGAATTTGTGGTTAGTATTGTGTAAACTGATGCTCAAGGATTTTCATTAGTTCTGTTTTTGTATGATTAGTTTAATGTAATTTAAGCAATAAGTATTGTGTATTGTGGGGCGGGCACAATGTAAATGTCTGCATACACCTAGGACATAAATAGCTAGCGCACAATAGCATTATTTCTTGCAATTTTCTGCAATTTTGCTCTTATTTGTCGTCTACTTGAATATACATTTCACTAAATTTATATTCACGCTAGTGGCGTTTTGCTAGAAAACAAGGGACAAAATAGAAGAGTAAATGGAACAAATAACAAGGAACTATCGAGATAAGGGAGTACCGTTGTGCACCTCCATTATTTTCCTTGGATTGGTGGTTGTCAGTGGAGGTTCGTGAGCTCTTTCTGGTGAATTCTAATTTTATATATATTGTAATTTACGTCTTCCAACGTTAAGTCATGTCGGATGATGAATGGAATGGATGAAATGATGCTCAAATGAGCCCAGGGTCCATAGAGCTTAGAGTTACCCTACATTCGTTTTTCAGGATAAGGGAAAACCCCGGAAAAACCTTATCCAGGTAATTCACCCTGACTGAGATTCGAACTCGGGACCTCTTGAACGTGAGGCAGTAACGCTACCACCACGCCAAGAGGCGGGCAAAATTCTAATTATAGATAGAACGAAGCTCTAAGCTATAATGTGGAGGTTGGCATGTAATTGAGGAAATGCGAGTAGAAGAGAGGCTGGTATGGGAAGAGAGGGACTGCAAAAGTCGTTAATATTTAAGTGAGCTTAATCGGCAACGATTGTTGCGGTATTTTCTAGGCGTAGTTATCTTAACGTTGTATTGACATAGAAACTAAGAACACTGCAATTATTTCAGCCAATCAGAGGCATATAGGATATATTCTTATGTAGAGTTAATCACGGTTAACACATTAACAGCAGTCAGTCCTGCTCCATGAAGTTCCTAATGAAGATATTGTGACTTTGTGGGTTCGTGAAATAAAAAGTCCAATTACACCACTCAACAATGTTCTTTATTTCCACCGACTTACAGTTTACACTTGCCAATTACACAGAATTACTTGCTGCACACAGTTACAATTCACCAGTCCGTCTGTTACAATTTCCTTGTACTCGCGGTTACGTAAGCTCCGGTACACATTCACAGTTACGTACAGTCTTCCGTTGCACAATCCTTTCGTACATTAACACGTCACTGACTAACTCTTACACCAAGAACTGCGACTATTTCCTCACTCACTGACAAAACCAACTCACTGACTGACTAAACCAAAACCAACTCAACTCTGTCCGTCTGTAGCCCTCTTTATATAGGAATATCGCCGGTTTCTAGTGACCAGGAGAATGTTCCAGATTACGTAATTTCGAGAAACAGGTGTAGAGAAAACAGGCGACACAGTCATGTTTTTTCCCTGACCACAGCCTGTCACCACTACAAGACAAACGAGGGGAAGGTGTGGCTAACCGAACCTCCCCTGCCTTCCGCTGCCAGCTGCTTTCACAGGGTGTTCCAGCGCTCCCGTTACACTGCTCCCTCCTCAAAGCTGTTCGCCTCGAACAGCCCCATCGTAGCGTGCGAGGCGGTCCAGGTGTACCCCCAGCATCTGCTCGGAGTCTCAGCCAGAAGTAGCGCTGCCGTAGTTTGTGAATCATTCGGTTCGCTCCCAGGTGTCCTCCTGAAGTACCGGCGTGCACTTCCTCCAAGACTTCCGGGACCTTGCTCCGGGGAAGTACCAACTGTCCTCTCTGCGCCTTCCCATCGGGTGACTCCCATACCCGGAACAGCACGCCCTCTCTGGTCTTCAACGAGTCCCATTGGGCCCAGTGCGACTTGTAGGTGGCGCTCCTCGGTGCGATGTCCTCCCAGGTTGGTCTCGTCCCTGCGTCCACTTCCCTCAAGAGTGGCCCCAAGTCTGCGTCCGCCAGCTGCTCCCTCCTCAGGCCTGCGCTATCCCAGCCTTCAGCAGGCACTGCCACAACTACTCGGACCGCTGCGGCACGCTCCTTCTCTTCCACTCTTGTGCGCTCATGGCCGTCCTGGAACTGCGGTAGGACACCTCCAATGTAATGGTCGCTAGCGTCAGTGTCCACAATGAAGGCGCCACCCGGTTGTGGGAAACCCAAAATTGGAGCACTGCACAGGGTCCCCTTCGGGTGCTGGAAAGCGTCTTCGGCGTCCTCCGTCCACACATAAGGCCAGTTTTCCTCCGTCAGGCGGGTGAGGGGTTTTGCGATGTTGTCGGCCTTTTCCTCTAAATCATTAAGGCGGTCGTCTACTTGACCCTTCCGCTTGCCCAGGTTCGCGACGTCATCCCTCACGCCGGCCAAACGTTCCTCAAACTTTGCGGCGAGAGCCTCGTTCGCCGCCCTCATCTCCGTTGTCAGTTCGGCCATCTTTGAGGTCATTGTCGTGGCCAAGTTGTTGTTAGCCGTTTCCGTCTTCGCTGTTAATTCGGCCTTCATTTCTTCCATCTTCCCGGTGATGTTGTCCTTAGCCATCCTGATTAGTTTCAGTTCCGCGGCCAGGTTATTTCTAGTCTCCAGCTTCTCTGTTAATCCGGCCTGCATTTCTTCCACCTTCCTGGTGATGTTGTCTTTAGCCGTCTTCATTTCTTCCAGTACCGCTAAAATCTTTTCTAATGCTGCCTCCATCGTTGTAATGTTCGGTGATGTTGTTTTCCCGCTTCCTGACACCAGTGTGACTTTGTGGGTTCGTGAAATAAAAAGTCCAATTACACCACTCAACAATGTTCTTTATTTCCACCGACTTACAGTTTACACTTGCCAATTACACAGAATTACTTGCTGCACACAGTTACAATTCACCAGTCCGTCCGTTACAATTTCCTTGTACTCGCGGTTACGTAAGCTCCGGTACACATTCACAGTTACGTACAGTCTTCCGTTGCACAATCCTTTCGTACATTAACACGTCACTGACTAACTCTTACACCAAGAACTGCGACTGTTTCCTCACTCACTGACAAAACCAACTCACTGACTGACTAAACCAAAACCAACTCAACTCTGTCCGTCTGTAGCCCTCTTTATATAGGAATATCGCCGGTTTCTAGTGACCAGGAGAATGTTCCAGATTACGTAATTTCGAGAAACAGGTGTAGAGAAAACAGGCGACACAGTCATGTTTTTTCCCTGACCACAGCCTGTCACCACTACAAGACAAACGAGGGGAAGGTGTGGCTAACCGAACCTCCCCTGCCTTCCGCTGCCAGCTGCTTTCACAGGGTGTTCCAGCGCTCCGTAGAGTTAATCACGGTTAACACATTAACAGCAGTCAGTCCTGCTCCATGAAGTTCCTAATGAAGATATATTCTAGCTGTAGGACATTATGTATAGCCAGAAGTTCTGGATTCTAATAGAGACGTTTAAGTAAAATTGTAAACTTGCTCTCAAAGTTTAGTGACTGAGGTGTCCAAAGCACTCGGCCTCCTAAGCCGTTAGTTGTTTCTATTGCCTTCTGTTTTGTGGACGTTTGATGTACTTGCTCGAAGTACTTCAGCATTCGTTACAGCTTTCCTTGCATGGACATTAGAAATTCCGTGTTGTTCTGGTGGCCTGTTGTTTGTCGGATGAGCGATATTTAGCTCCAATAGCTCCAATGCACATACTAGCTGAAAGTCCAAGCGTGTCAAGACGCTGTTTCAGTTGTACCTTCTTTAGGTTTGATGGTGGCAGAAGCTAAGCGTAACTTCCGGATGGATGCTAGTTCTCGACGTGGTACATTATGGGGCAATATAGCGTCCTCCGGATGAAGTTGTTCCTCTGTTGGCTTCTGGTTCTATTAAGCTACTTCAGCGGGCGAGTTAGCTCTGACTGGGTTCGATGTAGAGGCACATAGTGCGTGCTCCATGGATAGAAAAACTGCTGGGTTGATCTGTGAAATGAACAGTGCTGATGCGCGTGGCACAGAACCGGCCTCAGCGTTTCAGGCATGCCATTCCACAATTACGACTTCCGGGGCTTTGGAAGAGCATGGATATGTCGCTCCTCTATGTTTTACGTACTAGCAGTGCGATAAGTTATAGAAACATCTTATGAAGCTAATTGACATTTTAAAGATAAAGTCGTGTATTGTGCGATCGTTGTGGTAGTGAAGATTGGGAACGTTATATAATGTGAACTGCATTTGGCTTTCAATTTGAAAGCTGTGTTTTGAACTATTTAAGCGAAAACCGAAGGACATTTTGTCAGGCTATCATCGTTGATGAGACCTAAATTTACCATTATTCTCCCAAAACCAAAGGAAATAATCACACTAATGGATTGCTTTCAGTGATTCTGCTCTTAAAAAGAGTAAGACGGTCTCGTCGGGGGAAAAGTGGTGCGATGATATTTTAGGATGAATACTCAGAGATTTCTTGGAAAAAGGAAAAACGATTACTGGACAACATCGCAGTGACTTATTGCCTGAAGCATGACCCATTTTGTGAAGATTAAAGTTCTGCTTATTCTTGCTTACAAGAAACCCGAAGTCGTGGATCACCGTAATTTCTATCAAATGAGGAGGTCGTCGTGGTCTAGGGGTAACATGCTAACCTCTGGCTCCTTGGGTCACGACTCGAAACCCGAAGGATGGCGATGGATTTTTTTCGTGTGGTATTCGGGCTGCTTCCATTGGAAAGAGAGCAAGGCCGGTAACCTGGTGTCATAGATTTGGAGCAGATAAAACAACCTCAGGCCTGATCGGGAGGCCTTTGAGCATAATTAAGTAATCTTTAACGGCCAATATGAACTGGAATGCTGAAACGCCCATTAAATGATCAAGACAGAGATATATTTTGTGCAGACTGACAATTTGTATTTGGAAGGGGGTTGAAAAATATCAGGAAGGTTAGGAGAATTTAAATTCCCACAAAGGGGACTGTGCTGAGAAATAAATCGCGTCTTCATTTCTAACATGGGTTATTATTGACCCACCCACTTATTGTTCCAAATGTGTATGAAAACATTTTCATTTATGAAAATTTCAAGGTTTATAAGATCTTTTGACTACTTCATGAACATAGGGAATTCCTTACTAAAATAAACTAAACATACATTATCAAGACACACCTAACCACTTAATCATATCAGTGGATAGTCAAACACAATGATAGAGTATTGAAAGACTTTTAAACAGGAAGATTCACCTAATGGGATGGTTCAAGCGGTATGGACTGTGGCTCAGTTCATGAGGTTGGAGTTCGATTCCCGCGGGAGACCTGCCATAGGTAGTAGGGAGGTTTTCCCGGCTCACTAAGCAAATGCTAGGAAGGACTTACCTAACGTTCCCTGTTGCACTTCCTTTCATTTCATTTGTGTTATTCTCTCAAT